>JBAMBO010002020.1:0-307009 GCA_037044535.1 Lordiphosa magnipectinata
TTCCATTTCCACCGCATATATAGATAGATTATATATAGATTCCCCAGAAAACTCTCCCAAAAATCTTTGAAATAGAAATTCCTGAAGACTGATGTTTAGCACTATTTAAAATCTTGATTTTTTTTAAGTTCAAAACCCATGTGACCCCTTCAATGAAATATTACTTTTTTTGACAAATTTTAGTTGACATTGTCCAATACTCAAAACATCGAATAAATGGTTCATCCGCTTTACTCCTTATTAAATCTGTTTGTTCCCTAGGTCAACGAATTCAAGCCATTAAAAATAAAGGGCTAATAATGTTGGGTTAGGGATTGGGCCAACTTCAAAGCTAAAACTGTTTATTCGAAAATCGAACAACTTCTTGAACGTTTGATATTTGAATATTTGTACTGAAACTCTTTTGTTTATCTGCATTCCGATTTACTTATTTTTAAGCCCCGCCAAAACTCACTCACCTTTTGATTGCCCCAACCCATTCAGCTTTAGCAAACGACTTTCGCACACAAATCGGCGTTAAGTTTAAATCCGCAAATATTTATAATTCCGTATTAAATTCATAATGCAGAATGTTTAATGCATAAATACATAATAAAATTTTACGACTTTTACCTTATCTTGTCACACAAAAACAATAATAAACTTTCATTTAAAAATGAAACAGGAAATTTTTTGCTGTCTTTTGTTGCCTGCTGCATTTTACGAGTATTTTATTGTGCATGGTGCAGTCGGTAGTCGGTAGTTGGTAGCCAGGGCCAATGCACGTGCAAATGCAGGCGCCACATGTGGCAGCCAACACCCCCTCCTCCATCCCCTCGCACCATACCCGAAACGCCAATCGAGCGCCAAACAATTTGTCATTTTTTGCTCGTCCAGCGGTGGGTGCGGTGCCAGGGCCAGCGATGATCAATGCTTTGAATTATGATGAGGATTTATGCTTGACACTGTCGCAATGTGGCAGATAGTGCCGCGAGATGGATGGATGGATGAATGGACGAATGGATGGTTGAATGGACAAACATTTACAGCAGTGGCGCTGGCGCTGAATCTGGCGCTAGTTTTATGGCGGCCACTTCCATTTCCCTCTTCCGCTGCGCCATGAGGGGCCATTCTCATTCCCTGCCCTCCGCCTGCCCTATGATTTATGAAGTGTTAATAAAGAACTTAAATCCGTTGGATTGCAATTCGCATTTTCTGCTTTGCATTGCATTCTGTTTGTGCTCTCTTTGTCTGGCTGAACGGCACAGCGCAGTCGAATAATGGAGGTCCATTCAGTGCTCAACCCGGTGGCCCTCAGGATTTCCTTATCAATGCGTTCCATATTCGCGGCGCGTCGATTTCATTTTTGCGTCCGACAATTTCGCCATAAAATTTCGCCAGCCTGCAAATTAAAATTGCAATGTAATTGGTTAATCCATGCGTACATTATGGTCATGTACCCCAAGCTATTCAAATTACAGAGGAAGTGCGCAATAGTTTCGCTTTTTTTGGTTTTATTTTTAACTTTTCATCCTTTTGATGTGGGGGGAGCGAATTAAAGGGTGTTTTTTTTGAGGTTACACTATGGGAGAGGGGCTTAAGTGGCAGATTTGGCTACACCACGGTCATATGTTTTGAGAGGATATCAGAGGTGTCAGTTGAAGCATCCAGCATTTTGCTGGAGTTATCTACTGTTTTGTTATAAGCATACCAGACCAGATGGTCCTTTTATATTGAAAATTTCCTAAAAATCAAAATGGGAATTCTGATATGACGTTTTTTCTAACTTGCTGTGGCGGAAGGAGGCATGTCAAAAATTGAAAATGAACTTGATCTGATAAGAAGTACTTGTGCCATATATGTCGAATTTCTATCTCTTACAATCTCTGAGATCTGTGCTCTGTGCGAGATCTTATAGTTTATGGGGTCGGAGATGTTACATACTTTAGCACAAAGTTAATATACTGTGTGTGCCTTTTGTATAGAGTATAAAAACACCCTCTACATATTTAAGTAAAACTGTTAAAAGCTTTAATGAATGTTGCGAAAATAAGTATGTGGAATATTTATGCCGATTCCCAGCATTTGCATACAAAGGGTTTCTTATTTCAACGGTAGCCAAGAGCACAAAATTTACGATTGTTCCCGGTCAGATCGGAAGAAAGAGCTAACCGTGGTCAATTAGACCCCAGGCTGCTTGCAACTTGGCTACTTGCACCTGATGGTGATGGATGTCCCATTCAACTGTCGAGTGTGAAGGCAATTAGCTACCAGCTAATTTAATTGCCACTCCCACTTCTCTCGCTCCTGCTGTTTAATTGGACGTAATCGCTCAAAACAAGCGCTGGCGCTGATTGCACACATGTCTTGGCCAGGTCCAGTGGGTGTGGGTGGGGGTCTGGGTATTGGCTATGCCACTTACGCAGCTAATAAAGCAGCAATTTGGCAGCTGGAAGCGCCGGCGCTGACGCCTAAACAAAACATCAAAAGGCCAGTACCAGTCGAGTACCACCCATTCCCCCTTTAGCTTGAGATCAAACGCCAAACGCTGTGGCGGAGGTTTATTTACAAAAAAAAAAAAAAACAGAGAGAAGAGAATTCATTGAATGGCCAGTGCGAGTACGTGTTAGTTGGGATCGGTTGCACTTGCCTTTGTTTATGTGTGTGTCTGGTCTATAAAGATTTTGGTATATTTTATTTTGGGATTTTCATAGCTGCTGGCGCTAGTCTTATGCTCGGCACCTGTTGGATGTTGTGTGTTTGAAGGGCGCTTTTATCGCCGCTCTCTAGATTTATTACGCCCAATCGTTCAGATTTTCAAAGTCAATCCAATGTGCTATGTAGGATTTTTTTCGACTTTGAAGTGTCCGCCGATCGTGATGGCGTCGACAACTTTATGGGCTGACAATTGCACAAATTTGATGTATGGCCCAAGCAATCTCTGGTGTTCCTTTCAGCGGTTGCCACCTGAAATTATTTAACAATTCCACTCGAACTGAAAGAATCTACAAATTTAAAGGAATTTGTCTTAATTCTAATGTGAACTTTCTTTGATTTGTTCAGTTAAGTGTAGAACCTCTACGAGATCTGTATGATCTCGGAGTGTAGCGCCTCTATCCTAATCTTATTATGCAGAATAATCCATATTTTCGCTGTAAAATTTTTATCTGAATAAACTACATTACTCTTACACTCAGGAAACAACGACTGGCAGAGTTCTAGGTCGATCGGGCAAAATTCTACAAGTGAAAATCGACAGTAAATGTTATTAAAATGAGAACAAGCGGTTTTCAATCAAGAACTTTTCGTACTTACAGGAAACATAAAAATTTAAGAAAAGCGCGTTCTTTATTCAAAGTGTGCAAAGGAAAATGAGAACTATTTTAAATTGAATCTGTTCTTAAAATTCCCTTCTGCTTCTAACACTTTGCTAATGGAGTGGAGGTAGATCTCTGATCTCATCTTGATCTTTGGCTATTTTATTAACTTTTGGATTTATCCAGCCTTATTTCATTTAATACAGAGGCATCTTTTCAAAAACAAATTGGGAATAGCTGTAGCATTTAATGCTCTACCATCGAGAACATATTGTACCTATTTTGAAAACTTTTTTTTGATTCAAGAATATATTGGGGTTGACTTCATAAAGAATATTCTTAACCTATTTCAAGAGTAAATCGGGTTGAACTCTCAGGAAAAAATGAGTTCTAAATCTGCCGAAATTAAACCCATTCGTTGACAAAAGTAGAGTAGTCTCGCTTTTTCTTCAACCATGAACAGCGGGTATCATATGAACATTTTGTGCTTGCAAAATATATTAATGATCTCCATAAAAGCTTTGGTGGTGGCCTTAGACTCTGTGAAATTAGACCGCGTGAATTAAAACAGCGGTGCATTTTGTATGTAGGTCTAATTTCATTCTGCAATATGAATGTAGACCGCGCGGCCTTATTTCATTTTTCAAAATGAATTTAGACCGCCATCACAAAATGAAGTTAGACCGCGCGGCCTTAATTCATTCTTCAACATGAATTTCGGCCGCGACCACAGAATGAAATTAAACCGCGCGGTCTATTTTCATTATGCAAAATGAGCTTAGACCGCCATCACAAAATGAAGTTAAGACCTCGCGGTCTATATACATACGTATAAAAACATATGGGCATTTCTCAAATGTCGAATGAGACATTCGTACACATTCAAAATGAAGAAAAACATATGCCAAAACATTATTTTATTTGACAAAAGCTCTTGATTAGCACTATAGTTGGTGCTAAAGTTGATTTTGGGCAATTGTCCGTTTTCAAGATAATTACAAAAAACTAATGCATTCGCATGCGACAAACACAGAAGTCGATTTCAAGGCGAACAGTTTAAACACTGATTTCAGCGGAACCTCAAGGAATATTTTAATGCGACTAATTTCAAAACTTTATGTATTGATGTATCTTAAAAATGTTTTGTCGCATGCGACATGTTGTTCCATCATACTTTTTATGTGGTTTCCATTATAATGCGCAGAAGAAACTTAAAGTTTATTGCAATCACATAGTTTCTCATGGTTTCTTGTGCATTCTTTTTTGACCATTTGCACTCTCAGAACGATTTTAGATAGCAAAAGTAAAAGAAATATAAAGGAACTTTTATCAAAAAAAATGTGAAAAATTATTGTCCAAATTAGAAAAATTTCATTAGTTCAATTTGACTGTTTCCCCATAAAAATTTGATAAAACATAGTGTTTTTAACCACTTTAAAATTTTTTGCCGGCGGTTGACATTTCTGTGGAAATGTCCATATGTGTAAAAACGCCGCACGAAAAATTTTTATAACCTTGCAGAGGATATTTGAAAATTTTCCAGATGTTTGTAACGCAAAGAAGGAAGCATTTCCGACCACACAAAGTGTATATATTCTTGATCAGCATGACGACCTGAGTTGATATAGCCATGTCCGTCTGTTTCTATGCTATCTCCTCCGTCAGTTTTAAAGCTATCTTAACCAAACTTTGCACGAAGTCTTTTGGTACAAATACGCTGCACATTTGTCGGAATCGGTCGGATCGTATGACTATATCATATAGCTGCCATAGGAACTATCGGTGGATTTCCGTGCTTTCACATAATCGCATTAAGTTTTATGAAAATCGGCCAACTATATAGTACAGCTGCAATACAAAAGATATGTCTGAAAAAAGTCTTAGTAGAAAAACCTTTTTTGTTTTCAATGTTATCGCTCCCAAACTTGTTACTGATCAATATTATATGCTGCCACACAATTCTACCAAGTTTGATCCAAATCAGATGACTATAGCATATAGCTGCCATTGGAAAAACTTTGTTATTGTCAATGGTAGCGTCTTTATTCCTTCCAGTTGTGAATATTATCAGATTCCATTGAGCTTTGGAGTTTGGTCAAAATCGGATCAATATATTTTATAGCTGCCATAACTGGCAAGCAAATGTTCAAAGTAGGGGCGCAATCAAGCTGCAAGGGTATATAAGCTTCGGTCGAGCCGAAGTTAGCTTTCCTCTATTTTTATACCCTTGCAAAGGGTATTATAATTTTGCCCAGAAGTTTGCAACGCATAGAAATATTCATTTCCGACCCCATAAACTATATATATTCTTGATCAGGGCGACGAGCTGAGTCGATTGAGCTTCGTCCGTCCGTATGTCTGTCCGGACTATTTTGCTATTTTATAGCTGCCATAGAAACCATCGGTCGGAAAATGGGTCTTACTGAGAAAAACTTTTTTGTTTTCAATGTAAATGTCCCTAAACTCGTCCATTAATAATATTATATGCTTTCAAACAGATTGGCAAACTTTGGTCAAAATCGGATGACTATATCTTATAGCTGCCACAGGACTGATTGGTCGGAAAATGGGTCTTAGTAAAAAAAACTTTTTGATTTTCAAGTAAATCGTTCTTAAGGTCGGTGATTATTAATATTAGACGCTTTCAAACTAATTTGAAAAAGTTGATCGATATCGGGTGACTATATCTTATGGTTGCCATAGGACCGATCGGTCGAAAATATTTCTTAGTAAGAAATTTTGTTTGTTTTTAATGTTAGCGTCTTTGAACTCACAGATTTCTTATTCTGTATGCCTTCAAATATATTCGCAAAATTTGGTCGAAATCGGATGACTATATCTAAAGGCTGCCATAGGACCGATCGGTCGGAAAATGAGTCTAAGTGAGAATAACTTTTTTGTTTTAAATTTTATCGTTCTTAAACTCGGCGATTTTTTTATTTTTATATGTTTTTAAAAAGATTCGCGAAATTTGGTCGAAATCAAATGATTATCTGTTGGAAAATGGGTTTTAGCCAGAAAAATGTTTGATTTTTATGTAAGCGTTCTTAAACTCTGACATTTCATAAACAGCATTTGCAAGGGCATAAAAACTTCGGCGCAGACGAAGTTAGCTTGGCCTTCTCGTTTTTATTTCAAAGAGGATTGATTTTAGAATTTTATAGTCTTATATTAAGAATTTTATTGTAGCAACAAAGGATTATTCGTTCTCAAACTAAGCACCAATTATATTTAACTCTTAAAGTTCTTCAAATTATTTTGAAACGTGTCCAAGCCTGTCTTGAAGTTAAGAATTTCGGTATTAATAAAAACGCTCTTGAATTAAGAATTCTGTACTTCAAACATAAACATAGTATATTCAGAGTATATTCAGAGAAAAAATTAAGAAATTTCATACGCCGATCCAGAATGTTCGATATTAGAAGTTCTGCAAATATGAAATTGCTTAATCCAAGAACGAATTTATTGATCCAAGTATAAATTTATATTCCGAATTTTAAAGCTTCAAATTTTTTGCCGGAATTTTTTGATCCTCTATATAAAACGCTATACTCTCCAACTGTCGCCTATAATAAGCAATTTAAGAACGAACTAAGCTTGATTTGAAGATTTTTTAAGGAACATTTGTTTTACTTTTTTCAAACTTGGGGAGTATAGCGTTCAAATCTTTAGTGTCATGAAATTTGGTATTAAAAGTTTACTCTTGGATCAACACCGAACATTCTCGATCCAAGTATGGAAAACTTAATTTTTTTCTGAGTGGACTTTTTATGATTTCCAAGATGACAAAGTTTAAGCTCTCTAAACCAATGTTTTTCATAGAAACGGAAAGGACCACATAATTAGAATACGACTTTGCTTTCATTGCGAAGTTTGTTTTTCCATTGAAACAGAAATAGACTTTTTTATTGAGCTTTTTTGCTGGAGAACCTGCCCCCTCATTCAACTTAAAGACACTCCAACTCCTGAATTGTTACTGAAATCAAATGACGAAATGAAACAGTTGAATGATTACATTGATTGAATATCATCATTTAGGGTCAGCTATAAGTCCGACTCTTATGACTCCGCATGTTTTTCCCAACATAAAATGAAAATGACAAGAAACACCCACATTTATACCCTTTTCAACTTTTCTAGCTAACTAAATATGTGCACCAAGGATTCAGGAGCAAAAAAATAAAAACACTTACCGCATCCATCCAACCTACACGTACACTGCGCTCCTATATAGGAGTCGCAGCACTCAGATCCACAACAACAACAGTCAGCTAAAAGTGCCAACCCGCCAGCCCCCCCATAACGTAGCAAGTTTGAATATACTCGTAAGATTCCCGAGTATATTAGGTAGCAAAATTTTTACGAGCTCATTATGGCTCATTTCGGCGATTGTTGTGATCCTTTTATGCGCCTTCGAATGGCTTCAAATGGTTATGAGGCTATTTTGTCTGTCGTCCCCGTCGCCTGCGTCCTCGTCCTCGGGCTCGCCCCCGTGCTGGTCTCACGATATTTAGTTTGCAGTTGCGACTGCGATTTTTACTTTTCGGTTGCTTTTTAGGTTTCATTTCGTTTCGTTTTGGTCTTCTTGGGTTTACTTTTTGCTCTGCTTTCCGCCAGGCGGTTCCTTCGGTCGTCGCATAATATTTGGAAAATGTCGCCGCGACTGCGATTTGGCTGGCTGTGTCTCTGTCTCCGTCTCCTTCTCTGTTTGTGTGTGCGTGTGGACATCCGTGCGCTTTGTGCAAGTTTTTGTATCTTTGCGCTTGTTGTTGATTTTACAGACTTGGCACAGAATGCGAACGCCAAACCGGAGGCGTCGCGTATGGGGGAAAAGTAAATTTCTTCTTATAATAAGTTTATTTTGCAAACACTTGTGGCAAGCAACTTTGTTTGTTCGTTGTCGGTTTGGCTTAATCTACGAGCCGTTTGTGTGAATGTGGAAACTTTGACAAATATTTGCGAAACTTTCGCGAATGGCGCTGCGAATGGCGAACTGCGTCGATCTATTTGCATTATGCATATGAATTTATTATCATCAATTCTGAGGCGTATTTACATTGACATTAATATGCCATTTTGGAGTAGAAATGTCGAACCGCAGCGTATAAACTCCTTGGTTGGGCACCATGTGTGGGGACGGGTGGGAGGCTTTAAGACAAACAATTCATTGGAAATGGAATGTCAAATTTAAATCGTTGCAATCGAGTTTAAATGAGACGACTATGGTTAAAAAAGGTAAATTAAATTGTTTCTAAATTGTAAAATGATTGACAAAATGTCATACGGTGCTTCAATCGGTAATCATAACACAATCATTGGCTATTCGATACTCTATAACAGTTCTCTGATGCCGCCCGGCAGACACTTAATTACACGCCATCGAAATAGTTCTTTCAACATGGCGACAAAACTGGTGGTCCATTGGGCAACATAGTGATTCACCGCGCCTGCAATTCACTCGACTCCAACTCAATCACTCACCATGGATCCAGCCAACCAGATCCTCAACAGCGTAGCATTTTGAGGCTTTTTGGGCATGTGTGTCGCACACACACACACACAAATGCTGACAACATCTAAAGCATACACTTAAACGCATTTTGGCGCATTCACACACACACACACAAAATGCGATTCGCCGCTCATGGAGAGACAGAATTATGGAACAGCACACAGCTTGCGATCATCGAGGAAGTATCGCTCCAACCAGGAAATGCTCATTCGCAGCCGGCAACAGCAGCCAAGGTGTGGTTTTGGCAATGGAATTTCTGGTGGTTTTTTTGAGCAAGTGACACCGACGTATCATGTATCCGGTTCTGCACGTCCAACCGTACACATCCTGCTGCAGCCCATGCTGTCCACCAAGCGCTGCCCACATCAGAAAACGATCCCCATACCTGTTCGACCACAAGCAACCTGCTACAACTCGAGGCGCTCTTTGTTTGGCAATTGATGCCAGCCTGAGTTTACCTACAAGTTCTCGATCTCAACACAACCTCAACCCTGTTGGAAGAATTTGCTTATCGACCCCCACTCAAAGCAACGGCCGCAACCGAGGTTACCATCGACGCAACTTCGCCAATCTGTACTCGATGCACATGGTCAGTACTCCACACTCATCGGAAACAGTTCGTCGACTCAACAACGAAACAAACATCACATCGAGAATCCTACACGAAGTTGCCTCCACATTGGACTTGTAAAAATCCTGTAGATGATCACCCCGGACATTCATCCCAACTAGACTCAAAACTTGAAGATCATTCGTTTCCATATGGTCACTGGAGGGGGAGTACTGCACTCTGAATATTATTTGTTTCATCACAACTTTGGGGAATTTGATCAAAATCGAATGAATATATCGTATAGATGCCATATAACAATCTGGCAAGAAAATTGTCTGAGCTGTGGCGCCAACTATTCCTAAGTTTGGGAAACCACTCAGCTAACATTGTTCAAAGGGAAAATTAAATTGTTGAGTAAAAATCATTAAAACCATTTTTTGTGATTATGTGTGATAGGGTGTGGCTCGTCGGTTAGTGTGTCGGCCTGCTGTGCGGGCCAATCCCGCCTCGTACCATCTAATGAAAAGGTTATTCTTTCTTTAGAAAATAGCTTTTACACATCCGGTCACCTTCACCAGCTATTGGCGCCAGCTGTGATGTAACTAGCCATGAAAAATCTAAGTTCTCAAACTCTGGCGGTTCGGATTTGGCGTCGTTAAACAGTGCGAAAAATTATAAGCACACACTCCAATAGATTGAGAGAAGCTTTTCCTGGCCCCTTTGGGGCTGTTAAGCCAATTCTACAAATACGATTATTTATATAAATTATACCAGCTGCAAGGGTATATAAACTTCGGCCGAGCCGAATATAGCTTTGCTCTATTCTTATATTAAAAATCCTATTTTTATATTTTTAGCATTGAAAATGTATAAATGACATAATCAATATCTATTGAATCCATTTTGTATTCTTCAATTTGATAATATAGCTAGATTTCTTATCCTTAATGTGCTTATGATCGATCTAAAGCAGCGTTTGTCAAGAAGAGCTAAAAAAATAATAGTGTACTTCTGAGCTTTGCACAGTGCTACAAGAAAAGAATCCTTGATTATTAAGCTGGAATTAATTACTATTTAATTATGGATTTGTTTATATACTTCATGCGGTTGCAATAATGCATTCTGCATCATTTGTGTGTTGAAGGGAAAAAATAATTTGTTTGCTAAGATAGGTTCCACATTTTGTCTGTAACGTTTTTAAAACCTGCATCCAAAGCATTCGCAATATACACTTAGGAAAGTGAATTGATAAGTGAATCATAAACCAAAAATACATCTAATAGCCTATTTCCACCTAAGAAATGAAACTTTATTTCTTGAAATAACAAAATGAAGAAAATTTTATCATTTCTTCCAAACGATCATTTTCTAAAAAGTTAAAAAGTAGGCGTAATTTTGCTTAAAATATAAATTAGTCCAAATAAGTTGTGTGTTTAGCTTTCTGCTGATAGTTCAGGACGATGGCAATGCGTTCACCCCGAGAAATTGCTTTTCCCTACCGGTATGTCATTTTTTTTTGCTAAATATTCCAAAAAGTCCACGTGAGTTTGAAAGTGACGCCTTTTATTTAAAACAAACAAAGGAACTGGTTTTCTCAACGTGTCAGAAAAATTACGATTTGTCAATGGAAACACAAAATTTTAAGAAATGAAAGTGATAAGTAGACATCGGATTTTATGTACTTTTTTAAATGAAGGTTGATTGAGGTGAAAATTTGGATTTATACTAATTAAGTAACCCACTTTCCATTGGAAACTGCATATTCAATATATGCAAATTTTGCATATGTTACATATGTAAAATATGTAAACAAATATGCAAAATATGCACTAAATATGTAAAATATTTAATAAATATGTAAAATATGTAAATGTATAAAAATTGAGAAATTTGCAAAAATTCTTATTCTTGAGCTTAGATTATTGTTAAAAATATAAAGATGGCATATATAGACGGTTAAATGGGAGTTGTAGACCGAGCAAATGAAAGGTGTGCCTTGGAAGTTCTAAAATATGGGGAAATTTCTAAATTGTTCATTAATTTCAGATTTTTATGAAGATTTTATGGACGGCTAAAGTACACGGATAAATAAAGAAGATGTCGAATAAATGGTCAAAAAATCGCGAAATTTCAAAAATTCACATTTGAATTTAGATTATCGTAAAGAAGGGTAAACCGGCTGGTAAATAGGAGGAGTATATCAAATGGTCAAGGAAATCGCGAAATTTGCAAAATTTTCTAACGACCTAAGATAACTATGAAGGTTGGATAGATGGCAATTGAAGACGCGTATATTAGAGGCTTAGACCAAAAACCGCGAAATTTGTCAAATTTTCATTTGACTATTTACGAAAGCGCAGCAAATTTTATAGGCGCTCGGAAACTCCAGAATTATATATTAATCCCTTCCTGTCATGTGAATGCTGAGAATATACCTCTCCCGCACAACAACATTGTAAACTTAGAACGAAAATTTTATTTTTCAAAAATGTTTTTATTATAGTTGTTGTAGCAGTATACAATTAAGCATTTTTCTAAATTTTCCATTGTAAATTTTTGGCGTTTCTCAGAAAAAATTAGCTTGTAGGCCGAAAAACTGCGTTCCACATCGCAAGATGTAAGCGGTGCATATTTGAATTTAAATATGTCAGACATATTAATTTTCCCCGCGACAGTTATTTCCGAATCAGAATTGGAAAATATTTGATTAAGGTTATCAAATGAACCATAGTCCGGACTTCGATCCAATACGTCCTTTTGTTTTTTTTGTAGTTTTATACCGAATTCTCCTTTCACACCATTTAGAATGTCCTTTACTTCAGATAAAAGCTTGAAAGTTTTTGCAAGTAAGACAGACTACGTTGTCTTCCTGTATTTCAAAACAGTTTGATTCCAATTCTTTTAGCCATTTTTGAATCAAACGTGTTTTTTTATCGCTTATTTTCGGCATTTTAATTAATTAAAAGTTGAATTGATGAAGTTGATTTACAAAGTGAAACGGATTTGCAACAAAATCAGAAAATGGTGAGCACAGAATCACAAAAAGAACACATTAACCCTGGCCTACTAGGATAATAATGTATCTGAAATATGTCATTTCATAAAAAATATGTTTTTTACATATTTCACATATTCTGCATATTTTGCATATTTTTTTATGCAAATATGCAATTTATGCAAAATGGTTTTTAGCGGAATTAGATCGTTTTTTAATAAAAATAAGATGTGTGCAATCAGAACTTAAGTCGCACATGCGGTTCAAAATATGTAAATATGTAAAATCCGATGTCTAGTGATAAGAAATGATGCCAGTGGAAACGGGCTATAAAATACATCTAAATCAGAGTCCGGCGCCTCCCTATCTGCAGTGTATACGACATCGCTCTGCGGCAGCGACGTCGACACACCGACAGTTTACGAGCTTATACTGCTCTCTTTTGCAACAACAAAGAAATGCTAAATGAGCCGCAAAGCTGCGCTGAGCCTTGGCGTTCGACTCGTGTAGGTGTGAATAGCAAATTGTGTTCGGCCCCGGAAGGCTATGAGTGACAAACGCTGATTTGGTTTGATTTAGTTCCTCTCACAGCTGCCATTGCTTATAGCAATTAGCATCACCAATAAATTTGGTGGGGAATCTTAAAATTTCGAGAATACTAAAAACTTTACTAAGCCTAGCGGTTCCTCATTTTTCAACTGATCCATGCTCCCCACAGCAGGTCTTCAGGTATATAGTTTGCATAGCTGAGAGCGCCGGCTGTTCATTCGTTTGCACATTTTGTTGGTTGAGTTCTATAGCGTCACACAGTCTAGCACTGGCTTTTTCAATTTTTCTATATGCAATAAATTTCATATAGTGTGAGTACGGTTTTTCCTGTGAGAACTCTACTAATGTTAAAACTGAACTCGTTTACTTTTAAATTTGGAGTGTGTGCAGCCCAACAAACTGCAATTATAGATCGTCCTAATCAAGAAATGCTTTTGATTTACTTGAGCAACCATCATCAACATTACATTCTTCATAGTTGCAATCCTTTTCTGATCTGCAGCTGTAATTTAAAAGTTCTCCTGCTGCTACCAAATTCGATCCATTATCGACGGTGATAGTATAAATCTGACTAACAAAAAATTTCGTAGTTCTCCAACTTCTTGAATGATTGCAGTCAGATTACAAGGAATTTCTGTTTCCCTGTGTGTGTCGTTGGAAAAAGTACTTAATTTTGTGAACCGAACCTAATTTTTCGAAAAGTGTTCGGGTTCGGGTCAGGAGTCAAAAATATTAGGGGTTCGGTTCATGGTCCGGAACGTCGGAACCCAAAAATCCCGAACCGAACCGGTTCTTAGGAGTTCGGTTCCGCACCGGTTTGCAGACTTGATACTAAGGACCTTTGCTTGCAAATATTTTTGGGCATCTTCTAATTCAAAAGACACAGGTTGCCAAAGAGCTAAGAATCCAAAGTAGGAAAATCACAGCATCGGAACTACCAAAGATGCAGCATCTGTTCTAATTAAAATGGCATAAGTGGCTCGCATGATGATCTGCCAAGCGTAGTGCAAAAGAGGTCTAAAAAGTACTCGTTTACTGAGGGAACGATACATCCAAGTTTAGGAACGAAATTACCAGTGAGTTCCTCCTCAATATATTTAACGTAAATAAATATTAAACAAAATATTTATTTAACTGTATCATCAATACATATTTTGTATGAATTTGCCGCCCCTTAATCATTTGTCGCTGGTATAAATCAATATATCAGTAAGTAGTAATTATCAAAATGACACTATTTAGTCATCAATTTGAAACTATTGAGTATCAAGCTGATATTTTCGAATGTATTAAAATGATATATCGAGAATATTAAATTGATACTAACTTGTATCAGGTTGACACTTTTTTTAATTAAATTTTTAATATCAATTTGATATTCCAATTATCAAACTCTTAGGGCCGATTTCACATCTCCAACGTAGAGCTATCTGTCCCATAAACTAACAAGTAATAGAGTAAAATCTAAGATTATTTGACACATAGCAGCTATCTCGAAGAAGAGAAAACGGCCGTTAGTATCATTTTGATGCTTGCTTTTATCAATTTAATATTTTTTCTTATCAAGTCTGTAGTACCAATTTCGTTCTCTATAAACTGTCATTTATATTAGAACATATCATTTTAAAAACTTTTTACTTTTATTTTGAACTCATATGAAATGTATTTTATTTACACTAATGAAATGAAATCGTCAGATGTGGACACCTCACTATGCAAACATCGTTTTCTCAACCTGCATGCTACGCGTCCACGCGGATGTTGTTTAAACATAAACAGAAGTCGCTGTTGATTATGTTATATATGTTGATTCATATGCATTCGCAAACAACCTGAGTGAAAACCGCTTCTCGGCAGCTATCTTCGTTTCGAACCTCTCGCTTTGGGCGTCATCTTGCAAAGCACAGAAACAGCGACTGCGGCATTGTGGCGTGGTACATGTCCTGTCGAAAGAGTTACATTTTTTCTTTCCATATGATTCCAAAAACGACGACAACAACGAATAAATGTATCAGGGATGCAAACCGCTCGAAAATAGGGACTGGTTCGGTTCATGGGCTCACACAGTTTTTGAACCGCCGGTTCGGTTCATTACACGGTTTTTGGGGCTTAGTGCTCAGCGGGTTCGGTTCGGGCTTCATTGATTTAATAAACTAAAGAAATATATTTTTAATAATTTGGTTTTAAGTTATTTTATAATAAGCATTTCATTTTTAATAAACTCAAGATTTGTTTTGATAACATAATAAGATCTTTAAGACTGTAATTTCATGAATTTCAACCAGCATTTTACTCAACCGGAGGATGTTTATCACCCTACTGTTGAGCTTAGCTTTGAACTTGAAACGTCTAGCTGCTCTGAGATCTCAACCCAACGAAGTCAATCTTACTGCTTTCGTAATGTAAATTTTACATCCCTGAACGATGCACTGTCAACGTGCGATTGGTCCTTCCTTGATACATGTCGACATATTGAGGAAGCCACCAAGTCATTATATTTATAATGTATTCAAAATTCATGTACCAGTTTCGTACACTACCTCTCGCACGCGCTCTTCCCCATAGTTTACGAAAAGCTTGTCTAATTTGAAAAATATAAAATCTCGCCTGTATAAAAAATTTAAGAAATCCGGTTCTCAGTTAGATTTCTCTAGATATTCAGTGGCCCGTTCAAAGTTTTTGCTGCATAATTCAGAATGCTACAATAATTATCAGCTTAGCTGCAAGATAAGCTTTCAGCAAAACCCCAAAAAGTTCTATAACTTCGTTAACTCCAATCGCAAATCTTCTCAGTTTCCTCCATCGCTTTCGCTAGATAACATGACAGCTAGTAATGATGCTGACATCGCCAATTTATTCGCAGCATTTTTTCAGCGTTGCTATTGCGCTTCATCGACTAGTTTTGGTACCATTAATCCGTATCCCTATTCTATTACCCACTCTAACAGCATCCATCCACCTGTTTTGGATTTAGAGAGTCTGCTTTCGGGAATTCGTTCGATTAAAACAACATGTACTCCTGGACCTGACAATGTACCAAGCTGTGTGCTTAAAAATTCTTTATGCTTCCCGCTTTTAAGGTTGTTTAACTTATCTCTTGAGCTAGGTGAGTTTCCCAACGATTGGAAGGAATCTTTTGCCATTCCTATTCACAAAAAAGGATCTAAATTGTCAGTAACAAATTACAGGTGTATCTCAAAACTATCTGACATTCCTAAACTTTTGAAATGCTCATAATATCTCAAATACAGTACTCTTGTCGCTCAATTATATCGCAATCTCAGCACGGCTTCATGAAAAAGCGTTCTGTTTCTACAAACCTGCTTGAGTTTACTTCTATTGTGAATAGGGGTTTTATTAATAAACTACAGACTGATGTAATTTATACTGATTTAAGCAAGGCTTTTGACTCTGTCAATCATGATCTCCTCCTTTACAAACTGTATCTGCTTGGTTTTCCTCTAAACCTTCTTAACTGGATAAAGGCTTATTTGACACATCGTTCCCAGCGTGTCCGTTTTAATTCGTCGCTTTCTGAATCCATCAGCGTACTCTCTGGGGTACCTCAGGGTAGTCATCTTGGACCTCTACTTTTTAATTTGTTCATTAACGACATCCCTCACGTCCTGCTTCATTCGCATGCTTTGATGTACGCTGATGACCTAAAACTCTGCTTGTCCTATAAGGACCCGTTGTCACCTCTCTTTCTTCAATTGGACTTAAACTCTCTGCATACATGGTGTTCGGTTAATTCCCTCCCACTTAACGCTGAAAAGCGTAAATGTATGACTTTCCATCGAACACAGCCGTATTTATACGACTTTTCGATTGATGACAATCCTCTTGAACGCATTTACGAGGTTGATGATTAAGGCGTCCGCTTTGTCCCCAAGTTAAGCTTTAATAGACATGTCTCTATCATCTCTAATAAAGCTATGGGTGTTCTTGAGTTTATCAAAAGATGGTCCATGGAATTTAACGATCCGTATCTTACTAAAAATTTATACGTCTCTCTAGTTCGACCAATACTTGAATATGGGTCGTGTGTTTGGTCACCGCCAAATAAATCTTGCTGTTCCTTTGCGTCTTACCAGAAATTTCACTCCGATCTATCTACAGCCTTGCCTAACAAATTATGCTAACTATGAACCTTTCCGAAATTTGTGTCTTAACTATAATATGTATTACCATCTTTTCTCTGCTCACTCTTCTGTGTTAGATGTAAGAAATAATTTACTGTCATTTTTTTAGCGACCCCTGCAATGTTGACAGAACTTTGTCAAACTTAAATAAATACAAAAAAATTAAGACATTTCCATTTTGATTGTTTTCGTTATTCTTTTATATGTGGATTTCAAAACAACAGGAAATCAAAAAGATTTTAAAAAACTTAAATAAACCTCAATTTGATGGAATTTCAGTTAAGATTTAATAATAATTTATCTTCTAGAAAATTTTCATCGATATTGGCATTATGATAAAACCAATTTCAATGTGGAAAATGCTAGTGTGGCTGGAATTGCTAAACGATTTGAGCTATTTGCTTAAGTGGATTTTCCTGAAAAAAATTCCAAAATTTAAATAGTATATCTTTTTCTTTAGGAAACGCTTTGCTCCATCAATCGCTTCGATGCAATTAACAATCGATATTTAATTTTTTCCGAGATTAAATCCCTGTTTTTGAGTTGTTTATCAATCACTGCCACCTCGTCTTCACTTATCGAATTCAAAGAATTATCCGTTATGCTTTCATTAACGTTTTTGACTTGCTTGTATACATTGTTTGAAAGTACCTCGGCACAAATACCTAGGTACAATTATACCTAGATACATATTTTGTGTACCTTTTTCCTTACCTCGGTATTTTCAAATTCGAGTACCTTTTACCTTACCTAGGTCTTAATTTTCATTTACCATGTCAATAGGTAAGGTACCAGGTACTTTTCGTACGTGATTTTTTTCGCTCCGATTACATTATATCCAACATGTTGCCGCTCTGCCATGTTGAAAGGAAAAGTTTCAAGAACCTGTATGTGGTTCGGTAAACATACCTTGTGCAAAAACCATACGATCCATGCTAGATAAAAGGAAGGCGGAATATTAGCCGTGCTCCCATTTTCACTTTCGCAAAAATTTTGTACTGAAAACTGGTTTTAAATCGAGAAATTTTTACGAAAGTGAAAATAGGATCACAGCTGTAGAAGAAAAATACCGCTGGTATACTCATTTTATTAGAACGACTGCCGATTTCTGGAGTTGCAATAACAAAAGCTACTTTGGTGTAACTGGCCTCTATATAGGTATAGATAGCAATCTACATCGTCATTCTCTTCTGCTTACATATATACGTGTGCGATTCTCCCCACACACATGAAATACTTGCTATTAGTAGTAGTAGTAGATGAATTTTTCAAATTGTTTCCTTGGCATTAGCCGTTTGCACACTTAAATAATATTTTTAATAGCTTAGTATAAGGAGTAAGGAGCTTAAATTATTATAAATTTTGTTAAAAATCCTCCGTGACAATTTTGAGCCTAGTAATTATTTTGACCCAGGTTGAAGTTTAGGCCTTTATACAAAAGCCGAGTTTCGCTTCTTCGAGCAGTGACCTCAAAGGATTTCCGCTGGGCTTCATCAATTTTTTCCAGTACAGTGTCGTGCGTTCTTCTCCATCCAGCTATGTCTTCTATATCACAAATAATACTTTTAGCCTGGAAAATTTTGTGCCATTCTGCAAAGCACTGCGATTGGTCGCTAAGGATTTGCATTGCGACTAACTTAGGAAGTCTGTTCTGAGGTAGATCCATGACTTTCCTAATATATGTAAAATGTCTGTCCAGCGTATTGTGTTGGAGGGTAGATAGACCAGTCTCTAGGTGTATCGCATATGATGGTGTGTTAATTGGTAGTTTAAAAAGCTTCTTAACAAAATTACGTGATAGTTTTTCCACACTGTCGTATTCCGCATAACCCCACACCTCTGCTGCATATAGCATAATGGATGTTGCCGTTGCTTCAAAAAGCTTATATTTCGTACTTGGTTTTATGTTTTTTCTTGACATAAAACTTTTTCACGTGCTGTTGATTTCAATCCTTGCTTCTGACAAGTTGTTCCGCAGATGTGTCTCAAACCGCATATTCTGTGTCAGTGTAACACCAAGATACTTGTATTCCTTCACTGCTTCCAGTACTTTGTCAATTGTATATTGTATCTCTTCCGCACTTTCGGCCAGTAGTACTATATCATCGGCGTACATAAGTATCTTACAAGTGACAGCTCCCAGTCTTGCACCTCCGCTTAGGTAGTCATGTAGGTCTTCGATGAACAGTGCGACTAGCAACGGGCTTAATAGGCTTCCTTGTTTGACTCCTCTGTTGGACTCAAACCAGTCCGAGCATTCGTCTCCGTCCCACACTGTCGTCTTATTGTCCACGTATAGGCTTTTGACAACTGAAAGCATTTTCGACGATAATCCTAAATTGCTTAGTTTTGTAAAAGAGCGCAATCCTGTTAATGGTGTCGAAAGCTGTACGGAAATCAACAAAAAACATGTAAACCTTTTTTTTTCTGTTCCAAGTAATGCTGTGCGATGGTGGTGAGAACAAAAATGCTACTTGCTACTATATCAGCTGAAGTTCATAGCAAATACGGACCTAGAAATACCACAAATATGTGGAACAGTTACAGATAATTTATCCAACTTTGTAAAGCATTTATAGTGTACAGTATTTATAAGAGTCCGGTTGAAAGGTAATAAAACTGGATAATTCAGCTGTTGCTAAAATTATTTTGCAAAGGCACTTTGGATGACTGACATTTTCGCTAAGGCTATTGATGTTTTGCAGGGGGAATCTCGCTGTTATTTAGGATTTTTCTGCCTAATTTACTTCTCGTAATACATCAACTTAAATGCTTGAGTAAAGATGCTCTTAAAAATTGAGTTTTAAAACGATTTTCTTGAATTGAAAACTTGACTTCAAGCGAGACAAAGAATTTGGTTTTTTCCACTATGATAATTCCAAAATTTAAGTTCAACCATTTTAAAACAACTAAATTGTAAAGTGTTTGAAAGATTGGCTTGTTGAAGAAATTATGAAAAAATCAATGAGAGTTCAACTTCAAAGGATTCTGAAGACTTTTAAGAAACAGACAAGGTGACGAAATATTAGAAGCTTTTGTTATCTTAAAAAATCGAGATAGCTAAAAAGAGACATTTTAATAATAAAACATCATGTAAAATCACAATATTCCATTTGTATCCATTCTCTTAAAATAAAAAGTACCTTTTTTGTACCTTTACCTTTACCTAGGTACTGGATATTCCGTATACCTTTTACCTTACCTAGGTAAATTTTTTGACATTTACCTTGTACCTTACCTAGTAAGAAAATCCAGTACCTTTCAAATCACTGCTTGTATATAAAATACACCAAACGGAAGTTGTGAAGTAATGGAAAGTAATGAAAAATTTTCATACAAATAATTTGGAAGATTAGGCAGACCTAAAATTTATTTTATGAAATTTTCACATTCTCATCATTTTATAACAGCGTAAAGGCATTAAATGAGTTTTAGCTATCTTTTTTTCATTTTGTGATAGTAAGGTTTGATAGTCGGGATCTATGAAAACGCATACAAAAATTGGCTCGACCCAATAATGTGCCGAGATTTTGCTCTCTAGTAAATCAATAACTAGCTGAAAAGAACTGAAGCGAACTATTTTATTATTCGATTTTTGATTCGGTTCAGCATTTTTTAAAACACACCGGTTCGGTTCACGAGTGCAAATAAACGATTCGCCTCGGTTCAGAACCGGCTTGCATCCCTGATATGTATGCTTAGCTGCTAAAACTTTGCTTGTTAATATAAAATTCCTTGCTTAATATTGAAATCCATTAATATATCTTCAGTACGTCGTCTGGGACAGTGTCCTCCATAGCATAGATGTGTTTCCATTAAAATCACGTCACGCATCGCCAGCTGCAACATTCGGAATGCTTCGTTTCACATAAGTACGACTTTTCGAATTTTCAACACAAACATTCGTTGACATTAAAAATTTTGTAGTTTCAAATTAATACTTTTGCGTATCAAATGAATATTCTAAGTGTCAATTTGAAACCCAAAATATCAATTTGATACTCTCTAGGCTTATATTGATACATCAAAAAATGACAGTAAATCAAAAACAACGTGTACAAATGGAAATTGATACAAAATTTTTTTTGCTGCACAATTATGTAGTTTAGTTTAAATTATCTAAGCAAAAAACAAATATAAAAAATTCAGACAAAAATATATATAAATAATTTTTAGTCGAAATTGACAAAAAAAAATATCTGCATTTTTATTCTCTTTTAAATATGTATAATTTGTTGTATCAGCCAATTTTGAATTCATTTATGTTTAATTAACTTTCGACTGCTAATTTGTTCTAGTGTCGTTTGCATCTTTTTATAGCCTACCTAATTATGTGTAAAATTGATTTATCGAGAGACAACCTTCCCACAACTTGCACCGCAAAGAATAAATAAACTACCAGCAGCGAAAACTGCACAATCTGCAGACAATCAACGACATGAGGTCCAAGAGTTCGAGCTGAGGGTACAAAATATTTTGTATCTGCAGCTCGTAGCGCGCAACTGGCAACTGGCGGACCAAGTGCCAACAGTTGCCACTGCCAAAATTGAGTGCAATTCGACGCTGCTCGCACTCACTCAACGCGACGCCGAGTTGTCAGCCTGGCCTATAAGAAAATCAGCCCTCCTCCATGATGAATTTCCACGCTGTGGCAGAGCACATTTTCCACACAGGCAAATGATGAATTCTCCACTCAACTCGGCTCGGCTCAACCCACCCCTCTCAAACATGTTCGAAGCGACCGTGGAGTGAACGCGCGCAGTGAGTTCATTTGGTGCCGAGAGAAAGAGTGAGAGAGAGAAAGAGAGAGAGAGAGTGAGTGTGCGCTTGGTTTGAGTGGCGCTTATCAATATATATGCTGGCGAGCGGAGCGCCCGACTCTGACTCATTCCGTTTCAGTTTCGCTCATTCATTCAAGTCGATTCGCCTCTCTGTTTTGGCTGCTGCTTCTTCTTGGGCATCGGGGGAGCTGCAACTGAAAACGTTCAGTTTAGTTGAGGCTCAGTCAAAACACAACCAACTGCGATTTGGTGGCCATTCGTTCGATGGCAACGGTTTGGATAACAGGCGCGCGCTTTGTTTTATTATCCACATTATCAGCGGCATTATTGTTATTGGCAGAAGCAGCAGTGGCAGCAGCAGCAGTAGCGGCAGCAGCTCGCGTTTATGCGTGATTTTGAATCGGAATCCGAGTCCGAATTTGGTTTTAGAATTTGAATTTGAACTCCCTGCGTTCAGTTGGTTGGCAAGCGCGCGCTCCTCGCCATCGTCGGTCGTTCGGTCAAGAGCAGCGGCAATAAACATAAAAATAATAATTGTAATAACAATCAAATAAACATAATCGTAAACACAAATTGCGTATACGCCGAGTCGGCTGATAGTTAAACAACAAAACAAAAAAAAACTAAAGAAAACCGAAAGTGAACCACTCCAATGTAAGCCAAAAATTAAGTTTTTCAAGTGGCAAGTGCAAATCCAAAAAAAAAAAAAACCAATCTAAAAGAAATATTTCCATCAAGTTTACCAAAAATCAAGTGCAATGCAAGTCTAGTTGAAGCTGCCGCCCCCCAGCCACACACTTTACAACTCAGCCACCCTCATCCCACCCCGTAGTTCCCCGTTTAGCCGCCAAAATTCTTACCGCCAGCAGCAACATGAACTCGTACTTCGAACAGGCCTCCGGCTTCTATGGGCATCCGCACCAGGCCACGGGCATGACCATGGGCTCAGGTGGACACCATGATCAGACGGCCAGTGCCGCAGCGGCCGCTTACAGAGGCTTCCCTCTGTCACTGGGCATGTCCCCGTATGCCAATCACCATCTGCAGCGCACCACACAGGACTCACCCTACGATGCCAGCATCACAGCCGCCTGCAACAAGATCTATGGGGATGGTGCCAGCGCCTACAAGCAGGATTGCCTCAATATCAAGGCGGACACCGTCAATGGGTACAAAGACATATGGAATACGGGCGGCGCCAATGGTGGCGGAGGCGGAGGTACAGGCGGCGGCGGAGGCGGTGGAGCCGGTGGCAATGCCTCGAATGGCTCCAATGCCGGCAATGCGGCCAATGGACAGAACAATACAGCGGGCGGTATGCCCGTACGCCCCTCCGCCTGCACGCCAGATTCACGCGTCGGCGGCTATTTGGACACATCGGGCGGCAGTCCCGTCAGCCATCGCGGCGGCAGTGCCGGTGGCAATGTGAGTGCCGGCGGCGTTGGCGGACAGAGCGGTGGTGCCAGCGGTGTGGGTGTGGGTGCCGGAGCGGGCACCGCCTGGAATGCCAATTGCACCATCTCGGGCGCTGCTGCGGCACAGACAGCGGCCGCCAGTAGTTTACACCAGGCCAGCAATCACACATTCTACCCCTGGATGGCTATCGCAGGTGAGTGTCCCGAAGATCCAATCAAAAGTGAGTGTACTTACTTGTGCCAACTCCTTTCCTAAGATATCTGTGTGTGTGTGTGAAAGCTTTGTTGTTGTCAGCTGTTGTGCGGGGGAGGATCAGTTGTATAAACAATCAATTGATGAGCATTTGTTGTCTTTTCAATGGATTGATTCATCCACTAGCTCAAGCTGAAACAACTTGAGAAAAAATCAGTTATGGTTTCATTTTGCAATAAATTGGACACTCCTAATGGTCTCAAAATCCAAAATTTAGGAAATAGATTTACTTCAAAACTGAAACACTGTTGTATATTTTGGACTAGCATTGTGAAGCTATTTCCAAATCTAGCTCAAAGTCTTAAAATCACAATTCTGAACAGCTTAAGCTATTTAAATTTATAATTTGTATCATGATTTATGAAGTCTAATTTTTTCACAAGTTTGAAACAAATTTTTTTTTTAAGCCCCAAATCGGAATGCAAATTAAGTCCAGAACGGTTCGGTTAAAATATTAAATTACATTATTTTGAATCAAATAAAAATTCGCTTAACCGAAACGATCTCACAATCTTTTCAACAAAAACTCACTAAAAGAATTTGCTTTGGATAGTTTAGTCCAACAAAATGAAATATTATTTTTTATAAAGGTTTTGCACTCTGGCTAGTTTTTTGGTCCTATTTCTGCTAAGAATCGGGGGAGTTCAAAGTTTTTAGTCTGGAATTTGTTTTATTTATCCAAAAGGCAGTTTAAAAGGTATTTGTATCCAAATGCGAATTATGTTAATACCAAGTTTCGTTGCTCCAACAATGGTCTTTGGCCTGATTTCTCTTCTTCCAGATAGCTGCTGTGTCAGATAAGCTCAAAATGTACTCTGCTATTTCTAAGTTTATATGACATAGTTTGTAGAAGATGAGAAATCGGCCCTTAATGTCGTAATCCCTACCAAAATATAAGAGGTTGGCAGCTCTGACTGGCGATATCCAAAAAGTTCAGTTTCATGTATTCTGATTTCCTATTGTTGATAAGCTGACACAGTTTTGTCTTCAGTTCTAAGGGCTGAGAGAATAACGTATATAAAAATGCTGAAAGCAAAGAGGATTAAAAAGCCAGTACATTTCTTTTGATATTGACTGAACACAGTCCGAAGTTTTAGGAACTATTTTGATGGTCATATTTAAAACACTCTTTCTGTAGAATTTTGTAAGTTTCGAAGTTATGTGATGCTTACCCACTTGCCGGTCCAATTTTATTTTAAATTTCAAGTTTAAATAATATTTTTATATTGTAATAAAAAATTAAACTAAAAACTTAACGTAAAAAAAAAAACAATGTGACTGTTTAAGTGACCTTTTGATTATCAATCATAGAACTTTTGAGCGGGTTCTGTGACTTGGCAATTGCTGCTGGTGTGGGATTTTGCTACAAGCCTGCCTTTGGGATTCCTAAGCGGTCATAGCAATTCTGGCATAAGGTAACCTCTGCCAACTCATTGAAGATAGGCAAAGATCGCTGAGGATTGAATTGTGGAAATTCATGAAATAGCTATACGGTCAACCAGCCTCCTTCGTGGTGTTGTGCGTGTCTTGTTTTAGAAATGTTTGAACAAAATCATGACTTATTGACCTAGAACCTGCTAAAAAGTTTCTATTCTATCTATCTATTCAAGCACAACAAATCTTTTAAATAAAATATTTTTTAACTTCGATATTTTTGTATAAATTTTATTTACAAACCCCAGTTCAATTAGCACAATTCTGTGAACAAATCTTTTTTTCAAATATTTATTCATTTCAATTACTTAAACGATTTTAAAATAATGTTGAACTCGACTGTTTTTTATTTGATATTTATGCATAATTTCAAAAGCTTTAAGATTAAATCTGGAGTTTCTAACTGGAAATATAAATAAAATATATGAGTAACTTACGAAAATATGGAAAAAAGTGCATATCTCAAAAAATAACCATACTTGAGTTCAAACTTCAAAAAATTATAAAATTGAAATTTTTCTCCAATGCGTTATGAAAATTTCTAATCTTATTAAATTTTCTTTCTGATTCCGTGGATGTTGCAGGAACGCACAGCCATATTTTCGAGACATATTTTAAACTAGCTTCTTTGTACTGAAAATATAAGAATGCACTTAATTATTCTCCTCGGTACCCTTACATATGAACACTTTCTAATATTTAAGAGTATATTAGCTGCCGGGTTGCCGGATATTCGGAAAATATCTATCTGGAAATTTTTTCGATATTGAAAAAGTATCCTATCGATATTGATATTTTGTTGTTAATCAATTTTATCGATATTTTCTTTACAATAAGCAGGCTTCTTAAAGTAATTAAGGTCTCAAATCACTATTTTCAAAAATTACATTCTGAAAGCATGCAAAACACGGTGTGTGTTCCCCTTTTAAGTTTTTTGGAAACATAGCATGACCTCAAGCTGGCTAAAATTTTGCTAGTTTGATTATTATAAGGGTCGCAAATACAGTCACGATATGTATTTAATTTCATTCAGATAAAACAAAGTTGTGGAAACTTATTTATGAATTTATATTAATGGGATTGAGGAAAGCTGATTAGCTGGAATAAAAAACCATATTTTGATGTATAAATCGTTGAGCTAAATATTTTTGGGTTGTGTTAATTTGGAGCTCAAGAATATTCAAAAGAATGCATTCAGTAAATCTCACTTTTTGTGGTTCAAACCAACAGAAAAATCGAACAAAATATATATAAGGTATGTGCATTTCCAAACTGACGTGACGTTACGTTCGTACGAAAAGATCTTTTTAAGAAATATGAAAATCTTGGATTTTTAAAAAGATTGTTCGATATTTGGGTAGCAATTAAATAGCACTATTATCAGCAAAAACAATGACATCAATCGATCATAAGGATTTAAAGATGTAAGCAATCATATATGCTGGCGTGACGTTACATAAAACTGAATTGGGTTTTGACTTGTTTTAGAAAAATGTAAAATTTTGCGAATTGGGCAAAGCTTTTTGTATAAAATTTGTTTTACTATGATTTGAAATAATAGAAGTTTATTTTCCAGGTTATCTTATTCAAAAATGTTTGCCCAATTTTTTTTAGCATAAGTATCTGACGTGACGTTACCTTACTTAAATTCTCCATTATATTTATGTGGTTTTTGTTATAATATAAAGCAGAAACTTACAGTTAATTGTAATCATATAGTTTGTTTTGGTGTCTTCTGCATTATTTTTTAATTCTTTGTACCCTTAGAAATAGTTTAGAGACCAAAAATCAATGCAATCTAAAGGCATTTTTATGACAACAAAACGTTTCCAAATGAGAAAAATGGCGCTTGTGCGACTTTGCATTCGAATATTTCGAAATGGGTTGTGAATACATTTAAAATTGGCTCATATTAGTTCATTTTGATTATTTCCCCATGAAAAAATGATGAAAAATAGTGTTTTTAAGTACTTTTCGTTTTTTGGTCTTGGTGGACTTTTCTGTGGAAATGCCCATATCCGATATATCGCCTCAGAAAATATTCGATAATGATATATCATTTTTTTTACAAAAACATCGATATTATTTCTGGCATCCCTACTGCCAAGCCGCGATCTTATTGAACAAGCTCCAAACTATCGATAGTGGAAAAAACCGTCAATAGCTGGCAAAAAGTTTGCCAGCTCTGTGTTGAGAGATTGATTATTTTTATTATTTGATTATTTTGAAGATTTCAAATTATATTGCTCAACTTAAGACATTAAACAAAATTTTCTTAAAATTAATTTTGCTATCTTGCCTGTTCTCCAATCTTAAGCTGCTTTTACACTTGCCACATATCTCTAAAGAGACTCTCTCTGACGATAGTGTAATTGCAAATCAAATATCTCTGAGTATTTAGAAAATGTAGCCTTCTTTGATGAAATGGAACAGATTCTATTTGAGAGAGAGAAAAGTTTAGAGAAGTTTGACAGCCGACTATTTAGAGATAATTGACAAGTGTAAGGACATATAAAAAAAGGGAAAGATAATGTTAAGTTACCATAAAAACCCACATAACCAAACTTGTCTTTTTGCATCAAACTTCATTAATGGTAGTTTATGAACAAGTTTTTTCTTAATAAAGCAAATTCAGAAAATTAATTCAATGCATATAAAATCGGCTTAAGCAGTCTTTACGGTTGACAAAATTCTCTAAAGAGAAACTCTTATCAAATTGAACCTGTCAAATAAAACCACCAAAAAAACCGAAATTTTTCAAATATTTAGAATTATTTGCTTTGATATTACACTATCGTCAGAGTGTCTCTATAGAGATGCATGACAAGTGTAAAGGTAGCTTTAAAATATTTTTAATTTGTATTAATATTCAATTTATTTTAAAGTTTTAGAGGAATATTTTTAATAATCATTAAAAATCAAAAGTCAAAATCTGATTTATTTTTTTGAAAATTATTTCAGTATTTTCAGTAGCTTATCAAACATGTATCGTCCTATATACAAATAATTGTTAAAAATATTCTAAAAACTCGTTAGTTCGATTCTGAAAACATTGACCATAAACTTTCAATTCATCCCAAAAAACGTAAGCAAATAAAATTTATTCAGATGAGCTCATCCTATGCTCTAGTACCTCAATTGTTTTTATAAAGCACCTAGCAATCAAAACATATACACAGCGCCCGGCAATAACAGGGTTTCTCCATCTCTTTTAAGTGGTTGTTGTTGTTGTTTGAGAAATGATTGTCTTTTTATAAACCACATAAAGCACATAATGGGCACCTCTTTATGTTAGACTATTGTCTTTTGATTTGCTTTGACTTAATTTTCTTTGGAGTGAATAAAACTGCGTTAAAACAACGCAAAGCTTAGAGTTGGTTTCGTATCAGATTGGTTTTTAGGAGCATTCAAACCTTGCTCCATAGCAGTGAGATTAATTCATAATATTCACAATTTTAGGTTCTTTATATTATTGTTTTAATTTAAACATTGTTCAGATTTTATAATCCTAGCTTGAAATTTTTGTTTGTTTTGGTGAGATTTAAATTGCCATATTTTTACTTTTTGAAGTATTCTAAAAGTTTATTATTGCCAAATTGTTTCTTATTACTGTTGGTATACATGATTTAATAAGCTTTGTTCACACAGGCAAATAATTTGAAAAAATTTTGATGCAAATTTAGCTTAATATTCATAATTGCAGATTTTGCAGTAATTAAAACTATGACTATGGTCCATACGCAAATAACTTGATCAAATATTTAGACAAATTTTTATTAAAATTTGGGCAAATTATTTGCGTGTGTGAACATAACTTTAGATTTTTAAGCCGAATCAGGTACGGATCGATTTGTGTCTTGCATTTTCTTTCAAAAATTGAACTAATTAAAATGGTTCCAAATCGACAGATTTGACGTGGCAGTGTATTATTTGCTGGTACAAGCAAGCACGTATGCATTTCGTGCCTGTTCGTTAACCCAGCACTAAAAGTTTTAGGTTTTAGGTGTAAAACCCTTTGTCATTCAGTAGTTTGGGTCAATATAGATTAATTAAACTTTTAGCATAATAAAATTATTTATTTTGCTTTCCTGGAAAGCTTACTCGAATGATAAAGTTAATCAATTTAAATAACTTTTATTTATTCTGATTAAAACGATAAGTAAAGATATAAAACCAAGAAAGAAAGTCGGTCAAGCCCGACTATAACATACTCTATACCCTTAACGTCGCAGCTCGCATTTGCTCACGAGTTATACTCGCTCATCTCTAAGTTTCACTCTCTCTCTCTTTCTCTCTCTCTCACTAAGATTGCCGTTCAATAGAATGCTGTGGTGATGGGTGGGGGGTGGTGGGTGTTTACTGGCCTTTTTTTGCTCATAACTTGAGTATCGTTCATCCGATCTTTATCATTTCTTCAGCAAATCGATAAATAATTTTGTTTACAAGGTATCTCTAGGTACGAACGATCTATCTTCAAAACTGTAGGAGATATGACGTTTTTTCCAAATTGCGGGGGCGGGAGGGGGCGTGGCAAAAATTGAAAATAAACTTGATCTGCCTGCAAGTATAAAAAATATATGCCCCATACATGTCAAACCTCTATCTCTTACCATTTCTAAGATCTCTTCGTTCATACGGACGGACGGACAGACAGACAGACGGACAGACGGATAGACGGACATGGCTATATCGAATCGGCTGTTGATGCTAATCAAGAATATATATATACTTTATAGGGTCGGAAACGATTCCTTCTCCCTGTTACATACTTTTGCACAAACTTAATATACTCTATGTACCTTCGGTACAGAGTATAAATATCGCATGAATACAAAATGTGCAACATACAATTAATCTGTCTCAAATTCTATTAATTTGGTAGACTTCTTTAGCAAATTTTACTCACAGCCAAAGTAATTTTAGACCGTTTTACTTCCAACGACCACCATGCGCCACAGACACACACAGAGACCTTCCAGCGTTCTGGCTGTCTCATAATTTTCAACACTTTGTTTACTAATTTTTGTCACCTTTAGTTTTTAATGATGCTCGTCGCCGACGTCTTCAGTAATTGTTGCAACGGCGGCGGCGGCGGCGGCAAGTGGCAACAAAAGTGAGCTGCAATTTGTGCAACAAGAGTTTGCGAGAATGAAAAACGTAAATTATGGCTTGCCAGCGAAATAGCAAAAAAGAATCCTTTCAGGACACACACTGAGCGCGTCGGGCGGTTGAGCAGAAGTCGCGCTTACTACAGTTAACTACGCCATTATGTAATTATGTTCAGTAGGTGCTGCTCTTGGTGCAGCCTTTCAAGTGCGACCACCAGCCGAGTAGCAAAAGGCGTTTGCCAGAGTTTGACTTGACTAAGGAGTAGGTCACCTTAGCATGTACGAGGGTGGCCAGCGGTCAAGCATAAATTCCATTTCGCGTCAAGTATTGCCCAAGGCCAATCTGAGCTTCAAAAAAAATCAATCAAAATTCACCGAGCTATCGGTAATTACAACTTTGGCACCCAACACCAAGGCAAGAAGCTGGTTAAAAAACAATTAAAGTTGAACTAAATACAAGAGAGAGAGTGAGAGGAAGAGAATACGGAAGGGTAGGCCCTTACGACAGGTTTTTTGCGACTGAAAATTGCACCAGCCGCCAGCCTGGGATACCTGGTCCTACGTGTGGCTCAATCAATCGATTTTGATATAACGCAGATGATCGTAATGAAATTTATGCGCTGTCCCAGCGCTTAATGATTAATTGCCAAAAAAGTCACATACAGGGTGTCTGAACAATGTATTACAGTTAAAACATGCATCCAGACATTTGGTCAATGTTACACATGTTTCGGTATAACAAATTCAGTGTGCGTGTTTCCAATGAGCACTTAAAATTCATACCTGAGTATCTTAAGAAGTTTCCCGTGATTCTAATTAGAAAACGATATGGGATTCGTGTTACGATATTCACCAAGGTGAACTAAAGTTGATCGTAAATTTCTAACAAACGCGAAACAATTCATTACTCTTTGTAATAACTCTCTGTCTATCCTTCTCTCTTGCTCGAAATCATTGATAAAAAGGATATTTATGTTTTGTAGATATTGGAAAATATTTGTATTTACCCTTCGGTTTGCTGGTAGGTTCCTATATACATATATACCACCTAAGGTCTTTGTTCGAGATTTAAACTTAAGATCAATTTTTTCTAATATCGTTGAAACATTTTTGACTTTGTTCTCCCTCGGAAACCTGAATGTTAACAGTCATATTCTGTAGGAAATTAACTGAATGGGAATCATTAAGAATTGATATTGATTGATTGAGTTAGACTTTAGTGTAGTAAATTGACAGGTCAAGATCAAGCGTTCCAAAAAATCCGGAAATACACAATATTTTATGATAAATTCTGATTTTCATGAAGATTTTACAGTTTTCAACTTTTCAGAATCATCAGCTCATCTTGTGATGTCCCGCCGACTTAATAATATTTTGCGACCTTTATATAAACAGATGTCATGCCCATCTCGAATAATTCCACAGTAAAATAATTAATTATCTTGCTAATATTATAAATGTGAAGTTTGTATGTTTGTGTGTTTGCCCGTTTGTTACTTGTGTGTTACACGCAGATAGTTGATAACCTGGAATTGAACACAGGCTATATAACTTTTATTTAAATGGTCAAAAAAATCGCGAAATTTACAAAATTATGTATTTTAGCAGTATTTATTAAAGCGCTTAAAGAAAACATGACAATGCAGGAGTTGGTAAATAGAAGGTGTAGATCCAATGGTAAAAAAATCGCGAAATTTTCATAGGACCTAAGATTATTATGAAGATTTGATAATTGCCAATTTAAGACGCATCTATAAGAGATGTAGACCAAAAACCGCGAAATTTGCCAAATTTTCATTTGAATATTCACGAAAGCGCACGCTTTGGTAACCAAGAAGCGTAGATTGAACATTCCGAAATATTGCAAAGTTTGCCCATTTTTCGTATGACCTAAGATTATTATGAAGATTTGATGGATGTAGACGGATAAATACGAGGTGTAGTTCGTACTGTTAAAAGAATCGAGAAATTTGCAAATTTTTCATATGACCAAAGATTATTATGAAGACTTAATGGACGGCAGTAGTTGACGGGTAAATATAGGAAGTGTATAAATATAGAGCTAACTGTCCAAAAAATCGCGAAATTTCCAAGAAAAAAAATGTAAGTTGAGGTTAGATTTTTGGCGAAATTGGCAAAATTTTTATAAATTTTGGGAATCATTAAGAATTGATAGATGGCAATCTCCAAATTTTTGTTTGAGTTAGACTTTAGTGTAGTAAATTGACGGGCGCTCCAAAAAATCTGTAAATTCACAATATTTTATGATAAATTCAGATTTTCATGAAGATTTAATTGTGTGCAACTAAAGACGGATAAATACGAGGTGTCGGTCGAGTGGTTTCAAGAAATTTAAACGTTTACAACATTCTTTTATGAGTTTAGATTGACATAAAGACGGGTAAAAAGAAGGTAGAGATCAAACGGACCGAAAAATCACCAAGTCTAAAAAAAAATTTATAATGTAACTCATTAAGATCTAAGATTATATAGATGGCAATTGCCAAGTAAGCTTCACTTCTTCGTTTTGTGTTTAAAATTCTAAAGGGGGCCACGCACGCCGAGTACCTGCTAGTATTTTATAATTTCTTGAATAATAGAAAAGAATAATAGAGAAGAAGAATATTAGAAATTTTATCTCATGGTTCAGGGACCAAAAAACCAAAACCAAACTGGTTCAGAAACGGTTTGCAACCGAACTTGACAAACAAGTTGAAAAAATATATATATCAGGAAACGTGAACGTTAAATTATCCTCACCGCTATACGGTCAAAAACCAAACCACTTAGAACCAGTTTAGTTCAGTTTTAATAAGTCAGTTGAACCTAAGCCCGGAGCGGACCAACTCTTCCATCGATTAAAAAAATTACTCGAAATCTTCTTTTAAAGAACATAAATGTTTTACTTCACAATTTTACCTTTTAAATAATTGTAAACTATTGGATAGCTATATTATTAAGTAAAGTCGTGCATCGAATGTGAAAGTTTGGATTCATCATATTCAGAGGTGTCCTGGATATCTCTAGAGATTTTCGTATAATTTTGTATTATGACTTCTAATAGAGGAGAATTGGAGTACCAAGTTTTTTACCTTCCACTTGCCATCTGCAATACTAGATTTTTGGTAGCTGTGGAAGAGACAATCTTTATACATTACGCGATTTGGAAGCGTCAATCATTTTAGATATAAAGTCGCATCAAAAATGTTTCAACGATCAACGATCAAATTCTAAACCAAAGTTCGAATCAAAACCTGGGGTTCAATTTATTACTAATGTTCAATTAGGGTTTTTTCAGTTTTGAAAATTAGTAAGGCCTCTACGAACTTGCGAAGTAAGTAATTTAGCTAGCTTCGTCAACGTGGAACAAAATTGTATTGTGACCAGACTTAACAACAAATTACAGCTAAATTGCGTCACACTACTCGACTAGCATCCATCATATATCACATATCTACCAATATTTATGGAAACTGTTTTAATATTATAGTCAGAATTGAACTGAGTTTTGATTCGACAACACAATGATGTAAATAAAATTTATTTATTTGTATTTTTGCTATTTTTATTAAGCAATTCATAACGAGCAAGCGCAAATGTAATTAAAATTCGGCCCAAATGAAGCTGGATTAAGCTTCTCGTTTTTAATTTTAAGAAGTGCAAGAAATGCGACGTGGCAATAAGTGGCGTCAATGTTACTTCAACTGTTCACAGCCATTTGTATATGTTGCGGCATGCAAAATATTTACTGTGGCGAAATTGTTACTTCTGCCTCTTCTTCTCACAATTTTTGTATGAAACATCTCGATACTTTGGATGTCCGTAGAGGCCTTTATAAACACAGAAAGAAGGAAGCTCAAAATTTTATTTCTCCAAAATCAACATAATATGAATAAATTATATTATAAAATCCAAGATTATTTTGCTCTACCTTCTTAACTTGTATTAAGGATATTTTGAAAACTGATAATTTAATACCAAAATGCTTATGAAAAGTTTTCCTGACACACTTGTAAACTGAATAAAAAAAAAACAGAGAAAAGCTAACTTCGGCTCGACCGAATTTTATATACCATTGTTGCTTGTAATATTTATATAAATTAAGGAATTAAATGATTTTCATCGAACATTCTTAGCTGAGCCATTTCCCAAACTCAGCAATAAGATGGCGCCACTACTTTGACCATTTGCTTGCCAGTTTGTTATATGGCAGCTATACGATGTATTCCTCAGATTTTGACCAAACTTCCCAAAAATGTGTGAAAACTGATAATATTCACAAGTGGAAGGTATAAATACGCTACCATTGGAAACAAAATAGTTTTTCTCACTAGAACTACTTTTCGACCGATAGTTCCTATGGCAGCTATAGTCATCTGATTTGGATCATACTTGGCAAAATTGTGTCGTAGCATATAATATTGATCAGTAACAAGTTTGGGAGCGATAGCATTAAAAACAAAAAAGATTTTTATACTGACTTTTTTTCAGACATATCTTTTGTATGGCAGCTATACTATATAATTGGCCGATTTTCATAAAACTTGGTGGAATTGTGGAAAAGCATAAAAAACTTATAAATACGAGGTTCGGGGGCGTTTGCATTGAAACAAAAATGTTTTTTTCACTAAAACTAATTTTTCGACCGATCGTTACTATGGCAGCTATATGCTATAGTCATCCGATCCGGCCGGTTCCGACAAATGTGCAGCGTATTTGTACCAAAAGACTTCATGCAAAGATTGGTTACGATAGCTTTAAAACTGACGGCGGTGATAGCATAGAAACAGACGGACGGACGGACATGGCTGTATCAACTCAGCTCGTCATGCTGATCAAGAATATATATACTTTATGTAGTCGGAGATGCTTCCTTCTATGCGTTACAAACATCTGGACAATTTTAATATACCCTCTACAAGGGTATAGTAACACAATTCTTAAAAACGGAATATAGTCCATCACCTAGATTATTGCATTTTCTATTTATTTTGTAATTTCAAGAGGTTACGTTTTACTTGGGGCACATTTAAGAATTATTTACCTTGAAAAATGGTTCTTCGTTCTTATATACATTTCGAAATCATCGAGTTTGCAATTGTTCAGGCGTCAAATAATAAAGAGCAAAACAGTCCTCACCGTTAGTATAAGCTCGTCACTCCGCTGATTCGCCATCAATGCCGCCTAGCAAAATGAAGTTTGTGTCAGTGGTTACACGCACATACACAATGCCAAAATGTGATTGTGTTGCTTGCTGACCCCTGAGCTAACCTAACCTATCTCATCATTTCTATACCTAACACCGAGCAGTCTCTGTCTGACACAGTTGCTATGTTCCTATATTACAAAAGTTTATATTCTTTTAAAATCAATATCAACTGCCATCAGTTAATTTCTCTCTCTCTCTCTTCAGCACTCATATCAATGCCCATTTGTCAGTTATGCTCACATTTTTGATTTATTTTCGCTCTATCGCTATAATGTTAAGCTAATTCAAGTTTAAGCGATTCGCTCAGAGCGAGCTGATTAAATCAAACAAATAATCGCATCACAAAACCCAAAATCAAGTCATAAATAAATCGACGCACACTTCCAGCGATCATCGATCATTTACATCCAAAAAAAAAGGAAGAAAAAAATTCAATTTTTCTCGTATCTAAACATGATTTGAGATTTGGCAACCCACTCCAGAGTGAGTTGGCTTGGGAGTTGAGGTTGATAAGTTTTATTTTTTTTTTGTGAGGCTGTTTGCGAGCACGGCAAGCGGCAGGCGAGGAGCATTAAATCATTGTCCTGAAGGCTTTTAAGTCATTATCGATAAATTTCAACATAAATTCGTAAATTTGCTTTATTTGCCTGGGCCGTGTGTGTGTTTGAGTGCGCGGCTGTCTTTCGGTATGTATTCTTGTGCAGTGAATTTTTTCGTGTTTTTTTTTTTTGTGGCCCCAAATTTGTTTTGACTAATTCTGTAGGGCATTTGTTCAAGATCAGTATCTGTGCAGGTGGTTATTTCGGTACTCTATTTGAGCTCCCTTTACGAAAAACACAAAGATGTGAACAATTTTTGTACAGGCAGAAGAATGTTATTAAGCATAAGATAGGAATTGTCGCAAGCTTGCTTAAGACTTGGAAAACTTTCAGTTTTCATTTCAGTTCATATATTTTTACTTAGGCCAAATATCAATATAATCCGACAAAAAACACGGAAGCTTTACAGGGAACGACTTTGCGATCTTCCAGGTAGAGCAAAATCATCTATTTATATGTATACAGGGTACTTTATTGTCGAGACACTCGACTGTAGCGTTCTTACTTTGTTATTTATTTTTTTTGTTACGAAATGACCTTGAGAATCTTGCAATTGACACGTACTGAAGCCATCATAATTCATATTTCTCTCAATTTCCGAAAGAAAAGGAAGCCCACTTGCTGTGTGTGCAAATGGTGGCAATTATTAGAATGCGGTGTCCTGAGGCAGGTAGCCGTAGACGAGGCCATTAGATGCAATTGTGGTTCGCACGTACAGAACCATGTCGAGTTCTGTCAAGGTTAATGTGCTGGGTTGGCATCAAATTCTGAACCATTATAGATCATAACTCACTTGGCTCAGTTCAGTTCAAATGCCAATGTACTGCATAGTTGCCGTCGCCAGGCATGTCATGCAACAGTAACAAAACAGCAACAACAACCACAACTGCAACATGCAATTAATAGGCCACAAGTGGCACATACAAACACACACAGCCCCCAACCCCCGAAAGATGATGATGATGATGATGATGATGATGATGCCGACGTCAATGATGATTATGTAAATGGCGAGTGCAAACACACACAGGAAAACATTTCAACGCGCGCTTTTAATCATTTTTTTCCGCAAATAATCTGCGAAATGCAAAATCAAAAACAAATCAAATCGCGGATGCCTCGATATCGATGTGGAGCAGCTGATGCGTCTTCCCAGGGACAGACCCTATAGTTCGATCGGTTTGCGTTTTTCGGGCAGCTTCTTGCATTTTTTAATGTATTTTTAAATAAGGAATTTAATAAGCACCTTGGCGGTCCTCGAACAACGACTCCCAGGTCCCAGGTTGGACGACCACAACAACTGCGACGACAACACAAAGTGGCCCAGACACATGGCCACAAAAGACTGCAGGGTGAAGAGCAATTTTTGGCCAAGTCTCCAGTACAGTATACAGGACAATGGGCTTCAGATGGAGTTTTTAAAAACAAATTTTGAACATTACCTATAGTTAAGAGATAACTATTGAACACCACCAGCGTAGTAAAGATATTTCAATCGAGTGTTTGCAAATGTTTCAAAAGAAATAAGGCCGAGTTTTTACTTTGATTCTCAAGCATAGATCACCATATGAATGCGAAATTCGACTCAAAAATATTACATAGAAAGCAAAGACAGTTCCATTCAGAGGGAAGGTTAAGGCTATCGGAATGCTGTATCATTGATTTCTATCTTTTGCACCGGTTTTCCCTATACTTTTCCTATTTGAACTATATTATGTTGCCAAATATGAAAAAATGCTCCTGTTAGTAAACGATTTTCCACGTATGAAGCTGCGGTATCCCACTTTTTGTATACATTGGTAACAAGAGAAATTAAACATTTTTGCCCAAAAATTTTAGTTTTTTACTTGTTAGTCAGACTTATATGAAAAATGGAGTGCTAGTGCACAGTGAGACAGCTTTTTTTTTAAGAATACTTTGTACTAGAGATTATTTAATGGCTTACACTAAAGACGGGAGCCCACAGGTGCGACTTTCTTCAATTTCGAGCATGTTCGTGCTCAACCATGCTTATACAGAAAAACATATAAATTTTAGTAAACAAATTTGCGATATAACCTCACCTCAAGCATCTTAAATAGTGTTGGGTAAAGGTTGTTCATTTTACCGAACATGTTCACTTGTTCTTCATTTCTAAGTGAGTCAACTTACTCAAATTGCTCACTTATTCAGATCACAGTTCACTTGTTCAGTTGAACTTGTTCAATTGTTCACTTGTTCTATTTCTAAGGAGGAAGGTTGTGTAAGTGCACGAATGTTTTTGTTTATTTGTTTTGCCGTCGTGATTTTAAAGGGGCGGGTTTTTGCATGGCTTTTTTGTTCTACACACATACCTAATTTGTGTGAATGTGCGTCGTTGACTCTAGCGCCACTCTCCCGCTCTCTCTCTCTCGCGCTCTTAGCAAAAGCGCTTAGTTCAAAATGTTGGCTGAGCGTCATTCCTGATATAGTTGTATCATGGTACAGCCCACAGAACAACACACAGAGCAATCCACAGAGCAAGGCAGACAGAAATATTCACAGAGCAAGAGATACAGCACAACTCTATGGGCAAAAGACACTAAACAGCTCTTAGAACAACTCTGAGCAAGACTGACTGAACAAGAAAGATTGAACAGGATAGACTGATCAAGACTTGCTAAACAAAAATGAACAATTGAAAAAGAACATGTTCACTTGTTCAATTTAAAGAACAACTCAATTTGGTTCACTCACTCATTAACAACCCAACACTAATTTGAAAGTCCAAAATGCTTGGCGTCATTTTTGTGAAAGCCTAATAAGAGTAAAACAGAGTGGCCGAAAGAGAAATTTCGAACTCGCTCTCGGTTTCTATTCGCTCTTTCCACTCTGTACTTTAATATCATCGTAGAATAATTTGACTTTCAAGTAAGGAACATACTTAAAATAAGCCTTTTTGGATTGATATTCGAGTATTAGAACTGTTTCAACCCTTTCGTATTGTTCCATTACAGCAACGGACTAATTTTTTTTTAGCTTGCATTCAACTCCTCATTTTTTTTTTGTGTATGTAATAAAAATTTTACTGAAATGTTTCTGAAATACTACAATCAGAGAAAAATAGAGAATTTCATAATTGGATCCGGAATGTTCGATCTCAGAAGTTCGCTTAGAAAACGTCGAGGTCGTGGATGGATTCCCCGTAGGAGCATAGTTTTTCTTTTTATTTAATTATTATACATTGTACCCATTGAAAATGGGTAAAAGGGGATAATGAAGTTGCGCAAAAGTATGTAACAGGGAGAAGGAAACATTTCTGACCCTATAAAGTATATATATTCTTGATCAGCGTCAAAATCCGAGTCGATATAGCCATAATCTATCTGTCTGTATGAACGCGTCGTTCTCAAATTTTTGCTCGCACATAGGTGTATTGGTTTTGTGACCGACAACGCACCCAGGACAAGTTTGTTTCAGATTTGGAAATTTGAAAGTATGAATAAAATCGTCGTCGAGAGAGGCTGTGTGAAACTTTATTGAACTATGTATTAAAATATTATAACTTGCTTTAAATTATTTCGTTTTATTAGTTTGCAAAATCTGTCAGCAGGAACAATAACAGAGCGAGTTGAAAAAATTAAGGCCTCTTACCACAACGGAGTACGTCGCCTTAATACCTGTAAAAAATTCACCACCAAAAATTCTCTCATAGTTTGTTTGCCCTCTCCGCTCCGATACTTCTCCTCACTCCCCTTGCCTATAAAACCAACTTGAAAACGATTTTAGCTCGATATTAAGAGCGAAATTTCTGATAATTCAAGAACGAATAGATTGTTTTTTAAGAGCGTTCGTTTTCGAATTATGTGTTCTACATCTTTCTAAGTATACTGTTGTTTCGAGTTTGGCACTGATATGAATGTAAGTGTCTTGTCGTGAGGAATAAAGTCGGAAAAGGAAAGTAGATTGAATATTTTATGCATGAAAGCATTTGAAAACCAATTTATTCGTTCTTGAATTTTCAAGAATTTGTATTATTAAATCGAACAAAATTCGTTCTCATTCTGTTGTTTATAGGCGAGAGAAGTGAGAGCAAGTAATGTTGAAGAGTATACTTAGCTTCAAACTCAAATATCAAGAAATTCAGTTTACAATATTTAATCTCGGACTAAGAAATTCGATCTTGGATCAATAATTTATATACTTACCATTCATGCTTCAAAATTTATGTCCAAAGTCACTCGTATTTTTCACACTGACGCATTGCGAACTTGTGGGTGTGTTATCCAGTAAGCATAGACGAGCGAGCAAGTCGGCTGTTGTCTTTCGTGCTCATGAATACAAGCACATTTTTAAAAAGTCTGATAGTTTTCCCTTAAATTTCACGGCGCATAAGAGAACTTCAACTTGTAGGACACGATTTATTCGAATTTAAATCGGCGAATTTAAATTAATGCAGTTAAATGAATGCTGTTATAGACATATAACGTACTCTGTACCTGCGAGTCGGGCTTGACCGACTTTCTTAGTTGTTTTTAATAGGTGAGGGGTGTGAGAAGATGTAACGTTCAAAACCACTTATATCAAGAAATCATTAATTTAATTTCTTAGCGTACTTCTCGAAAATTCTTGATGCAAGAAGGTTATTCTCTAGTTTTTTCTCTGTGGGTAAAGATTTCCTTCCCTATGACTAGGAACCGAACTTATTCATGTCATCCAATTTCATTCCTTTAACCGAAAGTCTCTAGCAATTTCCAGAACACCCCTGTATATATTTAACAGATTTAAAATTGTTCCTTTCTTATACTTGGTATTCAAATATGTTGATACGAAACTTTAGTTTCATGCAATGATCATTCCACTGTGCGGCCATCGTCTTTTGGCAGTTGCAAAATCATGTTTTAAGGTGTTTTTGATACCTAATAAAAACAACAACACGACCCGGCTACAACACACACACACACGCAGAGTCGCAGCGAAATGCAACGAAAACGCGCCATCCCAAAAAGGGGCAAGCTGTGAGTTTCCGAATGAGAAAGGTAGCGGGAGTGGGATCAGAACAGGGTAACAGCAGAGAGAGCTCGGGGTGTAAGGGCAGTTGTTAGGGGCCAGCACAAACCTGGAACTCAAGCTCCGGTGGCTACGTCATAGCCACTTCGATGACGACGACGTTGGCGTCGTGGCCGCTGCCGCCTCAGCTCGGCGTGTTTATTATAAAACAACAAATCATTCATTATAACCACTTGTGTGTATATATGAGAAAGTGGCGTAAACATGAAAAGAAGCACACACACACATACACACGCACAGTGGAACAGCCAGAGAGCCGATTCGGACTGGCACCACGGCTCCAGCTTGTAACTGTGTGTGTGTTTTCTTATAATATGCATATTTGCGTATTATTTTGATTTTAATAATGATTTATTTATTATTAATAATTCATTGGTGGTGGCCTCTTGCCGGGATTGGTATTGGTTCTGTGGCCGACAACGCTGCTGATTGCGATCTGATCTCCAGCACCGCTAACGCAGCTCCCAAGTGCTAAAGCTGCCCACGATCATGATCAACGCAGGTTCGGCTCCATGAATGGAGCAAACGCTATTTTCTTGCCCGTTGTAACACAAGTTGCGTTATGTTTTATATGCGAGTTGGGTAGGAAACGCATATTATAATGAGCTTCAATTAAGATAGAGATCTTGAAAACTAAAAAAGACAAAGATTTATGGGTTCACAATTGTTTAGCCAGTTGCCTTGAGGTGAGTGAGCGTAAAGTAGACCCTAGACTAGCAGAAGCAGCAACACATGTTCCAATGGCAATTTTTTTGTTGGTTTCCAAAATAGAGAATAAAGATCTATGGGGTTGAGATCAGAGAGTGACATGAGAGAATATCAAATTACATTCGGTTATTGGTTCACTCAGAAAAAAACAACTGTCTGGGAATACATCGTTTCGTGCTTAGCTTAAGAGTACTTAAACTAAGTGTGAGTTATGCTAGTACTTTTCGTTCATAAAACCAAAATACATTTCTAAAGCTTCCTTTACACTTGTCATATCTAATAAGATTCTCTGACAATAGTGAAATATCAAAGGAAATATCTATCTCTAAATATTTAGAAAATTTTGTCTTCTTTGATGAAATAAGATGGGTTCTATTTGAAAGGAGTCTCTTTTTAGAGAATTTTGACAACCGACTATTAAGAGGTATACGACTCTTGTTCAAATAGAACTAAGTATATTTGATTTTCGATTTTTTGGTCGTCCCACATTTGTGCTGCCAAGGATGGGCATTTTGAAGGTTTACCTCAATTTTTGCCAGCTATTTTGCTCATTTTCGATTTTTGACAATTCCCAAAAATTAAATCGTTGCTTTTGCGCGAATTTTTGCCCAAAAACAATACTATAAAAAGGCCGCAGCCACCGTATTTCCCGATCTGGTCCACTGTGACTTCTTTCTGTTCCCAAAACTTAGAGGTCCATAGAAGGACGTGGCTGCTACATGATTGAGGCGATCAATACGACATCGAAGGAGGAGCCAAATAATGTCACAACAAATGATTTTTTAAGTGCTTCGAGGATTGAAAGAAACTTTGGCATAAATGTAAATATTATACCCAAGTGAGACAAAATAAATATTAATGAATAAATAAATACTTTTTGAAAAAACACGAAATTTTAGATTCTTTTTGAACAATTATCGCATGACAATTGTAGAGGCAGGTTAAGAAATGAGTTTTCAATCCGAATACAAAATTAAGTTCGAAAGACACTTTTTTTACCAAATATAGTGGTACATTTATATCAACATTTTTGAACTTTTGGCTTATCATCTTCTGGAAAATACCAAAAGCTCGAAGCCCACTCAAGAATGCTGTAAGCTTCTGAAGTCTGCGGAAGTTTGTTAAAGTAAAGAATCGATCGGGTTGCCTCCGAAGCATTTAGTTGAATTCTGGCATTCGTATTATTCGCACACATAAATGTTGGTGTTTTATTATTGTTGCAAAATACGGTCACACTAATCATTAACGTCATTATTTAGTATAGCCAAATATCACCAAGGGAAAATATCAATGAAATTTCATAAATATCGTCATGAAACCGTCGAAAACTCTTAAGAGCCCTACTTGTGGCGAATGCTTAAAGTTTGTCTTTGAGAAACTGGTTATGTACCAGAAAGATATACAACCATGTTCCCATTTTTGTTTTCCATGTCCAACCGGTATTTGGACTAAATTTTGACTCAAAATCGTAAAATTTTAGCGAAAGCGAATATGGGAGCATGGCTTATAAGCAATTTAATCTTAAAGGACTTATGGGTGTTAATTCGAGAATAGAGAATATTGCTTCATGTGAGGAGTTCTATCTACAAATCAGTGGAAAGGTGCATCGTAAACGCCATTTAGATTCTATCAGCCAATAGGCAGTCTGCCCTTTCCTCTCATTAGGTCAGGGCTGGCCAAATGGACAGGATAGCAAAATGTGCCTGTGTTGGCGATCACAAAAGATTTCAGTCAACTTACTTGCTGTCTGTACTCTTCGATTCATATATTCATAAGTGCGGCTCGCGTCTGTGTAAAAATCACGAGCGTCTTCGGCCACCGGTGCAATTAGGTGCAAACAACTGTTTTAACGATATAACCACATACTTAGCTAAATTTCTCAAATCTTTCGATCAAAGTGCGGAATACTTATCCCGAAGGAACGATTCAATTAGCAGTCTTAATAAGTACGTACGGCTTATAAATATTCTTAGCTCAGAACACAAAGGCTTTATATCTCAAAGTCCGCTTAATCTTCAGGTTAGTTGAACTCTGGACAAATTTGTGATGTAAATAAACTGGTTTTTAAGTGCTTTGACTTTCTTAATGTCAAGTTTACCCAATGTCGATTAACTGCTATTTTTGCAACAGTGTGACCAGAGTCTGTCGACCGAATCAGTTTCTGTTTAAAGCTTAGTACACAAGTCAATTCTTTTGTTTTGGCACAGTGTGGATAGATTTTAAGTTACATATATGCCTTAAATACGGTCACAAAGCATTGTTTTAGGCTTGATTTTAAATGACAAGTTTAATTGGCTTAAATTTAAAAACTAAAAATGAATAACATGCGTCATTCACTTCCTACACCCGGATAGGGGCCTGTTGGACAGATTTGGCACTTTAGTAATAATTTAATTCATATTTTATATGCAGTTTCAAAATTTTGGTTAAATACTCTTGGTATTTTGTAACTTGCTTTGAATTAGATCTTTGATTTTGTATATCGACAATGTGCGATACCTCTTGAAATAATTAAAATTCATTGTTTTTTGAGCTATCGTTGAAAACGACGAAAATACGAATCTATTACTTTAGTGGTATTTACTTAAGACTTTTTGTTGCAAGCGTGTATTGCCAAAAAAAAGAGCAGGAAAGGGCTTTTGTACCTTTTGTGATTTTATTATATGAAGTTTTTTGTTTTGGCAGTTCCTCTGTTGAAGTGTGTACTGTGCTTCAGACTTGTTCAATCAAAATACTTGCGATGAATACAAGTAAACGTACTACCACTAAGGCACTTTCGAAATTAAAGACAACGAATAGGGTTTCAAGAATTTACGAATTTCTCTTGTATTTTGTACGATCAGAATCTCCTAGTTAGTACAATTAAGCAATTTTGTGTTTAAAATGGACTCTTTCCATAATTTTTTAATTTCAAGTACTCTACTTCTTATTATTTTGATTACAGAAAATAGTTAAAATCCGTAGTTTTGTATTGTAAAACAAGTAACAGCGTTGCAGTCGAGTGGCTCGACTCCAAAATACGCACTTAAGACACACATACATACACAAACGAGTTCACACACTCTCACACGCTCTAGCTGCCTGCAGTAGGCACAGTGAAGTAGCGGTCCCCCTACCCGTTCCCTCAAGCTTAATTGTTGGCTCCGATCTTATTGTGCTTTTCAGAATAGATAGAAATTAGGCCTAGGACCTAATATATATCAAATCACGAAGTTCTAACTTTTAAGTAGTAGCTCTGACAGTTTTTAGCGGTTAACAGGTGGAGGGGGGAAACTTTTCGAAATCTGAAACAAACTTGATCCGGGTACATTATACACCTAACTACATGCAAAAATTGGCTCTATTTCTCATATTCTCTGAGATCGACGCTTTCACACAGACAGACGGACATGGCTAAATCGACTTTGCCGTTAATGCTGATCAAGAATATATATACTGTATAGAGCCGGAAATGATTCCTTGTAACTCTTACATACATTTGCACAACGTCTTGATCCCCTTTTACCCATTTTCAATGAGTATAGGGTATAAAAATCATAAAATAAGAACCTCTCAAGCAGTTTTTACTGTATCTGCTTATAAATTACTTTACTTTTTTTCTCAGTGTACACAGTAGCCTTATGTATAAGCCAAGGGTTGCGCCATATTTCTATGATTTACGATGCCCTCGGCCAGAGTGGGTAACTGTTACGAATTTTCCATTTTAGGCCAACGAATCGATTTGTTTATACCACTCGGCGAATATTTAAACATTTGCCATAATTTATGGCAAACTATTTTGATTTAGTGTGGTCCGAGTTCTCTCACCCGTTCCCCCTCCCCGCCGCCCCGCTTGGCACATTAATGTCAATTTAATGTTTCCTTAATGACTTCTTTTGGCCTGCAACTTGGCTGGTGGTTTTCTTCTTAGTTCTTATCAGTTTTGCTGGTCAATTTTGTCGCTTGGCTGGAAAGTGTTTATGCTAAATAGCTAACGAGTTTTCCCCGCACACCGAAAAGTGAAGTTGCATTGTCTCTTCCAGATTTATAAATAAACATATTAGGCCTGCACCATGGCTAGATATAAAGTATAGTGGCTGTGGCATTGCCATGTGCTTGGCATCTATTTATTTGGGTCGGCAATTAAGATTTATATCAGCGCCTTTGATGGGGCAATAAAAGCCAAAGACGCCGTCGCCACGAGCTGCTGCAGCCAAAGTGCAAACAAACAGCAGAGCAGGAGAGCGAGAGCGTTGAGTAGAGTTCCCTGAGCGTGCGTTGCCTTAAAGAGTCATAAAAATCATTTTAATGCCAAAAAGGTGTGAAAACGCAGTTATCCACCGGCCGTGGCCACCCAGCAGGGGCAGCAGGGGCTGCTGGGGGGTAGCAACCGCAAACTAAATGTTTAATTTTTATAAGGCGCTGTGCGTCGCGTCGCATGTAAACACTTTCCAGTACCCGCCAGCCATTTGTTTGAATTTGTCTAAAGTGGCTGCCGCTGTTCTCTCCTGCTCCTTCCCTGCCATTTGTACCATTTTCATAATTTTCATTTGTGGCTGCAAAAAAACATATTTAGAGAATAAAGAGCCAACGGTTTGTCAAATTTTCCGTTTACTTTTAGTGGGCGCCTCTTGATTTTTTTTTCAGCTTTTCTTTGTTAATTTAATATTTTCTTTGTTGTTTCTTTTGGTCTGTCTATGGCCCTGCTGTCTGTCTGCCTGTCTCCCGGTGTGTGTTTGTGCTCTTCTGCTGAAAATTACGTTTACTCAGGCGCCAGGCGCGCATATTTAAATACACACGTGTTTTATCGCTGCCATTAAATCATATTTTTATACTTTTACCTTTTCTTTTTTTTTTTTTTTTTGCTGCACCGCCGCCCCTTTGAGTCCACCCAGTTTGGAGTGTTGGCATTTTGATTGTTTACATTTTGCACTTTCACAGCATAAACAAACAAGTGGCGCTACATATTGTGTAAAACGAGACAAAGACCAAGACAGAAAGGACTGGCAAACGGGGGATAGAGCATAGAGAAGACGTCCAGCTGGAGTTAGAGAGTGGGGAGCTTCGGTGTCTCACACTTGATATTTACGTATAATTGGAATAATATAACCAATTAGGCACAGATCTGATCGGACTGAAAATAAATTTAGAATGGTTTAGCTTTTTGTTACTTGAGCTGCATAAGTAGATTTGAGCTCAACTATACAAAGGATCAAGACAAGTTTCTTAGTAATGCCTAACGCCTAATGCGAAAGGCAATAAAGACGGTCAATCAACAGACATGGTCAAAAGCAGAAATCAAATCAAATCGCATTTTTGGGTTCGGTGTCGGTTCTGGGACTTACCCTACCGTAAAACCTTTGCATTTAGCACGAAGAAACGAAAGACTGAAAACGACTTCAATTGAATCTTAATCTAAATTTTTAAGTACGAAAAGTGCTTGAAGACGAGAAGACAAAAGATTTCGACTTTAAATTTCTAGGCGACTCAGTGGAGAGTGCGAGAAATTATAACATTTCTCGCTCTCGCTTGTTATTGCGAACGGATTCTACTTAAATCCAAAAAGATCTATTTTGAGTTCAAGTATGTTTTGTGCTTACAACCAAAAAGTTATATTTTTGGTTTCAGGATGTATTCTTAAATTGATAATGGATGGAGAAATGCAGTCTACTTAATTTACAACCAAGAAACTTGATCTGAAAATGTTTGCTTGATTTGCAATAATTCTCGATATCCAGCACGATGGTCTCGCATTTTTCTCTGACTGTATGTTTCGGAACTTTGCTTTATTTAGATTTCAATTTACTTGGTACCTAGAATTCTTCTTACATATAAGTCGGGAACAATATAGTTTTTAAGAATATTTCGAAATTTTATCAGATACAAACATCGAAAACAGATCCGAAAACGAACGGAAAAGAATTCATCACTTCTATGCCAGTAAAGATATCGTTTAGTTGGCAATTTAGATTGTAAACGGTTGCAATTGACCGGAGAACACTCTTTTTAGACAGACAAAAAGCTAACTTACTAACGGAATGTTGTTAGAGGTAGTAAATCCATCATGTTCTAATCAAAACTATAGATATCACTTGAAATGTTAAAGTAAAGGCATTCACCAATGTAAAAACTTAAAAAATAGTTCAATCGTATCGGATTATTTCCAACCGTGAAATGGTTATACTACTTATGCACGCGAATAAACGCGTTAGCCCCTTTTTATGCTAAGGCTGGTACCGAGAGGCTGCGAACATTCTCGAAATTGTTGCAGTTCTCTGAGCGTAATTTGTCAAAGTTGTGTGACCAGGCAACATCAAAAAGTCACTCAAAATGAAACGGTCACTTTATGTGGTTTGTCTTCAAAAAAATTCGGCCTAGTGTGTGGTCAATTTTCGTAGGCAATTTTAAGAATTATAATAAATTTGAGAAATTATTAGCTGAAAGACGAGTTGGCTCATTCTAAGAGCGCATTTTCTGCAGCTGAGAATATTCTTAGTGCGTTCTCAGACTCATTGATTTAGAAAAAAACATCCGATAATGCTTTCGGTATTTCAGTCCCAACAAAAAGAAGTTACCAAATGCAAATAAAAAGAGTGACCATATTCAGTATAAAGAAAAAAAGCGTTGGAGAAAATCCATCAGTTTGAACTAAAATGGTTATATCACAAACGGAACTAGAGATTAATCGTTGTCTGTTAATTTCGAAAGGTTTCCCCGTTCTAATGCCGACTTCTCGAATACTTACAATAACCCAAGCAAGTGTTTAATGTTTCTTTCTAGTGTCTCTGCACATTTTAGAAGAACTCATGGAATTCGATGATGATCTGAAATGGAAATTTCATCTCAGTCAATGCTCTCAAAAATGTGTTGTATCAAAAATGATAAAAAAATATATTGAGAAAAAATATATGGGCATATTATTAAATTAGCTTTTGCTCAACAATATCAGGCTTGAGAATCTCTTGGTGGTGATTTAAAGGCAGATATGTTTTGCTGTTATCAATGTATTTGCTGTTCGAATTTTCAGAATTAATGTCAATTGGGTCCTCTGCGTGGAAGGTGGAAAGATCTGCATCATGTCCGGAATGTTCTTTAATCAATATCATGGTTTTGTCACCTGCTGGACGTTTTCAAGTGTTTTTCTTGCTGATTTAATATATAAAATAAAAATATATATAATGCTTGACAAGTTTCTCTGCCATTACTTAGTTTCATTAGGAACGTGTGGAATAGAAACATTTTGCTTGAAGATGTTAGATTCAGCTGGGCTGAGCTCATGTATTGATGTATGTATGATGTAGGCTGTACTTAGAACATAGCAATCGAACAGCTTTTATGCGTTAAACTAAATCTAAAATTTTTCTATTTATATGAAGTTTTCCATATAAAATTTAAGCCAAATTGAGAAAAAGTTTTGACCACATGTTTCGATTCTGAAATTGACTTTGAATATGAGTATTAAACTACTTCCGGCTTGATTATCGGAAAAATATTTCTTTTTGATTTGGTCGCTACTTCCAAATAGAGTAGGGAGCAATAAAACTAAACAGCACGATACAGCACAACAACAAAGCTTAGCGCCAATATACCCAACTTTGCTACCAAAACTAAACAACTCTCACCCATCATACTCATACCCCCACTCCATCTGTGATCTTTTTTAATGCGATACACATTTTTTTAAACGCTATTCTTTTCTTCTCTTCCATTTCATTTTCAGGTAAGATAAGATCTGATTTAACACAATACGGCGGCATATCAACAGACATGGGTAAGAAAATTTCCACTTTTATTTTATTTTTATTCGTTTTAAAATTTGTTAATTTTCTTGCGAATTACACAACCGAGTAGCGTAGATGACTAATATTAACTAGAACAGCGTGCTGGTGTTGGGTTTTAGCATTCATTAAGGAGTGCAAAGCAAAATTGAAAACAATGCTGAGTACATTGGCAGATACTTGGGGGCGGGGGTGGTTGCCAAAGTCAGGTGGCCGCGTGTGGAAATGATGGATTTTGATGTCCAGTGGCCGGCCCCTGATTAGCTGCAGCCAGAGCACGCAACGTTGAGGCTGCCGGGGCAATTAATATTAAACATGGCAATTCAATTCGCCAACAAATGTGGTCAGCGTCAGCCACACGCATCGGGAGCTGCCGGTTTCTGCTGGCTCCGACCTTGTTGAATCTCTGTGTCGGTGTGTCTGGTCAGGCGGCTTTGCTGTGCTATCAGTAATTGTTTTGGGTGCTGATCGAGAGTGGTTTTTTTTTTTATTTAAATACACTTTGTTAGCTAGTGTATTAATATTATATAAAGCCGAAAAGACGCGGAAAGTATTTAAGAATATGCGGAAATTGTCAAACATTTAATATGGGTACCCAATTCCCAGCAGGGTTCGAAATCATCTGAACCTCTTGATTGCAAGCGCAATCTCAGATAGATAAATTTTCTGTAAAATGTCTTATATCTGAAGGTTTGGACAAGTGAATCTGTTTTGAATTGATAGACTACTCAAATGATATCGAAATTCCCCGACTGACTGAGTCGTCCTTCACATCAATGCCAATCGGCTAAAACTAATGAGTTAAAATGTAAACGCGCCGCTCAGTAATGAAACTTTTGTATGCAAAAATTTTCCCGACAATAAGACATCAAGGTGCTCAAAGTATATGTGAAACAAACATTCGTTCAACATGTTATTCACTGCCATATCTCACGAAATACAGTCGACAAATAAGTAAAAATTAAACAAGCAAGTTGAGGAAATGAATCTGTATTCGAAACCAGTTCCTTATTTATATAAAAAATCATTTTACGTGATCCTTTTTGTTTGTTTAACTTGATTCATCTCCGTTTATAGCGTAGGTGCTTATATAGAACGTATATTGGAAGAAATTTACCTTTAATTTAAAATTACTTAGTTTTTCAAAAGAATCACAATTTAATTGGTTGGGTTTTCTAACGTATCTTAAAAGTTCCTTTCAAATAATCGTATTATTATTCAAGATTTTAAAAGTTTCAGAAAATGTTCAATTCCAAACAAGAGTTTGCTGACAATATATATATTTGAGCTATGATACTGAAAACTGGTGTAAAGATTAATGAAATGGAATAGTTTGATCACTGAACAATGTCCAGAATCTAGCAAAACAGCCAAAGATAAAAGCAGTTTAACTCACAACAAAATTGGGAACACCTTCAAAAAACCACAACATAATTTCATGCTGAAATTTCATAGCAAAATTTCAGGCTGGTTTTCACAAAAGTGAAATTCTCAAGCTTTTATTCGCCAATTGTGGCTTATAAATAGCGCAATTTGCAAGTGGTTGAATTGTGAAAGCAACAAGTATGCTGATGAGTAACTTGGGGTCAATTCCGAAACAGCTGTCCAGAGATACCATTGCAATTCCAAAATGTTGTGAGTTATCTCTGTTGAATTGTATTGATTGTTTTGAATTATAATTAATTATTGACCTTGAGCCAGCCTTATGCAAAAGCTTTAACCTAAATCAAAACAGGTCACTAAAACCCAATTATGAAATAGATTTAAATGTATAACCGGGTCACAACAGAGAACGGTTTCGTTCGATTGCAAAACGTTCACGTTGCACACACACACGTTTTCGCTGCTGATTTTTATTCAATCATACCAATCAAACCTTGTTAGAGCTCTGATTATATTATTATGTTTTTCATGTTTTTCTTCATTCATGTTTTTCTTCATTCCCATGAATTCGGGTGTTTGTTCGTTGGGCTCAACAACGATTGATTCGAAGGAACAAAAATCACCCCGTATGAGTTTTTGCATGCGCTGAAACGGCGCTGCTGACACAGATGGAAGAAAGAGAGAGCTTGATCTGGTATTTTAGGTAGGGCCAGCCAAATGTGGAGAAAAAAATGTGCTCGAGCCGATTTACTTGCAAACATCTTACGATGCGTTTGTCGGTAAGACTATGAGTTAATTTAAAGCTGTGTTTTGTTCGCTGATTAAATGTTCACAGACATGTTCGATCAGCTGACTCACATACAACCGATCCATTCGTTTTCTTGATTCATTTTGAATCAATTTGATTCATTTATTGTGAGTAGGAATTTTTGTGTATTATGCTTTCAAAAATAAAGTAATGTAATGTAAAATGTAAAATTTTCTCAAAAGCACCAAAGAGGGCCTGGCCAAACTTCTCTCAATCTCTTGGCGTGTTTGCTTATAGTTTTTCGCACAAGAGAAAGGGACCTACAGTTGAACACCCATTCCGAACGGCAAATTAAGAAGCTTTCTCATGGCTAGTTACTTCACAGCTGGCGCCAATAGCTGGTGAAGGTAACCGGATGTGTAAAAGTTATTTTCTAAAGAGTTTTCATATTCGCTTTCGCAAAACTTTTTCGATTTATAACCGATTTTTGAGCAAATTTGATTTATAACTCGCAAAAGTTCTGCGAAAGTGAAAATTGGAACACAAAACCTTCAGGCTAAGCAGTGTATGAAAACTTCGGCACTTCAAAGACAAGGAATACTCGTATATCGGTCTTTTTTACTGGAAGTTAGTGCGCTGGGGCTGCTTTAGCCGTGCAAACATCAAAGCCCAGAGCCATTAAAGGCGTTTATTTCAGCATGTTGTTTTGGGGGGGCATCTTTTGAGGCGAGGTTATCAATCAGCGCATCGTCGTCGTCGTCGAGTCAAGCAGCTACTTCTTAAAATCCAATTACACACACACACACAGACAGAGAGTGAGAGACTGGGACTGGGACTGAAGCTGGAGCTCGTTGTGGGGGCACAATTCTGTACAAAAGGCACTCAAATTACATACATTGCTCTATCTCTCTCTCTACTCTGGGGCAGTGCATTGAGGCGCAAAATTGCAGACATGGCGAGGGACTCAGCCGCCACCCAGACGCTACTGCCTCTGCTTGCTTATTATTTATATTCAATTGATAATCTTGTGCAAATCGGTAGCAAAATATTGGCACAGGCGCAACAAGTGGGCAGCCTTTGGCTGCTCGTGGAGCAGTAGGCAACACTTTTGGCACTTGGGCAATTAAGTGCACGCAGTAGATAAGATGAGAGCCGCTGCAGGAGATGCCGATAAGAGCTGGCAAGTAGGTGCTACCGATGAGAGCTGCTGTTTTTGGGTGGAGATTAGGAATAAGTAGAAGATGGCTGATAGTTGGCTTAAGTGGTTCTCGGTAAACAATGTAATCCACTGGAGTTCACCGTTTATGGTGCAAACGTAAGGTTTTTGGTCAAAATTTGAATTTCAGTGAGTGAACAAAATAAGTAATTTTGTTCAGTTGTTCACTTTCTTGTTTTGTTATTTTCTGGTTCAGTTGCTCACTCACTTGATTGCTGTCATGTGGAAACAACGAAAAAACTGAACAATAAAGAGCAATTGAATAGGAACAAGTTCACTTGTTGAGTTTAGTGAGCAACTCATCTTGGTTCACCCAACACTAGTCTACATGGGTTAACTATCAAGTGTTTAGATGCTTTAGTAAATTTTTGAGCCAAAAAGTCGACTTTTCGACCATAGTGCACTCGGCAAGAGCTAATTAAATTGCGGGCTTAATAGAATTAAATGCCGTGTTTGCATTTCAAAATCCACACTGTGCCAACTGCAATGGCCAGAGGGCTTTCTCCTCCACCTACTTTTGGTACAAAAAATGTCAATTTGGACAAGTTTGGATAATTGCAGATACCGCCCCGTGTGCTTGTGTGCTGGCATTGGCTACTGTGTGTGTGCTGCACGTTGCATGGTGACCATGGCCATGTTGCATGTTGCAGTTAATAATTATTGAAATGTGCGGCCGCCAGGAATTGTGCTCCTTGTGCTTCCTGCGTGGCTTCCGTCAGCGTCAGCGTCAGCAGTCGGCAAATGTTGCATGCTTCGTTACCTTTGCCGGGCAAAAGGCTAACAATGCTTGCATTTTCCCACCTTTTTCACATAACTTTTGAGCTGTTTTTTTTTTTTTTGTTTGCTGTAGTGGTGGTACGTCTTGGCTGGGTTGTTGCCACTGGCAGGGTAAACAAGTCGGCCACTTCTCCGCTTCTCCTCCTGCGCATACACACACACATGTCGATGTCGAACTTGTTACCACTTTGGACGCACGGGTCCGGCCTCCGTCGGACGTTGTCGGCTGGCCCCTGTAATAAATTCATATTCAAATTGTTAATTGAATATTATTTGTTAAATTTGCAAGCATTAAATGTAAATGTCAGTGGCGTACGCTGGACGCTGGGCAAATGTGACGAGGGCGTGGTAATGGAGGCGAGCAATTCTTTTGTATAATTTTGCAATTTTCAGTTTACTTTGCGCTTGTTTTCCCTTTTTTTTTTGTTTTTCGTTAATTGATTTTATGCTATTTCAACTTGGGGAGTCGAGAATGAAGTAATAAAAAAGAGCAGTAACAAGTGTTAATTGATCTTTGGCTAACGAAATCAATCTTTTGGCCTTCTTTTAATTAGCCAACAGCTTTGTTCTGCTTTGGTTATAATTGGTGTTGTTAACAGAATGATAAGTATTGTTTTTATACCCTGTTCCCATTAAAAATGGGAAAAGGGGATCATGAAGTAGTGCAAATGTATGTAACAGCCAGAAGGGAGCATCTCCGACCGTATAAAGTATAAATATTCTTGATCCGCATCAACTGCCGAGTCGACTTAGCTGTCTGTATGAACGCGTCGATCTCAGCCACAAATTTTTGCATGTATGTATGTGTATACCGTACACAGATCAAGTTTGTTTCAGATTTGGAAAATTCCCCCTCCCCTTCTTTTACGGCGAAAAACTGTCAGAGCCACAATTTATAAGTTTGGACCTTGTATTATTCAAAGCCATAGAAACAACATTACAGGGTACAGGGTATTTTGCAGTAGGGACACTCGCCTGCACCACTCTTACTTGTTTGTTATTTATTTATTACTCTTCTCAGTTGGCCAAAGCCAAGCTTTTCTTGTCTTTTTTAAAGGCAATTCATTTCCAGTAGCTGGTGAAGCAGACGACTGCTCAAAAGCTAAGACCCACGACATAAACTGGAAAAATAAAGCTTTAAGGTTTTCAGATCTAAAGCTTTAAAAGGTTTTCAGCTATAATGAGACCTATACTCAGCAGCGTACGCACGATTTTCCCATGGGGGTTTTAAAATTTGTTGCTTTAGTCGCTTCTTCTCTAGTATATTATTTTGAATACAAATATGTGTTCAAGGGGGGAAGGGGGCCCCTAGCTTACCCCCTTGCGTACGGCACTGGATATTCTTAAGGGTCTTTTAAACAGATAGGGTCCTAGCTGGTGCCACCGGCGGCCATATTGTTTTGTTGAAGTTACACGATTGAGCAACACGTCCAAGTGATAAAAATTGTCGAGTTTCGAATTAAGTGACAAGGCGCCAATTTGGTGGATTGGTACCAATTTAGGCCCTGCGGGGTTCAAGAGTCCATACTTTTTTTAAATTTTATAGTACGTTGATAACCGAATTCTTTTACTCCAAACCGAACGATACCGACGATTTTTAACACAAACCTTTCATAACTGTGATTTTTACTTACGGTACCAATGTAACGACCATTTCTTTCCAAGTACTTTTAAAAACAGAATTAAAGTTTTTTACAAGGTTTAGTAAATGTGATATCACACTAACAAGACTTTATCACAATTTGTTTCTCATAATAAATATTTTTTTACAAGCACTTTTATCTTAACATAATTGCCTTCAGCTAACATTTCTGTTATGTAACATTATCGATTGACCTGTTTCTTAGTTTGTTTGAAAATCTTTTCAGAAATTATGTATAAATAGTTTTTCAGAAATAGTGCAAGGTCTCCTCAAAGAGCATTAAGAGCTTAATTTTTGTATTTCTTTTTTCTTTTTCCTAGTGCTACAAGTAGTTTCTCAAATTAATGCAGTAGTCACAACAGCAATTTCACTAAAATTAATATATTATTAATTTATATTTTTTTATTACTTTTAAAATGTTCCATTAAAATATTAGTAAATTTATGTGTTCTCATAATTGGTTTCAGAGAATGAGGTAGGTTGTTCCAGAGCTGAATAGTAAAATAAAATAAAATAATAATCTAAAGGATACCAAGTTGTTTGTTCGTCTTGACGACGCAAAGTTTAGCAATTCAAATAAATATGCGGGTTCCTTAATAAATATTATTTTGTGCAATAGTTTAAATTTTTTGCCGTGAATCCAATTGTTTAAATTAGTATTTAGTGGGTTGTTTGTGTGGATAGTGACAGGGTCAGTTCGACCGAGATACCTAGAAATGTTATGTTAATGCTTCTTTTATTCTATTCTGACTAGTCATATCACTGCTGGCAAATATCTCTATTCCATATGTCAGTGTTGGAATTTGGAAGATCAACAGGTAATTCCTCACCTTGGTGAGTCTTTTTCGAGCCCATTTGATGATTAAAAAGTGATTAGTTTTATGTGCGATTTAAGGAAGACTCGAAAATGACTTATACATTTGCACAAAATGTGCTTTATTAAAAATTGACTTAAAAAACGGTTTAAAAACGACTCTTCATTAAGGGCCGTTTTCTCATGTTCATGTTTTTGCTCAAATCGAAATCCATCTAGATTTTGCATCTAGATGGTTTTTGTGCAATTGGTTGTCTCTTGTAGGTTGATTATAAATTCGGGCATTTACGCCACGGTCACACCGGGAGGGCTGGAATGGTCAAATTCTAGGTTGGCAGCACCTCTGCACTCGGCTGAACTATGTTTTTTTTTATTGCGCGCCAATTTTAAAAATTAAAGCAAGAATTTTACAGAGGAGGAGAAGGTTTTTTTTTTGGAACGACTTGTTACTATGATGGAAGATTAAGCAGTAGGTCGAAAGCCATGTTCACACAGGCAAATAATTTGGACAAATATGGATGAAAATTGGGCTAAATATGCCAAATTGTGGAACTTTCCGGCCATATTTGATCAAATTATTTGCGTATGGAACCACAGCTTATGTTTTTAATCCTGTAAAATCTTTAATCATGGCTTTTTAATCAAAATTTAGCCAAATTAATTGGATGAGTAAACTTAGCTTAAGCAATGAGCTAGGGGAATTAGAATGTGCATCTGTAATTTCAGCAATGTCTGCAGGTGTTCTTATATGTTAAAGGCACATCCAATATTTTCCATTTTTGGTTTACTTAATAACAATTCAGACTTTACTGTTTTTAGCAGCAGCTGTTTTTTGTTTTCAAATATTTTCCAGTGTGACCATATGCGCGGATACACAAAAATACTAAATTTGCATAAGAATGTACATGGATTTGAAATCAATGAGGTTGAAGTAGATTGCTACGAAATTCATTTAGATGGTTAGCATTGAACATGAGCAAAGCAAATGCAGCAAATCCACCTAGATTTGCAAAAACACCAACATGAGAAAACGGCCCTAAGAGTCGCAACTAGGGTACCATTTTCTCCCGACAAAAGTATAATTTGTGATCAGAAAGCTAGCGCATTTATGACTATTTTAATCAGACTGAGGACTCAAAAAAGACTCGAGAGTGATCAGAAATTGTTTTTGTATAATTTAGTTGCCTTAACAGATCATACATTTTTCCAGGGGCTTCATTAATTTGATCATTTCATGTTAGAGTATTATTGAAAGTCAGTCCCAAGTTTTCGGCTTTTTCTACATATTCATTGGTCTAATTATCTAACTTAAGTTTTTGCAAGATTTTTGTAATTTCGTTTATAGATATTAGGACATTTTGATTTTTTCGGGTCTTCGTATTTGCCCATTCAGAAACACGTGACAGATCAGAATTAGATATATCAATACAACCACAGACAAACATACATTCATTCTTAATCCTTAAATCGTTATGAGATTCAAAATTGTTGCTTAAGTCAGGGATTAAACCGTTACTTTATAATCTTTATTAACATAACCGTTTATCAGTATCGAGACAGAAACAAATAAATGGGTTTATTACGGTTTTTCCTTTCCGTGTAAAAATTAAAAAAAAAAAAAAAAACAAATAAAAGGAAAGTTGAAGTAGGTAAAGATTTTAGTTAACTGCGTTTTCTTTTGCTCGTTTTTTATTTTTCCCTTCTTTTGTTATGCCAATTTGTTTGTATGAAAACGTAAGTGTTCATACATATTGTTGTCGTATGCGCTATTGCCTTTTTCAAGTTAGATCTTTCTCTGAATGTGAATGAAAAAGAAAGCCTTAAGCATGCTTTTGTATGTATATATATTTGGTTCGTCTGCCATTATGCTGGGACTATATTGCGTCACAAAGTGTCATAGCGCAAAATTCCCAAAGCATTTAGTACTTTTACTGAATAAATGAGATCCTAAATAGAGCCGCGTTTGTCGCGTTTGTTTGAGACTTCAAAATTCCAGCACGAAAAGTGTGCACGAAATTTCCCTCTAATTTGAATTATGGTTCTCATTTGTTTCGGTATACCGACTTTTACAATCGAATATAAAAAACCGAGTTTACCATACTTTTTTTTATCTATAGTGAACTATAATCTTATTGTTACAAACTGAGCGATAGATCTTTCGTTTTCAAAATGATATTTTTTATCAATAACCGTAATCGCAACCGAAAACCAAAATAGAATAAGGTTTATAACCGTAACCCATGCCGTAAACTGTATCCCGTAACCGTAATATAGCCGTAACCGGAAAAAAAGCGATCGGGCTTAACAGCAACCGTAACCCTAACTGTTATTAGTTTCGGCTTTAATCTCTGGTTTAAATTGCATACGAATAAAAGAAGCAAAAAAAAAGCAAAGAAAGGTTTCGGGAAGTACCTACAGCGGAAAGAAAGAGTTGAATTTGAATAATGGAAAACTTTCTTGAAGTAAGAAACTCGTGTACTTGGATATTATGTATTGTTAATAACGTTTGCACGTACTCTGAGTATAATTATTTCTTTAATATAGATTTTTGTTCTCTTTTGAGAATTCTCTTGTTTTTAAATTTAGGGACATTTAAATATCGTCTACATAAACGTACACGTAACGTACACATAGCAACTAACTGCAAGAAAAGAAATCGGTCCTTAGATAATCAGATTTACTATCCGATTTAAGCAATTTTTAGTCTATCAACGTGTTTCCTATTTATAAGCATATTTATTTTATTTTTCCTCTTCACATTTTCTTGTTTTGTCGGCTGCTAAAATTCGGTCATGACCTCTTTTCCAAATCAACCACTTCCCAAGTGAATTAAACTCGAAGTATGCATAAATGACAAACATTGAAAAAGCGAAAGAAAAAACGACCACAGCACATTGAAAAAAAGCAACAAAAATGTGCCAAATGCAATTGCGAATACATTTTTGTAACTGTAACATGACTCGAACTCTCGTTTCGTTGTCCTGCGCGGCCGTTGTCCTTGCCGTTGCTGTTGCTGTGCAATATCCATAATTCATATTCATGGAGAAAGAGAGAAACAACCGTCCAGACAAACAAACGACAGCACCTGCAATACGGACAAATGTCTGTCCTAACACAAAAAGGAAAAAAAAAAACAGAATCTGCAAAGTGTAAATGCGACCAAAGTGCAAAAATTTCACATATGCCAGGGCTCGAGCAAGAGAAAACACCGTCGCGGCACGCTTACACATAAATTATCCGTTTCCAACCTCAACAATTTTGTGCATAGCTCCAAAGACTTGACCAGTAATCTGATGAGCCTTAAATTACGAGTGACTGATGCCAGCCTGACATCAAGTTTGCAGCCGTATCTGAGAGATACACACAGCTTACCCAGGCACTCACACACGCTCCCAACACACAATTTGATTTTACACACTTCGAAATTATTAACTGGGGAGCATTTTGTAGTTTGGCAAGTGTAAGTAAGTGTTGTCGTCGCACTGAAACAGTTCATAAAATGGCACACGGCACACTTTCGTTTTTACCGTTGGCATTTACAGCATGTGAATAGATCGGGGTGGATGGGGATGGGGATGGAGACGTAACGGGCATGTGTGAATCTGAGGTGGTAGTATGGACATCTGGGCTGGGGCATTGGTTTTGCTAAAAGGGAAACTGGCCAGCAGGTTTCAATTAATGAATTAGTAATTTTGGCTTCATTGCCGTAATGAACATTAGCACTTCTGAACATTTATGAGAGCCCAGCGCAGAGGAAGAGAGGAATAAAGTGTGTGCAGAATGTTTGCTAATTGTAGCAGGTGAGAAACCAGAAGTCATTAAACGAATTAACTGGCTATAGATGAAGGGAAAACTAAGAAAAAGCAGGCAATTCTAAAGATTTTCATACAACTCTGCAAGTAACAAAGTTCTCTTTTTACTATGTTTTTTCTAATAATTGATTTAATTTTACCTGAAAACGTACCGCTTATTTCTAAAACAATCAAAAAATTCCAAAGCATGACACGAGCCCAACACGAATCGCCTATTTCACGAACGATGCAAACAATGCAAGTCAATTTTTGTTGGGACTCTGTTAGGGAACGCGCTTTATCAAAGCATTTGCACTCAGTTCAGAACCTTCACAGACAAATATGTAGATGTATGCCACTTGAGTCATGTTCTCAATTCCTTTCGAAAGTGGAATTGATTCGTGTTCTCGCAACTCCAAAACGGAAAAGTTTTTCGTTTTAAAAAGTATTGCTTGATGGTCGGTGGAATGAAAAGTAAATGCCAAATTGCGCACTCGTACAGTTGCAAGATGTACATAAAGTAAATTTTTCTTAATTCTGTGATCCAAACTGTTATTCTTATAATAATCTGACGATGAGTCCCAGACTGAGCGACAGTTTTTAAAGGCTAAAGGTGCGCCTCTCTCCTCTTTGACTGTTCCATTTTCGATCGTTTCGCTCGGAATTGTGGATTCTCTCTTATGTAAAAACGGAATTGGGAACACAAAAACGAAACCGAAGCGTAATTGCGTTTGATTTACTTTTATTAAAGTAGAGAACATGACTGATATACAAAAACGATTTTGTTTGTGACTTCAAAATGCCAGCACGAAAAGTGTGCACAAAATTTTCATCTAATTTGTATTTAGGTTCTCATTTGTTTTGGTATACCGACCATTACAATCGAGTATAAAAAGAGCAAACAGCTTCATTTCAAAATCCGAAATAACACATTTAGTTTCAAAAAACACGCAAAACGTTATTGCTTTCGAAGGGTTCGAAGGGTTTAGAAGTCATATCGAAGTAAAATTGATATGAAAATATTGTTTTTCTCTGCGCAGAAGAATATTAAGAATGACAATTCTAGATTTAAGTGTGCATTTTGTGTTCCAAATTTCTGGATCTAAGAGTCTTAAATAATTTACACTTCAACTTTGAATGAGAACGAATTTGGGAACAAGATTCGTAAAAATTCAAGAACGAATAAATTTTGTATTGATGGTACAATGTTTCGTTTCCGACACTTACTTTTCGATACCAAAAATATCGATTCTCGGATACCCGTACTCCAAAAATGTATTATGCCGCTTCTGGTTCTTCTTCGGATTATTTTGAAATACGGATTAAAAGTTGAAAACTTAGGATTCCTGTGATTAAATGGTATTTTAAAATCTTAAAACATTTTTTTAGAGTTTTAAACTAATTCTAAATCGTACACAACAACAGAAAAACCAACCCATATCAGCTAGGCTCGTGTCGACAAGCGAGACACACACTATCAGGCCTGTTCCCAATTCCGAAAACGAGTGGAATTGAATTCCCCAAATCGACAAAATTTGTAGTTCTCAAAAGTTCTGCTGATGATATAATTGATATTTGAGACTTTTAAATGAATGTTAAAAACTATAAGCTAATTATTATAATAAAGCTTAAGCTCCTTTATTAATTTGTTTGATATTGAAATATATTTTAAAATAATTTTTATTTAAACATTAAATATTGCATGAAAACCAAAACCGAGCTGTTCCACTTTGGTTTTTATTCGATTTCAACCTCAACTCAAAGCTGCTAGGGTTGCTTCTTGTGAATTAAAGTAATCGGACAAAACGGTTTCTATTTTATTTAGCTATATTTACCCGTATTTAATATGACATATTCAAATTATATATAAAAATACGGTTTTAAATGAAATTAAATAGACTGAATGAGTGAATAAGGGCTTTGTAAATTCAAATTATACATAGAGTTGGCGACAACTCTGGTTGCTATCGATAAACACAAACAATTGCGCTGGCCATCCAGACAGCTGTTGATTAAACCGGTTTCGAAACCAAGTTCGAAAAGTCAAGACGTAACCGTTCGTTTCGTTTGTACCTTTTGAAAACGCTCAGAATTCGGAACAGGCCGGTATATTTATTTTGTATTTGCAGACGTCTGATTCTGCGCCAAGCGAGTCTCGATTGCGTACATGCACCTGTTGCGCTGTCTGCTGCAGCCGCCGCGTGCCGTTTCGTATGGACTTTGTTGTTGTAATACACTTCGAGGTAATTGATCTTTCTGCGACGTTTGTTAGTGCGAATCGGCGCAATTTCTTATACGGCTGAGTGACACCAGTTGCTAAAAAATAAATCTCGGACTTAGAGTAGGATTTCAAAAGGACTAAAACGATCTCAGTAGTGCAAGTTTTGCTATCACGCTCCCAAGTGTATACATCTTGGCAGCACTGAGTTTCCTATTATTTTTGGTCATTCTCAAGCTCTGAATTTAGTTTTAGTATATTCTTTTTTGTTGCTAGAAAATCAAAACAATCGAATCAAAAAATTTTACTATTCTTAGTCAAAATTTGGTCCGAAAACCGGTTTGAAAATGCAAAAGTTTTGCAAAAGTAAAATGGAAGCATTTCTGTATATTAAAGTTTTCATTAAGTTTGTTTTTTATTTGATTTAAGATTGTTTTTACTCTTTCTGGATAAAACGAACTCGCTTAAACTACGATTTTTTTTTTTAAATTTCTTTCAGTTAAACGTTATTTCTCTGTGTGCTGCATATATTTCCCTTTAGAAACTAATCATTCCTCTGGGTAATATTAACTCTTATTACAAAGCTTCCAAAGAGTATAATTGCCCTCTTTCAAATGCACAATCATTACAAAAGAAAGAACCTTTTCATAGCTGCAAATCGTTGATAATTTTGTAATTCCAACCATGTACTTTGATGGGTCATTCCAACTTGGTTTTTATGGATATTTCTGCATTTGTTTACATCTGCTAATGAATGGTTCAACTGCAAATTGTTTGCTAAAAGCTGGAAGCCATGAATGGTTGCAGTTGTTATTGTTGTTGTTTGGACACACCTCCTCCAACGTGGATATTATGGTCGTCGTAATACACACTAATTACGCGAGTTAAGTCCATGGGGAGGGGAGAACACTTTTTAAAACTCACATTATCACAACGAAATCAGCGCGGAATTTGAATTCAATGTAGTTGATCTTCTACTTCCTCGTATCTGAACGCAGCTTTAGCATATTTCGCTTCGCTCTGGGTTACTCTCGGGCCGAACGATGCTGTAGGTATGCAATTAGTCAATTAATTTGAAAATTTATTAACCGCCAAAAAGCAATTTGCTCCAGATCAAAATGTTAACACACACTCGCGAAATGCCGGCGGTAAACTGGCCCTGGCCAAGACTGAGACCGAGACGGAGGCCGTGGCAAAGAGCAAGCTCGACGGTCAACTGGCAAATGAGGAGCTGGAACCAGGGAAAAGGTTGCAGAACTTTCAGCAAATCGTTTCAAAATTGTGATTTGAAATAAAACTTGCTCAGAAGCCCAGCGTAGAATGTAGTGCAGATAATTTATGGGTTCACGGGCAGAGCCCCTTCTTGTCAGACCCCTTTGAAAGGCAACGGAAGTGCGTGAGGCGGCTGTTTGTGTGAATGTGTGTTATTGTTGTATCTTGCAACTCGGTTTTCTAGGTCAATTTTGCTGGTGAAAAATTTGAGAATAAATGTGTTTTGTGCATGTCGCGAGCTGCCTGTTGGGCTTTAACTTCAGACCATAAATTTCTGGCTCAAAATGTTTCCAAATAGTTTTAAAGCCGCTGCCACGTGCTCTCCCTCCCTGCATCTCCTCTCACTCTCTGTGTGTATGATTAATAACGCCACGAAAACCTGCTTTTGGCGGCCATCATGATCAGTTCGATCAGCTGATTGCCGAAAAAGAAAAAACCGAAAACGTCATCACTGGGCAATGTCTGCCGTTCAAATGAAGGTATTTGTAGGTGCAGTTCCCACTCATCAGTCAAACGATTTGCATTTGGCTGTGTGTGTGTGAGCCCATTTTGAAATGTTCGCATCTGGACAGGTACAGAAACTGAAACTGAAGACAACGTCATCCGAACACGTTCGGTTTGCTGGCTTGCTCAGCGCACAGGTATGTGCGCCCTCTCGCGCTCTCAATGCTCACCTCGTGGCTCTCTCTCTCGATCTTTTTTTCTCACTTAAGGAGCTGATGATCGATCATCTTTGTGCTCAGCCGGTTTGGCTTTTGGTTGCTTGTGTTAATTTATGTGCTCTCTCAGCAGTGGAATGAATCTCACCTTTATTCGAATTGGAATCATTGAAGACCGTATACGATATTCTAAAATTCTAATTGGAAAGGGGTAACATTTGGTATTAGATTTAAGATTGGACAAGGAGAGACGGATAAAGGTGAAAGGTGTGTTATGTAGGTAACTTTTACAAATATGAATCTTAGTTGGAATGGGTTTTATAGCATACAGCTATGGAAAGCAAGCATTTTGATTGCTTGAGAAATAAACAAATTTCATTGTCAACTGGAAGAGGTTTTAGTTTTATAAAAAGTTTCCCAAAGTATAACAATTTTAAATTTATAAAATTTAAAAATTTTTTAAAAGTTTGATTTTTGAGTTCAATATGTAGAAATAGATTATGCGCATGCTCGTGCCTGAACTTAAAAACACAAAAGCTTAGGCCCAACAAATCAACCTATGACTAATAGCCCCATTTCACTGGCATCATTTCTTATCATATTGCTTTCTTAAAATTCTGTCGTTTCCATTGACAAATCGTCAACTTTTTAACATTCACAATCCCACGTTGACAAAAACAGCTGAATGGTTTCATTTAAATAAAAGGCGCCACTTTCAAACTCACGTGGACTTTTTCGAATATTTAGCAAAAAAAAAATACATACCCGCGACGCATTGTCATCGCCCTGTGATATCAGCAGAAAGCTAAATACACAACTTTTTGGGACTAATCTATAATTTAAACAAAATTGCGTCTTCTTTTTATACCCTTGCAAAGGGTATTATAATTTTGCCCAGAAGTTTGCAACGCATAGAAATATTCATTTCCGACCCCATAAACTATATATATTCTTGATCAGGGCGACGAGCTGAGTCGATTGAACTTTGTCCGTCCGTCTGTCTGTCCGTCTGTCTGTCTGTCTGTCCATCTGTTTCTACGCAAACTAGTCTCTCAGTTTTAAAGCTATCGAGCTGAAATTTTGCACAGCTTCTTTTTACTGCACGCTGCTAATATGTCGGAACCGACCGGATCGGATGACTATATCTTATAGCTGCAATAGGAACCATCGGTCAAAAAATGGGTCTTAGTGAGAAAAACTTTTTTGTTCTTAATGTTAGCGTTCCCAAACACAGTCATTATTAATATTATATGCTTTTAAACAGATTTGCAAACTTTGGTCAAAATCGGATGACCATATCTTATAACTGCCATAAGACCGATCGGTCGGAAAATGGGTCTTAGTGAGAAAAACTTTTTTGTTTTCAATGTTAGCGGCCTTAAACTCGGCCGTTATTAATATTATATGCTTTCAAAAATATTTGCAAATTTTGGTCAAAATCGGATGACTATAACATATAGCTGCCATAGGACCGATCGGTCGGAAAATGGGTCTAAGTGAAAAAACTTTTTTGTTTTAATTAAATCGTTCTTAAAATCGGTAATTCTTAATATTAAACGTTTTTAACTTATTTTAAAAAGTTGATCGACATCGGGTGACTATATCTTATAGTTGCCATAGGACCGATCGGTCGGAAATTGAATCTTAGTCAGAAAAAACTTTTCTGTTTTAAATTTTATCTTTCTTAAACTGCGTGATTGTTAATTTGATATGTTTTCAAAAAGATTCGCGAAATTTGGTCGAAATCAGATGTTTGTCTGTCGAAAAATGGGTTTTAGTTAAAAAAATTTTTGATTTTGATGTAACCGTTCTTAAACTCTGACATTTCAAAAACAGCATTTGCAAGGGTATAAAAACTTCGGCACAGACGAAGTTAGCTTGGTCTTCTCGTTATATTTTAATCAACAGATTATTGGTGATGATACTTTTGATACCCAGAGAGTAACGAGTACTGCCTGAGAGTCACGAGTCCTTTATTAAAAAATACTAACTTATTTCGGGGCGAATGTTATAATTTTTAAAAAATGAAAGAAATAAAAGGCCAAATTAAGTGCCAAATCGTATGGAAAAAATGTTATAATATCTTCGTTTTGTCTTTTCAAGAAATGAAGTATCTTTTCATTAATGGAAATAGGCAATAAATAGACCTCACATTTACTTTACTTAAAAAATGTTAGCGTCCTACTAGTGGGAAATTAAACAGGCCTGTTCTCGTTTTTGATTTCGATCAAATCATGTAAAATTGTCGAATGTTACCACTTCCAAAAACCGACTTACTCTGCTTTTAACTTCAAATTTCCATTTATCTTCATTCGACTGCATTTTTGGTAAAACGTTTCAATAAATTTTTCAAGTCGGTTCCTGGAAATCAGAACTTTAACCAATTCCGATCGATCAAATTCGATTCAAAATCTTAAGATGTAAAGGCTTTACTCTGGCGCATAAATTTAAGCCATATAACTAATTTTAGTACAAATTACTATTTCGTAAATTTAAATTTATTGCTTCGTGCATGGGTCGTGTTCCTGCTCCAAAAACAGGCTAAAAAGAGTATTAAGACTGTTCAACTCTAGTTCTCAGAAAATTATTTTAGTTTTAATATTGCAATTATTTATACGAAATTGGAATAGTTTTAGAAACTGTACAAAAACAAGGCTATTTTTAATTGAAATCGATATCATATTTTGAAATTGATGTTCAACTCATTTATCGGTGTCTTAAACTAATTTTTTCTTCGTAGCAATTTCTTAAGCCGAGAACTCCAAAAGAAATTGAGCAATAGTTTAAGAGTTATTTTAGAGTAAAGGTATTAGAGTCTGATTAAGAGAATCCGATCCATCGGAACCATATTTTTACATAAAAAAGGGATTATATCGGGTTTATAAAAGCAACGCTTATGGAAAAAAGACAAGTGGAAAGAGGACTACTTAATTTTAGACCTTCTAAACTAAGTAAATTTTGATTAACGAATTTGTATTATACCAAAGCACAGTGGTCGATTATGCCGATCTGGCAGGCAATAATTAATAACAAACAAAATAATTAAGTATTATTTTTAGAATTATTTTAATAAATTTGTATTTGAACAAAGGAAATTGTTACACAAAAAAATATTTTTTAATTTTAAATTCTAATGTTAATGTTAAATAATTATTTAAAAAAATTTTTTTTTTGTTTGAAATAGTTCTAAATTTTTTCTTAAACTATTCAAATTGATATAAATATAAGTAGAAATCAAATTTTAGTAAAAAAATTTTGTAATGTTATTCACCTTCTGAGTCGGAAACCCTTTCCAGAAGTTATATGGCCCCCTTATCGAGTTAAATGTAATTTTTGAGCACTATGAAGTACTTTTTGATATTGATGATATTAGATGGTACGACAACAGTAATAGAGCGTGCGTTGAATCTTTTATAGGATTCCTAGGCTAATTTTTTCGATTGTGGTTAATCCAAAAGAAGGGTGTGCTTCTCAAAATTTACATTTTACCGATAAGATGTAATAAACTAATATGTTGCAGAAAGTTGCAGTTCATATTGACACTTGACAATTCACAATGGACCATTTTCACAAACACAAAAAGATTTAAGAAAAGTTATTCTCCACCAAAGTTGCGGGTATGTATGGAAATATACTCTAAAAGAAATGTTAAGTTCGACATCGATTTACCACTATTACATATAAGAACAGGACAAACACAAATTTATTTTATTAAATACATATCAACTATTGTCAAATTTAAGTCTTACTTTACAACAAATCGCAAAACTTTAACTTTCTCAGCGCAAATCAAAACAACTTAAAAAGGCGCGAAAATGTTTTTAGGTATGGGCTGACGACATCGTGACTTTCGAATAAAAAAATATATAAAAATCGGAATAAACATTGGCGGGATGTTGTTTTCAAGAAAATTAAAAACATCAACAAGATTTGAATTTTGAAGTTTGCAATTATTGCCTGCCAGATTGGCAGAGTCGACCACTGTGCAAAGCCTTGATCCAGTATTTGGCGAATGTGTTAGAATAAGAAACAAATTATTTATTTGTTGCTGGAATCAAGTTAAAACGCTTTTCAAAGTACCTTAATTAACAAAACTGAGAGTACTGGAACCCATTCCAATGTTAGGTACACTCAGAAATCAAGAACTAGTAGAGTTCTAGATCGATCGGAATAGAATTTATAATCTTTTGTACTAAAAATTTCAATTTATTCCATGTACTTAAATTAAGTACGAAACATTGTGGAATCTGAAAACGATTGTTAATGTTATTAAAATTTTAAGAAAAAGCAAAGCTAACTTATCCTGTGCCGAAGTTTTAATACAATTGAAAAAGCTCGCTTCAACAGACAGCGATTTCGAACAAATTTCGCAGTTTAGTTGCATTGTAAACAAAACTTGTTTCTTATTTAAACCCATTTTTCGACCGATCGTTTATATGGCAGCTACAAGAAGTAGTCATCTGATCCGGTCGCTTCCGACATATTAGCAGCGTGCAGTCAAAATAAGACTCTGTGCAAAATTTCAGCTCGATAGCTTCAAAACTGAGAAACAGAGAGACGGACAAGGCTCAATCGACTCAGCTCGTCATGCTGATCAAGAATAAATATACTTTATGTGGACGGAGATGATTCCTTCTATGCGTTGCAAACTTCTGGGCCAAATTGTAACACATTTTTCCAGTGTATAAAAACGAAGTGAGGGTAGAATTCTTATCTACAGTAACACCTTCTTGATGTTCGATTAGTTCATAGGCCTTGGACCTTTCCAGTCTTCTTTGATTCAGTACGAGTTCCTCATTCCAGGAATTGGGAATAGCTTAAGAATTGGTTGGGCTTAATCCAAGAACATTTTGTACTTATTAAATGTACTCTAGTTCTGTTTCAAGAATGTATTGGGATTGACTTTAGAATTTATTTAAATTTAAAAGAATATTTAGTACAAATTTGAAAAGTTTGTGAGGCTTCACTTAAAACTATTACAACCTAAAAGTATGAGTTAAAAGCTTTTAAAATGTTCGAAACGTATTTAAAAGATCCCAAAACATTCTTAAATCATGTATTTCGGGATTGAGAAAATTGTACCTGAAATAAGAATTTTGTTCTAGAATCAAGATTTTCGTATTTACCGTTCTATTGACACCAATTGTACTTAATTCAAGTACAAAATTCTTGATTTTTATCTGAGACTATAATTTCTTTCTAATTGATCTTAAACCGTTTCAGAATATTCTAAATACTTTTCAGAATAAGAACTTTGCAATCTTTTAAGTTTTCATTTTTCGTATTCACCTTTAGAAATTCTGTTCTTTAAGAAGAAAAGGGTTTTCAAGTATTCGTTGACCTACTTAAACTATTTATAATTCTAGATTTTAGTGTTCTTCAGGTTCAGGTAAATTTTGATTCTAATTTTATTGTGACCTTTCATGAAATTCCAAATCTCACTTTCTGTTAAAATCGAAGCCAGGACCCACCACAGTTGTCTAATCTCAATTGATGATCTATTAACAAGTGTCCATAAAAATTATGCAACTAGAAAATGGTGCCCACATGGAGGACAATAACTACTACTTCTACTACAACATCAACAGCAACAACAACAACAACTGCACTAACTGAGAGCCAATGCCATTTCCTTTTGTAACCCATAAGGCCATAAATCTTGAGCATATTAACATGGACGTGCGATGAAAGTGCCAGCCAAATATGTCATTGTCAGTTTGGGTCTGGGGGATGAGAGACGTGGTCAGGGGTTTTTGGGTAGGGGGGATATATATCGCCGCCTCTTCGGCTAGCATGTGAGTGAATTGACACCTGAGCAACCCAAACACACAACCGAGTCCCAGTCTTCTGGCGCCCCTGGCTGCTGCTGCTGCTGCTGGTGTAAGAAAAAGAAAGTGGCTATTGGTCTGCAGGTACAGGGTACAGGTAGGTTTTGCGGTTAGAGGGCTTTCCACTGAAATCGCCCAGCCATAAATCACCAAAACTGAACCTGATAACTGGCCAAAGTCAAAGCATTTCGAGCTGTTTATCTCGTTGACTGTGTGTGTGCATTTGAATTGGTTGAAGCATTTTTATTTATACAAAAAATTTTGTGTCACAAACACAAAACATGACAAAATTTTTGGGCGTGAACGCGACACAAACACTCGCAGAGCGAAAGAGAGAGAAGACACAACAACAACAACAACAACAACAACGGTAACATGGCTCAAAAGGCAACGTCGTCGTCCGTCGTGACAGCGCCCATAAATCTCTGTAACATGACACTTTTGGCAATGGAAATAAAATATGGCATACGATGCAGCAAAATGTCGCACCAAGCCGCCGCAACAGCAGCTGAAATTTTGGCACGGTCTCCACTTTTCGACCCACTGCAGCCCACTGTGCCAGGCGACACTCTTGGCCGGGTCCTGCCCGTACTGCATTCAGCTAATTACAAATGAAATTACAATGGTCAGCCATCCTCCGATCCTCTCGCTCTCTCTGTCTCTCTCTCAACATGTCACTTGCTGCTGTCATTTTCGTTTCGTTTTCATGTGTCACTTGGCGCGCCTGCGCACGCGTCCCGGCTCCTCCGCCGTGTAATAAAGCAAAACGGCTGCGCCACAGCCGACCAAAAGCTGCTGTGCTGCTGCTGCCTCTGTCAGATTTTGTGAGTGTCACTTGGCTGCCTTTGTTGCGGACTCCAGACTTGGGGACTCGGACGTGTTATCTACCCCGTCGACGCGTCGACCGTCTTCAGTTTCGTTTGCGGTTGCATCTGCGGATTGCGATTTCTCTGGGCCCGCATTCCTCGCACCCAACACGCAAAATCTGCGCGCCTGCGTATAAAACTGTTAACTAACTCAATTTTGTAGCTGTCAGTTGGTTGGCTCGCTTTTGTGGCCCTTATGGCGGACACTGCACGTTTCTGGAGCGGCTTACAGATGTTGTTGGGCTGTGCGAGCTGCAAAGTTCAGCCTGGGTTAATGAGTTGTTGTTGTTGTTGTTGCGGTTGCTGTTGCCGGCGTGCCGCTTTACACATGTCACAACAAATTGCTAACCGTTCAGCGTCTGCGGCCCATAAACAAATCACTTGACCTTCGCATTGAAAACATTTGCGTAAAACGTGAACGAAACTCGGCCAGATTGTGGTACAAAGCAGGGCAAAACTGTGGAATTAAGTAGTCGGGATTGCTAGTTGTGCACATTGTGATCCAAGATAAACATTAGAATGGACATCAAAGAGAACATTAGCGTTAGCAATGTGGATGTGAACGATCTTAGACAGGGGCCGGCAAAAAACATATTCTCATTTTGACACTGTTTATGTGTGTGAAGCCACTGACACGAAGCTCATTTCGCAAGTCGGCATTGTTAGGGAATCAGGGCAGCGACGAGCATATACTGTCGGTAAGTCGACTCCACTGTTGTTGAGTACTTTTGTATGCACAGTAGTCAGATCTAAGGACTTGAATGAATCCGTCAATAAGTATACCTATCTTTCTCCTCCTCCTTAATGAACGATTTTCTAAATTTTGTTTACAAAGCTAGCCCTGCACTTGTTTATACAATATAGCCTAAGTTACTCGAACCATGTATCCTATGAACAATGGAACATTATGTCTTAGATTTTAGTATATCAGTCAACATTTCTCTCAAAATATTCCAAAATGATATTCTAAACAATTCCCAAATGAGTCTAAAATGTTGGAAAAATGATCAGAAAGTGTAGAAAAGACCAAAAGTTTATTTGAAAATTCAATATCGTTAAAATTTATCTCTGGATCTATTTTTTTAAAGCTATCAAGTTATGATTTTTTTATTTGTAGCAAACCCAAAACATTTTTTAAAGAGATCCGGATCGAACCAAAATTTACGGTTCCGGCCCGACTTCGATATACCCGTTGCTCATGGGAAGAAATGGTTTATACCAGCGTTGGCCAACGAGAGCGAGGCTATAAAGTGAGAGTGTGTGAAAATAAAGCGCCGTGAATTTTCTTCGACCTGACCGCATTAAGGGCTATCCAGAGCCAGGCTTTTTGCACTATTCTCCTCAGCTTCGGCGAGCGCAGGCCCGTGTATGTGTAAATAGCGAAATGTCTAGGGCCCCCAGGGGGAGTCCGGTGACCACCGCTGGTTTATACCATTCATGTGTTCCTGCGAGAGGGCGGCCTAAGAGTATGCAACATTCTCTTAACTCATCTAATTATTATCTGATCTTTTTAAAAAAAATTGAGGGATTATAGTAGGGTTGTATATAAAAATATCCGAATTTAAAAAATATGGTGTAAAAAAATCGATTTCGATATTTTTCAATAAAAACCCGGATCTTAACAATGAACAGGTCTATTGAGGTAATTGGGGCGTCATTTGAATCGTAATATGAACTACATTCTGACTGCGCTTAAAATGATAGATTTAATGTATATTTATTAAATTAACAAAATATTTTTTTTATACCAGCTATAGCATAATAAGTTCTGCAAACTGAAACGTAAGAACTTCTGATTTTACCAATAATCGTTAGACAGAGATTTTAGGAAGACCCGCTGTGTTATGTGATCATCGGTCATTCTTCTTCTGGTGTCAAAAACCACACTTTTCATAACTGAAGCCAAGCGTTCAGATGGCACGGAGCTTCCCGGTATAATAAGGTATGACAATGCCAAGTCAGAAAGCACTGGAAATGCGTCTTTCTCTTCCATCCAGAACTTAATAGGGTCCCGTTCCAGCGTAAACAGCGGTAAATTAAAATTCCCACAAATTCCAAGAAGTCAATATCATTTATACTTAGGCCCTCCACACACGTCTCGTATCGTCGTCGTAGCGATTTCACCTACAAAAGGTCTAAAATTTGATGTCGCTTTGATGTGGCACACTTTTGTTTGAAGGGAGAACAACATGCGTGCAGCAAGACTACCGTCTTTACGTTTTTGTTGTTTAAAGATGGGCTGCATTTCAGCCAAGCATTTCTATGCTTTGCTTTTAAGTGCGCCTTTATAATTGTTGAGTTGCTACTGGTCTTTACAACTTTATTGCACAGCTTACACTGCGATTTCTGTGCATCAACTTTAATAAAATATCTTTAAGACATATTGCTTTACATGTCCAGAGCACAAGAAACCGTTATTCGCAACAATGTGAGCGAACGCTAAAACAAAAATATCACCGAAAAATACCACCAAAAAATATTCGATTTCCAATATATCGCCACGGAAAAAATATGCGATAATGATATTTGTCCTTTTGGGCAAAATTATCGATATTTCGATAATATTTTCGACATCCCTATATTATAGGTGTTGCAAATATAAATGTAAGTTTTAAATATATTGACGTTGTTGATGCTGCTTAAGAATATATTACATATATATGGTCGGAAATGTTTCCTTCTGCCTGTTACTTACATTTGCAAGTCTTTAGTATACCCTTTTTACTCTACGAGTAACGCGAATGTTGAGACTTTTGCAAGCAAACAAACTAGCTACAAATAAACATTCGCATAACATACACCAACGTGCTTAGCAAAGAGCGTTTGTCTAAAGTTTATGATACTTTATCCGCTTTTATTACGAGAAACTCTTGAAAGCGCCATAATTTACGAGGGTTTTGCACATTGGGTAAGCAAAAATTTGACCTTTTTTAGTTGTCTATACTTTTTGTTGTACCAAACTGACCATTTTGGTTCCGAACAGGTTCAGGTATATCTATTTTTTCAATTGGTTTGGTTCAAGGTTCGTTTCGCAGTAAATATAAAGTCGAAATTGCGGGCCGGTTCGGCTCAAAATCGGTTTGCCAGCCTGATTTGCAGTACAGAACATCTCCAAAATCAATTTTTTTGAGTACGCTAAAATTTGATTTGAGAAGAACGTTTTATACTCAACTGGGAAACAAAATTTGATTGATTGAACCTCAACTGATTTGGTTCATGTAAGTCTTTCTGTAAAACAAAGAACTATTTTGAATGTCTGCCTTGTATGGCATCGCATTGCACTGCACCATCGCACACTTTTAGAGCTGAACTTCTAGGATGCCACTTATATTTTTCTTTGCGGTGGTTGAGTGGAGTTGAATTGTATTCCTTTCAGGCACTTTTAGAACATTTATACTCAATATTTTAAAGAAAGTTTCGTTCTTTTTCTCTAGTACTGCTATGCAAAATAGCAAATGTATCTGTAATTTGCAAGTCAATTGAAACTTTGTTTATGTTAAAATGGAGCATTGTACTATGTACCAAATATGAGATCAACTTCTTTAAAAAAGTGGTGATAGAATTTTTTAGTTATATTAAACAATTATTTCCCTTTTCCTTCCACTGTAAACCAGTTGAAGTACATTCTCGCTTGCGCCTTGAATTGCAACTGCCTGGAACTCCCGACGGGCGCGTGTGACACGAAAACGGATTCGCGGATGCACGCGCATGTCTGTCACACAAATGTCACTTAAAGTTGCAAACTCTGCGTACGCATAACAATTTCATAACTTTATTAAGCATAAAGCACTTGACATTGGCTTAGAGAATGGTGAAGTCCAAGCATTTTGTATTCGCAACACGTCACGTTGGCCAAATGGTACGGCAAAGGGGGCATATTTCTATGACGGGAGATCTCAGCTAAGCTAGCCACGAGTAAGTAGGCGCTACCGAAGCGCCAACTGTGGGATGGAGGAAGCTACATAAAAAAAGTAATATGTTTTGTTGACAATTCAATCATTTGAGGGCCACCACCAACTGAAACTGGAAAAGGGCTGGGATATAATACACAGTATGCACTTTTTTATGTTTGTTTGTTTTGTGTCACTTGGCAGTTGCCAGGGCAAAACAACAATTGCAGCACACAGCAACGAACCACGCGGTAATTTTGCAATGAAAGCGTTTCTTGCTGCGTGAGAGTGTGTGTACTTGCAAACAAAACTTGAGGCCATAAATTTGAAACGGATCACATAAATCACATTCAAGTGAAGCTTAACACACGCGCCCAAGTGGAATACACAGGCAGGGATATGCCATTCTGTGTGTGTGAGTGTATGTATAGTGAAGACACTTTTAAGAGCTTGACATAGAAAGCTACCGTTATACTTGGAAACGTACTGTGCGAAGTGTCTTAGGAGGTCAAGCAAAGGTTAAAAAAGGACACCTAAAAATGAACCAACCAAATTCTATTAAAAAAAATTTACACTGATAGAAATGGTCATGTAGTTCGTTCCACACAGATTAACAAAACTAAAACAAAATACTCCCAACTCATTTCAAGTCCGAAACACTTAAATTTAAAAGCAATTGCGGCCATAATGTATTAACAAGTTGAGCAAAGAGTAAAAAGTTGTTCCCTAAAATCTTTCAAGTAAAAGCGTACTTATACTTCTGATACTTGCAGGCAGATCAAGTTTATTTTAGATAGATGGTTCGTATCTGTTAGAGATATTTAGAAATCAAGATTATTTATCGATTAAACTAAGGAATGATATATAAGTTATAACCAAAGGAAAGTTCGGTGCTGCAGCGCTGGCTTGTCAAATGGTTTTAGCTACTTGGTTTAATAGGTGTAACTAACTGTATTGAATTTAACTTAACTGCTAACATGAATTGTTTGATTGAACAGCGCGATGCTGCCGACAACGGCGGCGTGAGATAAGCCAAAGACTTTTTCAAACCTTCAAATTTTTTGCCGGCTCTAGGTCTCGTTATGTTGGTACATAACTTTAAAACTATTTCGCTGAGCGTTTGGACTAGAGATGGCGCCATCTATTGGTTAGTCTTACAGAACGCGTAAAAGTTCGATAATTTTAATCAATATCAGCTCGAAATTTTCAAGGGCTGCACATAAACATTGATACCCTTGATTTTGTTAGTTTTAATACAATTACGAATTTAAGCGAACATTCGCAGCACACTGACCCATAATCACAGACTTGCTTTAGCTCCTATTAATTCCAACGGCAAGCGAGCGATAAGCGTAGTCACAACCATTTAAAACTGTTGAAATCTGACGACTTGACAACAGCAAACAAAGAAGACAGTTTTTGAGCGACTCATTGAATCGAAAAATGAAAAAAGAATTGAACTGCTGGCTCTGATTCTCGTTGGTTCTGCTTCAATTTGTTCTGTCTTTCGATTGTGCAGAGCTAAGTAAAATGGTAAATGGATAAATGATAGCACTTCCTTAACAAAATACTTTAAAACAAAAAGCAACATCGACACTGCGAAAAAAATATTGAATAAGTGGCTGTACGCCTTTTCTCAGCATTTTCATTATTATTTATAGTAAAAAAGAGACCGTTGTTTGATTAAAGCTTATACTCAGAAACAAGAAAGACACCTCGTTTGATTACGAATGCTTTTGGTCAAAGTTAATTGGTTCTTAAATTGTTCAGAATTTTGTTCTTGAAATTGAGAAAAAAAAAACAGTTTTTATTTGGTTTTGATAGACAAAGGTAGTGAGGAGGCTTTACTGAATGGATAGACGAAGCAAAGTAGAAGAGTATACCATTCAAATCAATAGGATTAACCATTTTGGGAAAACCAAATTCATATTTGGTTTTAGAAATACGCTCCAAGCTCAAGAACGAAAAATCTTCATCCATGTATGAAAATTTTATATTTCTTGTCTGAGTCTGAACTGAACGTATTTATTTGAATTATCAATTTCGGTTAAACATAGTTTTAGTACAAGATTTTCTCCCTGTGTAGGACAGGTAAATTAAGGCCCATTTAACTGGTGTTAAACTTTAGCCAAATTAACTAAACGGTCTCGAAGCAACAATTGCAAATTGGCAACAAATTCACAGATCATAAAATTCCCGGCGAACAGGACAACAGCAACAAAAGAGTTACTTCTCCCAGCTTCAAGCTCTCCCAACTACGAGCATCATTTCATTTGAAGAACTTTGGCATTTGAACTTGACATTTAGCACACGGTTCGGGGACTTCTTTGAAAACAATTGCAGGCCAGGAAGGCGAACAAACACACACAGACAGACTGCAATGCACTTTTGGCATTCCTCGACTGCCAGGGAATGCCAGCACACCCAGACAGCAACAACAACAACAACAACAATGTTAAGGGATTCTGATTCCAAACAGAATGAAACAGTTGCAACAAGAGCGAGTGAGATAGGTAGAGCGAGCATATGTTGCCTGCAACCCTCTGCCACCGCATGGCCGGGATAAGGGTGAGTCCAACCCCGACTATCGGCCATTGCAGCAGCACCTGTCGGCCATGGCCATGCGACAGCGTCGCGTGTTTGCCCTACGGATTTCGGTTCTCTTGGTTACCAAACGCCATTGATTTGCTTATAAATTAACCCATTGGCAAATGAAAATATTGTCTGTTAATTGATCAATGTGTATGCAAAGAGAGTGCAATTGTGTGTGAGCAAGTGTAATGCAGCTAAAATTTAATTAGATTCTATATTTGTATTTGCACGCACCAACTGTGTTTAGTTCTGCCATTACTCAGAACCACCCCCTTCCACACAGATGGACAAACATACTCGTATTTTATGTTAAACGTGCAAATTTATTGTTATTGAAATACAATTGCAAAATTAACTGTCAAACAGTGCGACCCATCGTCAATGTACTCGCCGCCCAGTTTGCCATATGTTTGCGCGGGTGGTGTGTGTGCGTGTGTGGGCGACTGGGGGTGGCTAAGAGTTAAAGTTGGAAATTGTATTTGTAAGACTTCAAATTCAAATTTGGAACAGATTTTAAGCCCACATGAAATAGCTTAAAGAAGAAAGTGTCATTTTTTTTTTACCGAATTCAAATTCATGCATGTTCGTGCTTACAAAAATTACCTAAAACTTGACAAATAAATTATATATATTTAAATCAGAGTTCGCCAGCGATAGCCCCTGGGGCACGAACATACTCGCCAATTCACACCGAATGCTTGCCGAAGTTATGCATCACTGTGTGTTAGAGAGAGACACAGTTACATTGTCGGGCTCTCTGCTTGGGGAACCCTGATTTAAATATAAGTTGACTCGTTAAAGAAGAGCAATAAGTGCAAATTTTTGATATAAATTTACTGCGAATACAATATGCATACACCAGGGATACGTAAAAGGAGATCAGGAGTCGGCGATGTGAGCGTTAACATTTGCCACTGGCAAGTGAGAACATATTCGCATACATCAGGGACGTCACTCGTATTTTTCACTCAGACGCGAGCCGAACTTATGAAGGAGGCAGACTCTTACACACACAAAACTGGTAGTCAGTTTAATACATCTGTATTAACCTTCGCATATTTATGATTCGAGACTTTTTGAAGCTAGAAACTGAATCTTTTTTCCCTGTCTAACAATTCCCAAATGTTCCCTGACAACCCAAAGACTAATAAAACGACTATATCACACTACTGTCAAACGAATCAAAGAATAAGCTTGTGTGTAATATATAAACCAAGGCTGCAAATTGGTCCGGAACCGAACCCCGCAGAACCGGTTGGGCTCGGTTCATCGAACCGGACTGAGTCAATATAGCCATGTCCGTCTGTATGAACAAACAGATCTCAGAGATGGTAAGAGATAGAGGTTTGACATGTATGGGAAATATACTTCTTATACTTGCCGGCAGATAAAATTTATTTTCAATTTTTGCCATGCCCCCTCCAGCCCCCGCAATTTAGAAAGAACGTCATATCTCCCACATTTTTGTAGTTAGATGGTTCGGACCTTCTAGAGATATTTAGTAATGAAGATTATTTATCGATTTGAAGCACAAATAATAAAGATCGGATGAACGATACTCTAGTTATGACCAAAAGAAAGCAGCTTCCCCCGCCCTGGCAGTAGTGGCGACATCTATCGGTCAGTTTTGAAAATCCCTCATTGTTCACTGTAAGTAGTGGCGCCATCTATTGCTCAGCAGCGATGCATTCAGCTGCTACTCCAGGTACAGAGAATATTATTGTCGGGCTTGACCGACTTTCTTACTTCTTTTTCAATTTCATAATATTAAAGAAGGTTTTTATTAAATTACAAATAAATCACAAAAAATGGAATTGAATGGTGGAATCTTTATTATGAGCTGAAAGAACAATATCCGACATTTACTTTTTAAAGATAATTTCATTCAAGGTCGTAAATGGTCCATTCGGATGGTCCAATTTTGGATCGCTCTTTCCAGCATTGCTACGGGTTCTCTGTTTTGTGATTTATTTGTAATTTTTAAAAAAAACTTCTTAATGGATCACCACGTTATTAGCCGTGGAAAAATCATTGTTTTGCAAGGGATCGGTTGATGAATTATCTACTCTAGATCTGTTTTGTAAATCATATCCAACCTCGGGATATTACGAATGTGAGAAGAGAAACAAGGCAAAAGTGAAGTTGTAACATGGCGGATCAAACTTCTCATATATATTATATGTACTAGTAAATAGTGGAAGGACCAGGGACTTTTGGAAGGGGGAGTTTGATTAATTCCATTCGACTATAGACAATAACTGTCGATAAATATATCAAGCAGTTGAATAGATTAAATGCGTCGTCTACTACCAAACTAAGTTCACGCAGGATAAGCTGAAATTCATAGAAAACAGTGGCAAAAATGTTTCAAAGAATTCAGATGTTATGAACCGAATGAACCTTACGATGAGTTCGAACCTCCGGACCTAACCTTCAACAAAGTTGTACAGGTTTACAACCTTGATATAGTACTCTTCGGAATTATTGGAAAATAACCGCCAAATTGAAAATATAATATGCCAGATATAGCAATAAATATTAATGATAAGGTATTTTTTAGAAATCGAAGGATGGTCACACCATCGAGAGAGACGGGATATTGTATTGCCACGCAGAGTGTGTGCATTGACTAGAATACCAAGACCAGAGTTCCACAGCCATAGCCCCTGGGGGACGAACATTCTCGAGAATTCACACCAAATGCTTGTCGAAGTCATGCATCTCAGTGTGTTAGAGAGAGACACAGTCACATTTTCGTGCTCTCTTTTTGTGATCTAGACTAGCGATGGTTACCAGTACCCCCTGGGGGGCGAAGACATTTCGCTATTTACTCATAAACGAGCCGAACGCATGCCGAAGCTGAGGCCAAGCGTTCAAAGAAGCTGGTTCGCGACGCTTTATTTTTGCACACCAATACACTCTCACATTTTGGCCTCGCTCTCGTTGACCAACGCTGAACTAGATTTCAAAATTGCTTAGTCGACACCGCTTCTGTCAGAAATTAGTCACTGTGATTTCGTACTGGCACTATAAAGTATCTTTTTGAGCACTATCTTTTAGCACCACCAAAATTGAGAGGCAGCGCATTTTTGTTCTCTAATTCTCATTATCCATGGTGTGTGCAATTACAAGCAGGCAGAAATAAAATAAAGAAATCTTGATTAAAGCTGGTCTTATTATTTTAGTTATATTTCAGGATATCGTATCCAAACTTGGCGTCTTTTAATATTGCGGATCTCTAAATAGGAACATTTACCAGAAATATTTTATCACTGATCAGCTTCAAGAATGTACATTTATTTCTTGGCTTACTTTTGAGGATCATTTAATAAACATGAGAGGAAAAGTAGGCTTAGTAAGTTTTTCCTGAATTTATCAGTGATCAGGGATATAGCGGTCCGGCTCACAATCGCTTTACCATGTTATATGGATTCAAAAGGAACTTCACCAAAACTAGCAGCTTATTAAACTCGACAGACTATATCACATGATCGTTAATCGCTTGATCGGTCGAATTGAAACATCTCTTTAACACATCAGAACAGACTAGGCTCTCTTTTCATTACTTCCTACTTGATTATTAGCAATAATAATTCTCGATTTGAAATGTTTGAAAACAATTTGTTATCAAGATTTCTACTCAAATTTCACTTCCACTTGCTGCTTCTCAAAAGAACTTACAGAATACCCCAAATTCAACTCTCCATTTGCCATGAACAAGTTTCCACCCCACCTCCCTTGTATTCCCGCACTCATCGCGTTCTGTTTGCACCGCTAAACGAGCTTTTGCATATTTACTGTACTACCAACAGACATTTTACGATATATTGAGAATTATATGCAATATATTTTGCAACGGGCAACAGCAGCAGCAACAAGGACGACAAATGTTCCAGCGACAGCAGCAACAACAACAACAACAAGTGCAGTTCAGTGCAAATGCAGGCAGAAAGCTTCTAATTCCAGCACTGAAACCATAAGTCTTTGTCGCATTGCACACACACATAGAGCAGCACACTCGTTGTCAGCGACTACTACTACTTCTGGCTCCTGGCGCAGGTTCTTGGCTCTCGGGGCCATCCTCCTAGGCCTGGGCCCTGTGTCTGAGTCTAACTCTAATAACTTAAGTTTCGATACACACAACTTTCGCATATAAATTCGAAACTTATTTTTCTGTTTTCCAAAAGATTTTGTTTAATTTACGAAAATTTGCATAAGATACAATTGCACCCCCAATGCCCCCCTCCGCCCTTCCTAGGGCATGCCATGAAGCTGAAGTCTGGCCTTTTGCAGTCTGTAAATTTGTGCGAAAATTGAGCCAAAGTTCAGAGGCAACAACAACAGAACAAAAAAAAGTAGTAGATTTTATTGCTTTGGTCTGGGCTGTTGCCGAGCTAAATTTGAATTCAGCTCAAATTGAAAGTTTGCGAACGCACACACACACACACACCCCACCCCTCCGCACACACACAGACACACACCGATATTTATGCCTTTTCGAATGCAGCTCAGCTTTAATTTAAATGGATTTCTCTGCTGGCAACTCTGGCAGACATATGGCAGCATTTGCAATTTCCAGCTGGGGGTAAATGGTTGCGGGGGGGTTGGGGATGGACGACTCCCGGCCTGGACCGTGGCGACTACTGACTGTTGAGGATTGATTGTGCTTGTTGATATTTTGTCAAATAACGCAAATAAATACACAATTACACACTCAAGTGAATCTGAGGGAGGGCAGTAGCTGAGGCAGCAGCAGCAGCAGCTAACGAGTTGGATTGGGAACCGAGGTTATGGGGTTAACTGGGCATGGGATTGGGCTGTACGGGCCGGCTGCTCGTTTTCTCTCTCTCTCTTTCTCTGTTATCCTTGTTTAAAGGATTTTCATTTGTTTAAATGTGTTTTATCGAAAATGACCAAATGGTCGCTGGCTGTTTGCTGCCTTTGCTGTCCCTTGTTGCCAACATGATATTTATTCGCACAGTGGTCTGAGCTGGCTCATCTGAGGATTCAACGTTGTTTAAAAATGGGGCTTAAAAGAAGGACATTTTCCGAAATCTATTCTCTACGCTTCAAACATATAGTTCAAATCGGAACAGAAAGTAGACGAGATTTGTGGCTGCGAGAAATTTTTCATATATCTTAAAAAATATTAAAAATTTCCATAGTATAACATTAAGATATATCAAAACCAGTTCCTTATATTGAGTGAATTGGCGAAATGGCCAGGCTAGAGGTAAATAAGTCAAAGTTCAAGCTTTTGAATTGCACCAAAACTAATTTGATTTCGATAGACAATACTCCAACTTTGGTACAGAGTATATTAAATGTTTACGTCCCGTGCTTATATGTCTTTGCGGTAAGAACTCGTCTAATAAATAATCTCAAATAACGCTTATGTAGTTACCTTTAGTTGTTTTATGTAGAATGAACGTAGCTGGATTCAGCTGTATTCAAGCTAGTTTGTTTATTTTCTGTTAATTTGAGTCCTTGTGGTCGTGAAATGACCTACAAGAACTGCGTGCTTTTTAGATTACAGATCGGTCAGCAAGCGAGCCCTTTCTACATATGGCTGATTAAAACTGTACCATCACTTAAGTATTCGGCAGTAAAAAAGAAGCATAAGAAGTGGTTGGATGACCCAATAAAATTAATGTAAAAAAAATTCGCAGTGTGTGGGTCGACAATCAAAGGACTATTCCAGTTGCAGGGACAAACGTCATATGCCATAAGTCCCAGGATTAGTGAAGCAAACCTTTTGTGATCTATTAATGAGAGTAAAACGATCCAGCCATCTGGTAAACGAAATGTGTCCAAAATTGTTTAACTACAACTACAAAATGATCCATTTACATCGAATAAGTTGACAAAACCCCTTGAATCAAGTTATCTAAATCGGCAAAAGCCTTAGATTTATATGTGGATGGAGGCTTGACAAAGCGATACTATATTCTAATGTAAGCTGTCGCAAAAAGCCGAAATGCAAATGTTTACGGGCCTGTTCTCAATTCCACTTCAGTTTTCGTATAAACGTTTGTACGTTGAACTCTATGTTAATAAGGTTATATGGAAGGTGACACTCATATCAACGGTTCATAAATTCGGTTTAGGTAAAAGCGGAATAGCTTAAGCAGTTGAAACCGACAGCTCAATGCCAAGTGGATTCAATTTGTAGAAAAAGGAAACCTTGGTCTAGTAACCAAAAGTTTCCTTCCCATCTTCCAGTGGAATTGAGAACAGACTTGTTAGTCTTTTTACGGCGATGTACAGTCAAAAAAATGATTTTCTTACCGAATCGATTAGTAAACGGACTATAATTGTGGATTTAAATTAAAATATTTTGGCTGGATTGTGAAGATGGAATTACTAATAAAAATTATGAGTTTATTTTTAATATATTTCGGCAAAACAAGTTTTTGATAATAAAAATCAGATTTCTGCCGATCGATCCTATGGGAGCTATATGATATCCTATTTCAATTTCGATTTAGATAACATATATAATGTTGTGTATCTATTAAAGTAACTATTTTTGAGAAAATTTCGTTGAAATATATTTAATATTACGCTTGCCACGAATTTATAAACGCTAGCCTGGCCATTTCGCCCAAAAGTGTATTTTGGCTCCACTTGGGCTGAGTGCGCCTTGGTGGTTAGCCGAGCGGAACTAATTTTTGATAGCTGACCGCCAGGCCAGGCACGCGAAGCGATAGAAAATAAGTAGTCCACCAATTAGGAAGTTAAAAATCCGAATTCTTTATTCAGCACGTGAACTTCTCTTCATTACTGAAAAAACTAGAGGGATATTAAAGTTGCAGACAAGTTGCCATCGACCGTGATCGATGTATCGAATACTAGACACATGACTCTGCCCTCAGTATTGACTGCGGTTCCAGGTAACTAGTTCTGAAGGCGGAACCGAGGATCGCTGCAATATAAAGTTTCGGCAGCCGATTTAAGATCTCTTTTGAACTTGCAACTAGTTGCTTTGTTTGCGAAAAAGTTATATCGATGCAATAGCATTGCCACCCGATGGATACCATCCATGAGAACTTATTGAAATAGCTTCAAATATATGGTAGTAATATTTTTCCTGACGAAATACAATAGCCAACTATCCGACTTAACTGTTATTTGAAAATGGTCAAAGAAATTTATGCCTTGACCTTTAGAACTTTTGCCTTTGTTTTACTTGTAACTGATTCTCTACAGTCGGTATACTGAAATGTCCTTTCCAGCATCTCAAATCTGTTTCATTAAATCTAGAACAATTGCTTAAAGCATCCTTACGTTTCAGTTTATATTCCCAATTGCCCCTTCTTCTGGTTACTCCAAGGTAATCTTGACGTCTTCTTTCATATCTAAGCAGAATTGAGATTCCCAAATAATAATTCTTTTGCACGGACATTTGAACGAAAATGAATTATAATACATTATAGCTTTGTTTCTATAATTTTGATATTTTCCGCCCACTGTGCAGCGACTTTTGACTTTGTCATTGCTGTTGTTGTTGTCATTGTAGCTGCCTTTTGCGCCGCACGCCCGTAAATTTCAATGTAAAATGTTGCATTTATCTTGTAAAAATAATAAATCCAACCAAAGGGACTTTACTCTCACGCTTGGCAGCACAAGCGAACGAACGAATTGGGTGTCCATGGTCATTGTTAATGGCCAATGGCAAAAGAGACGTAAACTTAGCTAATTTTATTAACCGTCAAAGTAAAGCAGGGCACATTTGCAACATTTAACCCCATTATTTGTTTGCAGAAGAGAGCAGAATTAGTCGAGACTTGTCCATTAATCTAATTTATTTATTGGCTGCTGTTTCATTGACGCGCGCATTTATGCCACCAAATCGAAAATCCCCGCTTGTTGTGCCATAAATTTAGTCAAATGTGAAAATTGTATTTGTGCACTTTGCAGCATGCAGAGGATTTTCATTATAAAATATCGTTATGTACATACAGTGTACATATGCACACTGAGAAAAAAAGAGTCTAGTATTAGTAGTATGTCCATTCGGGTCCAGTTTATGTCCATTCCGCGACGGATGATCAAGTCACTGTCAAAGCATTTAGCTTTTTTGTGCTAAAAGGCTAGATTTTCTATCGATATGTTATCGAATTCCCAAGTGTCAGCAATAGAAACAGCTACTGTATCAATGGCTTTGCCACTGAGAAAGGGGGTTTTAGCTCAGTGCGAGAAGTTTATGGAAACTGCAATGACATGTGGATGGCGGACTTTGATTTACAATTGCAAACAAAGCAACCCACTCAGCTGTTCTTTGTTAAATTAGTGTGACCGTATTCATCCAAACCAAAATATGATAATATTAATGTGGACTTTGTGATAAATTAGAGGATGCTAAATGGGTTATAGATGTCGTATCATATACACTTAAGCAAAAAGAATAGAACCAGTTGGGAATTGTATGTGTAGATTATTGTAAGCGAAATTCGAATTTGACGTTACTTTATTCAAGTGACATTTTCAGTATATTTCGTACTTAATGCAAGAAGCTATGCACATTAATTAAGAGATCGGTGCTGTACTCTTTTTAATAACATTTATGAATAAGTCGTTTGTTTTGAAATTGTAAGTTTTTCCCTCAGTGCACAATCCCGCCCAACCCGACAAAAGAGTTTGCAATTTATTTTAAAATAAAAGTATCTAAAGTCATGACAAATAGTGTGAGATATGTTTTTGCGCACTGCAGCTTCCCAGAGCAACGCCCCGTTCTACTACGGCCAGGGCCACCTCCTCATCCACATTCAAATGCGACATATGATGGGGCGCCGCTGATTTATTTGCATACAAAGCGCAGCGACTGCAGACAGGGTTTGCTTCGCTTTTGTTGTGTGCCAAACGCGTAACGCCCATTTTTGACGCCAGTTGGCTGCAGTTGCCAAATGGACAGCAGAGTTCATAAAAAATACATTTGAACTCAAAAATCAAGAGTCAAGCTTAAACCTCAATTATCCCAGTCCATCCCTTCGGCTTCCTCAATCCATCATCATATAACGCCACATTTGCCACAGTGCGTCAACTTGCATTTAGTTGTTATTTATGCAAATTTTACATGTTTCAACTTTTGCGCCAAGTGCGTCGTGTCGTTTTCGATTATTTAAAACTTTCGACGAAATTTCTTCTTTTTAATGCGCACACCTGACGCGCTTCAATGTCTTCCTAGCTCCTTGGGATCTGGAACCTGGATTAGGGTCTGAGACTGGGCCCAGGTTACCTGCTGCTCTGTTCTGTGCATAATTTTGTGCGCTGCTGTTGAAACAAATAAATTCTCGACGGCTAAAGTTATTAGATTAGCATTAGAGACGAGACGCATCGGGGGGAACACAAGATTGCTCGTCTTTTGGCTCAGCTTAAAATAATGATTTACTTGGGGATATTTACATGCATATATAAACGGAATGAAAAACTTAACTCAGTGTACGCGTTGGGAGTCATGTGCTTTTTATAGTTGTTACAAAATTGCCCTCAAATTTCGCCAACACTTTGAAGCTTCCTTATTTGTTTGTTTTTAGACTGAAAAAGTGGAAATTTTCAACATGAAATATAATATGCAGTGTTTTTAATTTTGCTTTGCTTTTCGGTTGCCAATTATAAATAAACCCCAAATTTATGAATTCTATACAAAAAAACTAAAATTAATAATAGTGTAAGTTTAATTTTCATAACTCTTAAGCTAAGTATTATTATCTTGTAATTTATTAACTAATAACTAACATTTTACTTGTATAACACCCTGAAATGAGTCCAATATTTTGTGATCAAATTACCTACCACTAGCGAATTGACTTTGTTTAAATAACAGAATAGAAGCTAGAACGCGTCATTTCTTTTGACATACTTGATGCCGTTATGAAAACCAGGCTCCGAAGCAATCTGATGTAGTCTAGGCGTCACTCGTGTCTTAAGAATCAAGTCTGTAAATAAGTCCTCAACCGTACCCTGTAGAAGGGTGGTTTTCTGGCTCAAAAATCTTCTTAAGTCACTTTAAAGAGTTTTTATAATGCATCTCCAAAATTCGGTAAACTACGAACTCAAGAAGAGAAATACAGCATATTGCAAATAAATTGCAATATCAAAATAATGCAACAGCACTTATTTAAATTAACACCACTAAAATAGTCGGTCAGAATATTGATTAATTGCTTGGGAAATTGGAAGATTTCTATATTTTTATCAAAGTTTGCACCAACACCCTTGGTTCGACAGGCGTACAAACCAGTCCGCTAACCATTCCATAGACTATACGAAGGGGCTATGTTTCCGGATCGAACTTTTTGCGCAATTGTAGAGGATTGCTTGCTGGCTTGCTAAAAACTGTGTGGATATATTTCTTATAAAAGAGTTCATAGTAAACTTTGAAATTGCTGAGCTGAGTTTCTGATATAAGGCTACCGGGCTTGATTAGAAAAAATATCTTAGTCCGAATCACCAACCCAAACACCAAATTATAAGTTGAAGTCTTAACTAATTACTTAACTACATATATCACTGAACCGTTATTGAACCGGTTCACTCTGGTTCGAAACCGGTCTGGTATGAGTAAATTGTCAAACTCCAACCTAAATACCAAATACTAAGTTCATAGCTCAAATTATTTCTGATATATCTATATATCTATATCTATTTCGGAACTGGGATTGATCCGGGAAAATATTAAACTGCATATTAACAATATACAGAACAAGTTTTAAGTTCATCGCCTAAAAAATTTCTGAGCTATCATGAACTGAGTTTAATCGCTTTTGTGCTGGCGTAAATCTTCAGTTCTGCGGCTGAGAAATTACCATTACAATTTTTTAAGTAATTTAAAACTTAATTATCATTACAATTACAAATATTACGTAATTAAAAATTTGAATTACCATTACAATTATATCAATAATGAAACAAAAACAGTTAATTTTAAAAAATTCCAATGAAATTGTTCATTATATAATGGTAATTATTACCTGAACAAAAAAGTTGTAAGGGATTTTTAAGAGATGGCGTCATTAGTATTAAATCGAATCGGTCGATGTTGCAACCAAATTCATTATGATGCCTCATCATTCGGCTTTCTTTTTCAGTATGTGTCGTTGAACTGACGTGTAAACAACATAGTTTTTGTATACATACAACTTTGAAGCCAACAATACTCATTTAAAGAAAAATGCAGCTAAGGACCATCGAAAGCTGCAAAAAGCTTACGGGGAACATGCTTCAAGTGCCAGACTCCAAATTTGGCGCCAAAGCAGAATATTCACGGTGCCAAGGTCATGCTCTGTATTTGGTGGGTTCAATTGTGCATGGTGCTGCTGCAACCGGGTAAAACCATCACAGGGCTACTCTACCGAACTTAATTGATGCGTTTGAGCCGAGCAATGAAGCAAAAACGGTCAGAATACGAGTAAAGACACGACAAGGTAATTTTGCAACATGACAACGATCGGGCACATGTTGCACATGTCGTTCAAAACATACCTTTAAACGCTGAAATGGGTAGTCCTACCCCAGCCGCCGTATAGGCCAGACATTACCCTTTCCAACTACTATTTTTTTTTCGTCCATGACACATGCTCTTGAGCATCACTTTCGCTCTTTTGAAGAACCAAAATTGGATCGATTTGTGGATCGCCTCAAAAGACGCATCGTTCTTGGACGATGGGAAAAAGTAGTGGCTAGCGATGGACATTACTTTTAGAATTGAATTTTAAACAAATTTGCCACAATAAAGCGCCAAACTTAAGATTAAATTCTTTAAAACTTTTTATAGCCATATAGTTGTAATTGTAAAGGTAATTCTAATGGTTCGACTTACAGCCCTGTTTAACTTGGGTTCACCACGCCTTGGTGGTTAGCCGAGCGAAACTAGTTTTTGTTAGGTGATAGGGCCAAATTCAAACGTCGGTTGGGCAGCGCACTTAGAGAGGGAAGTAGCCAATCGTTAGCTGCAGCTTATTCCAAAGAAAGGGAGTGCGCCAATCAATTCAGTTGACCAGTAAGACAAGACTTTAATTTGCAGAGCTTACAATTAGACAATTAGCTTAAGCACGTGTGTGTTCTTCAAGACGGAAGATAAGACATACAGGTCAAGGTTATAGATCAAATGTCAGTGACGCTGTCCTCAGTATCGTTTCCGGTTACAGGGATCTAATTCCTGGAGTCAGAGCCCAGGATCGTTACAATGCATTTATGCAAAAATCAATATGGTAAAATGAGTTGCAATTTTGATCGAACTTCACTGTATTTTATCATAATTTCTTTTAAGAATTTCTTAAATTTCTACACTAAAGAACCAGTTTGAACACGATTTGAAACTTGAATCCAAATTTCTCGTTGATTTTTTCCGAACCAGCTTTGAACCGGTACAATTGGGCCTGTTCCGAATTTCGAGTCTATTTTGGTGTAAACGTTAGTATTTTGCAGACGAATTTCACGTTGCAAAGAAGGTGACAATTCAACCTACGTTTACTAGACATGGAATAACAAATTTGGAATTGCTTGAGCAGCTGAAACCGACTGCTCAATCCCAAGTGAATTCAATTCAAGAGAAAAGCAATTCGGAATCTAGCAACCACAGATTGGCTTGTCACTTACATAATCTTTTATACAACTAACATTCGAAATACAAACGTTTACATGAAAATCGATTCGGAATTCGAAACAGGGCCCAATATGTAGCTCTATGTTACCAAATTTCACCAGAAATTTCAAGTTCTAAGCTTGTGTACCGAAACCGTAGGAACCGGAAATTCGTTTCTATTTTTGCATTAATGGATTTCAAAACATAAAAAGTTCTAAAGTGAGTTTCCAGTTTGATCAAAGTCAAAATTATTTTATTGTTTCCCAATATTCTCTACTCTAAACTGAAACAACTTCCAACTTGATAATTTAAAATTTGAAGCTTCCATATAATCTTTGTTCAAAAATCATTTGGCGGTTATGGTATCCTTCTTCTAAGTATAGGAGAAATATGCATTACACCTTAAAAAGAGAGGTGCATTTCCTAATTACTTTTGTGCATTACAAAACGTCTTCAAATGGACGAGTACTTCACTATTGAAATTCATTCATACCTAATACAAGTACCACCTATGAGAACAACACCGCAATTTTCTTTACGTATAGTAAATAACAATTTGTTTATAGACTGACTGAAATGCTTAAACATTAATAGCTCATTGACAGTCCTCTAGATAACAGCTACATAATTATATTTCGCAAACACCGCAATATATGAAACTAAATATTTAGGCACCGCTTTAAGCGAAGATAATACAGAACAGTGTTTGAATTTTGCTGTTGCACGTTTCCGAAGCTTATATATGTTTGCTATTGCTTTAAGAGCACAATAGCAGATCAGATTAAGTACCCATCGCTGCTATGCATTGCACATATACAAGCGGTATGGTTTTTCAAAGCTGCTTGCTTGATACGGTATAAGCGGCTATGGACTGTTCGAATAATTTGGAAATTACGGTGGACTCATTTTTTACAACTGATATTAAAAAGTGTGAATTACACTAGAAATTGTTCACCCATGGTCTTAGTTTCACAATTTAAAGGTCTCAATTCAAATTCATTTTGTGGTGTCATACAATAAACTTTTTCTTAATCTTACTAACCCAACTGAAGCATTTTTTGTTCCCTCAAATAAACGCTCTCAATTAAACCTCAATTTTCTCTCATTTGCTTTTCAGGTAAGAGATACTCCGAATCTCTTGCGGGCTCTCTTCTACCAGACTGGCTAGGTAAGTGCAATTTTGTTTATACTTTTTTTGTGTACTTTTTAGCTTATAGTTTTATATATGATTTTTATTTTGTGAGAAAATCTTTTGAATTTTGCAAGACAATTTATGTTACAGTTTTGTTCTATGTTGCCAGATCATATATTTTTTCCTATTCTGAAATTCTTCCCGTAAAAAGACAAATCCAAATTTTTGCCAGTCACACACAATACAAAAACCAGCAACTTCCCCCAATCATTCGAAACTCCAACTCTCCAAAATCCAATCAATCAATCAATCAATCAAAAGCTTCTTTGAATTTTGTGTTGTTTTTTGTGTCATTATCATCATCATCAAGCACATTTCCCCCTTCCTCTTCGTTTTGTGTCAGTCAAAGAAGGAGCGAGCGCCCGTTCAGAGTTCCGAGAGGTAAAGCCAAAATTCAAATACCAATAAATCGTAAATGTTGTGTGCATATTCCTCTACTTCTAAATATATACTCCCAAAATATGTATGTATGTAGCATGTGCATGAGAATACTCAAGAGAAAATTTCAAATTTGTGTACATAAATTTAGTGTTTGCCACACGGAGAAGGTCAACAATATAATATGTGAAATTATCAGCTCATAAAGTTGGCCAAATAATTGGCAATTATTCAGTTTGTCAACTGGGTGCAATGAGCCAACAAAACACACACTCACACTTATACAAACAGAGACATTTCCCCTCAAAGAGTTTTCCTTGCTGGAATGACAGGGTAAGGCAAGGTGGAAAAGCTGTTAGCTGAGAGCTAACAATTGAATTGGATGTGTTCATTCCCAATCAGAAGTGCCTCACCCTCTTATTCCAAAATGGGCTTTTCTTTTTGCAATTAAAACCACCCACAATGCCCAGTGGCAAGTATCACTTGGCACGCAAAGAAATCCAGTGAGAAAATTGCCGAGTCGAAAACGCTATGTTACGATTTACAAAGCGTATCATTTTGTTAGCAATTTTGCAGCATGTTGCACTTTACAAGAATCGCTTAAAATCACGCCAGACACACACACACTCACACACATATGCACATATGACAATTAAACACTCATTTAGTGGTACTTGAATCGCATTGTTAATTTCTGTTTTTAGTTATGTTCAACACACACACTCGACGGCAGTTTCAAAATGGCAGCCCAACCCCCTCAAAAAAACAACAAAATAAAAGTACAACCTTTGCATTTTCCCTCCATGTATGTTTATTGGCAATTTATACAATCGCATAAATTACTTACCAGCAGACATAAACAAACTTCCTTTTACTAAATGCCACTTGCCAATCGTAATCAATTCTTGTGTCTATAAAAAAAGGACCCGCTCCCGAACCGCCTGTCGCAGACAGTCGACAACAACAACAACAACAACAGCAACTACAACGGCAGAATAACTCAAGTCAGTATCCGTATCCGTACCGTCAACCCACCACTTTGTTGTACGCATAAATATTTATCTGAAATGTTGAAATCTTCAGCTACAGAAACGTAAAATCCATTAGAAAATTAATAAAGAAAATGTACAAATGTGGTTTTGCTTCCCCCGACTCGTTATTTTCCGTCTATTTTTTTTTTTGCCTTATCTGTTTGTGTCATATAAACCAAATATTGACTGGAAACGGGGGTATTCCAATCTAAAGCCGACGCTAATAGAATGAAATAGAATTGATTAGAATAATGTTTTGTCTTGATAATGTTTCAATAAGTAGGGGTGGTTGTTGAATGGAATAATCCATTAGTAGTTTTATATGAATCTCACACAATAAATGTGAATTTGATAATATGACAATGATGGTAAGACATGTTAAGGTAAGGTTCTTGAAAAATTAGCACTCAGAAGTTTCAGTAAAACGTCGCATATTCTGTATTTAAATGTTGTTTATGCAAGTGCGTCAGAACCGAATAAGTGGGACAGAATTGTATCCTAAATTAAATAAAGTAACGTATCGAGATTCAATGCAAGTCGCATAAGGTCATGTAGTGGAAAATTACATTCCTTTGACAGTGTGGGTATTGCAACAACTGCGAACGTGTGAGGGAGCTTGCTTATGACAGACAACCATGGCGTTGCAGTTTCTCCAGTTTCTTGATGTTATGTTTTAAGGCAGGGTTTGTCAAGGAGAGCGAGGCCAAGAAGTGTAAGTTTACTCCCAAAAAAAGTTGTATCATTATCTATTTGCTACGCGTTGTCTCATGTTGAAACTAAAACCAGTATCAGTTTGGTATCAATTTAATAATACAAATTGTCAAATTGATATTTTGAGTATTGATTTGATCCTTAGCCTTTTAATTTGATACAAAAGTATTAATTTGTAACTAAACATTTTCAATGTCAACGAAAGTTCGAAATGTCGTGATTGTCTACGATTGGCTGTTTGCCTATCTAGAAAGAGGCTCAACGCGAGAGGACCGAAAGATAGACAGCCTTTATCTGGAGTGGTTAGAAACGCAAAACCACCTAACTCACAGAGCATGCTGTATGAGAATACAATGTTTTCCATAGTCAAGGGCAGGGTATATACATACATATGTATGTACATGTATTGTAATGTAAATAAAAAGAATTTTGTTATTCTCTATAATAAATATACAAAAATTTAATGATTTCTTACATTTTAGGGAAATTTTATAAGAAAAAATACAAAATTTATAAAATCAAGTATAAAAATAATGATACTAAAAGATTGCCAATGCAAATTTCAAATTAATAATAGCTAGTATCAAAATGTTACTATGAAATTAATAGAAAAAAGTATCATCTTGATACAGGTTTGTATCAATTTGCTGTCCTCGAAATATCATTTTAATACTTTCGAAAATATCAACAAATTTGATACTCATAAGTTTTAAATTGATGACCAAATAGTGTTATTTTAATGATTTTTTGGGTGTATTGGTGTGCCAAAATAAAGCGACGCAAACCAGCTCTGACCTTCTTCATCGACCGCTGGCCAGCTACTTGAAAGCTGTTTACTCTCTTGGCACACGCCTTGGCACGCGATTGGCTGATGTCGGTGTGAATAGCAAAATGTGTTCGGTCAGGCGAGCCAATCGCTGTTATAAGAATGTTAGCGGCTTAAAAAACGATGTAGCTCTAAGATTTTAATAAACGTTTCATTTGTGTGAGAACTTAAAGTGTAGAGTGTTCGTATTGGGATGTTTGTGTTAGCAAAAACAACCAAAAACACATCCCACTGGCGAAGTCTTACACCACAGCTAGAGAGGGATATAATAAAATGAAAAAACATTTTCCCGAAATCTTTTGAATTTTAACTAAATTTTAGGTGTCTAGTCGGTCACATCACAACATTTAGTACCGCTCTTCTTATATTTCATTTAAAGTGCAATTTTCTTAGGTTCTGAATGCCGAGTGTCTGCTGTCTTGTCTTAGATTACTTGAATCGTTCTTTAACTACAATTATGACAGAAAAATTTAAAAAAATGAACGTGTTTGATAGAATTTTAAGGCAACAGAGTCATTGATATTATTTTTGTTGGCGGAAGTTTTGAATTTTTGGCAACTAATAGCTAAATAAAATTTTGGAGCAGACTGTTAAATTTATATGAACGTCGTCAAAAGCAGCAACTGCTCCTAGAATCCCCTTGAATTTTTCACAAAACTTTGTTAGCCATTTAATATTTGTTGCAATCCCGGCGAGAATGTACGCAACAAACTCGAATATCTGATGGCCAGATCATTTTCCTATATCTAAACGGTCATTTAGTAATATGAAGAACTCCTGTGTTTTGCCAGCAGCCAAATTACATAACGCTGGGTTTTATTAAGATTCGCTTTCGCTATTAGTTCATTGAGGGTAACGCAAACAAGTGTCTGCAAATGTTCATTTTAATAAATTATTTGATGGGCAATGAGCTGAGAGTCCTTAGCGATGCACGGGACATCATGAACAATCCTTAAATTGGTCCATTCTATATTATTGTACTGTCACAACAATTGAGTACGCGGGGGCTGCTTCTTTTTGAGGAGGCGGCTTTTCAAGTTTTCCTTCTCCGCCACAACCAGTAAAGACTTCAGGGCCTTGCACGAATTTCCGTGAGCTACTTGCGAATCCACGTTCTCTGCCAATTCATTAATTAACAACAAAAAGGTTTCCACATTCATTTGGCATTTGCCTTGATAAAACTACTTGTTTGCTTACAACTGACAGCTGTGTGCTATCGATAACAAATCACAATCAAGCAATTCTAACAAACTATTTCTTTGATGTATCCACATCTAACACAATCACGAAAATTAGCAATCATAATTGCACATCATGCCTGTTCACCAGCACAATCTAAAAAAAATAGTCGCTTTTTGTCATCGATTTATGCTGGTGAGCGCGCTCAATTTAATGACCAAGCAACATTATGTCTCCCTGGTCGTGTCTTTTCCTCAGTATTGATCTCAGGACTAATTCGAATCATTTCCAATTTTTTCTCTTTGTATCTTCAAATGATATTCCAATATGCATCCACCATATGGGACCTTCTATTCAATCAGTAATCTCAGAATGTACCTCAGTAAGGTTTTCCATCATGAGCTTATGTCCGGTAAAGTTGACTTAAGCGCTTAGCCTTATGTTTTTCGGATCCGGTACGTGTAACGAGGAATTATGTTCCGAATTATCTACATACTTGAATCACAAACTTTTATTGTCATAAAAACTTTTGAAACCTCTGTCAAAATTACAACTGATATTACCATATTTTCTTGCTTACGCCTAGTACTGGGGCGTTTGAATTTTTCTTTCTTTATTCCTTTTGTGGAGCGTACAAAAGGTGTGACCAGATACCCTTAATAAAAACCCCCAAACCCTGAAAAATAGTCGTACCGACGGTAATATACTTTAACTTAAAGTTTCATTAATTAAAATTTATTGAAATTCCGAAGGTCTTTACTAATGAATGAACGCCGTGATAATGGAAACTCTTTCCAAGTGCTGTTACAAGTTTAATTCTGGCAAAATCAACCACAATACTTTCCCAACATTTGCACTCCATTTAAATTGATGAAAAATCAGCTGCGAATCAAATCAATCGATATGCCAAGTAATCCAAGTATAAGTAATCCTTACTATTTAAAATTAGACAGCTTAAGCTTTAAATGCTCTCAGTACTAAGCCCAATATCGTTATTGTTAGATGTCATAAATACTCCATATTTCAATTTCATTCTAATTTGTTCATCGTATAGTTTAAGTGCACTTTATTAAACCATCAATAAAACGAGAGCGTAGGTTGAAGTCGGTCCCGCCCGACTTCGAAATACTCGTTATTCAGGGGGCGAAATGATTTATATTTTCATTTTATTATTAAGTGATGTTATTATGTTAATTAACAGAGCATTTACAATAATGTTAGCATGTTAACCTTATGTTAGCAGACAGTGCATCGTGACCACAAATATAAAGTAGTGTTCCTTAGGGAAAAGTCGAAAAGTATGCAACCTTTTTGGTACTCACAGACACCTCATGCTGACCCCAAATATATGACAGAATGTGATATTCTTTATGAAAATTTGAGAAATTATAGATATTGGGTATAAAAATGCGAGTTTTAAATTTGAAATGGATATCTATAAAATTGTAGGAGGCGGGATGGCGGAAGGGGGCGTGGCAAAAATTTGAAGCAAACTTGATCTGCGTGCAGGCGAAAAGAATTAACATTTAAAATTTGGTTGCTCTAGCTCTTCTAGTCTCTGAGTTCTAAATGCTCCTACAGACGGACGGACAGTCGGGCGGACAAACGGACGCTTTCCATTATGTCTGTAATGGGAAAAATAGTTAATGCCGACTTATTATTTTCATGATCTTCTGCAATTCTGATGTTGAGAAAGTCTTATGTTTCAGAATCAAAGTCTCGATAGAGACAAGACTAACTAGACTCATTCATACAAACACAAACACTTTCAAATTGATTATTAAACTTTACCAACCCCCTCTCTTTGAATAAAATTTGGTTTTTATTCTTGTTCAGTTTGGACCAAAACAAAAGTGTGCCGTCTGACTATTCGCGGTCGTGTGGCCATATGTTCACGCGATGCACACTCTGTGGAGTTCTCTTCATGATCATTACAATGCCAAATGGCTGTATGTCTGGCTAGTTCTATTTATAAAGACGTGAATGAAAGAAATGTCTCGAGTTCAATGGAAGGCGCCTACCCATTCCGCACCAAGCAAATTCACAATAAACAGCATAATAATGTGCAATAAAGTATCTTAATTTGTTGATTTGTTGATAAACTTGGCGCCACTTTGTGTTTTGGAACAGGGAACCAAACAATTGAATAATAATTTCAATTTTCTAAATTCTTTGAGTAAAGAAAGTCAGTTGACCTTCCAAAGTCCATCTCGAACTATCCCGGTAGTCAACAATTTCATTGCAATTTCCGGTATTTTGATGTGTTGTCTGTCCCTATCTCACTCTTCGCACACAGACACACACACGTTCACTCATTTTGTAGAGGTTTTGTTCTATTTAAATTATCAGTTTATGTGACTTTTGACATTTGCAGGTGTAGTGGGACAGACAGACACAGTGAAATACTGCGTCGCCTGCAACAAGTGGAATTATCTGTAACTTTTGGCATCTGTGTGTGAGAGTTTGAAAGTGTGTGTGTGTGTGTGTGCACTTTCCTATCTCACAAATGTCGTAGCTGGTGCCCTTAGTCCGTGTCCGTTTAATTGCCCCTGAGAGAGACTTGGCAAATTAGTTAATTGGCGGCCAGTTTACTTTGGACTATGCTGCTATCTATATAGATATATATTTAACACGCATACATACATAAGCACTTATCTGGCATTTGAATAATGCGCAATTCAACATTTCATTCATAATGCTAATTACATTACATAACCAGTTAACTCCTTTCAAGTGGTATCTTAGGCAAAGTTCGCATTTTTTTACTGGGTTGAAAAAATGTGAAATTTAAGTTAGGTAAACCAAGAAAGTTCGATTTTAGAGTTCTGAACTCAAGTAAATTAGATTAAACAAAATTAAAAGTTCTTATATAAGGAATCAATAAGAGTTATATAAGTTAAATATTGTCTTAATAAAATATATTTTAAGGAACCTACAACAAAAGTGCAATCTCAACTGACTTTTCTTATGCGTGAGAAAATATCGAATCTCAGGACAGAAATCACACAAAAACCAAAGTCATACAATCGGTATTTTTATAATTGAATCGATAGAAGTTTTGCGTTGTTAGACTATTTTCCAGATGAGATACAAATTTAGTTCGGCACATTACTTCATATTACAATACTATACTTTTATTCAAGTTAAGTTCAACATTAAAATTTATGAAACCTGGAAACCAGAAAACCACCAACAACTATCGAACCTATGCCAACTGAGTGCGTAGATCATGGTTTTGTCATACACAAAATTCAGAGGAAATCTAGAGGAAGCTTCAGAAAATGTTCAATACACGAACCTACCCTGCAAAAACCCCAACCGAAAGTAAAAAACCCAAGGCTGCAAACCTGTAAAATTCTGCAGAAGGTTCGCTACGCATGTTTAACCAGTCATTACGTCAAAGGTTCGATTCTCGGTCACACATTCTCGGTTCCGCGATATTTTTGTTGAAAAGGACGTGATCAAGACAATTCAATTCAATCAATTGTCAAATGAAACATATTCATAACTTTTATTCTTCATAGCGATCTCTTTTACGGCTTGCAGAAGGGACTGTTTTTTTGGAACAGGAATGTAGCCTTAACCTTAGCATTGCAATATCACAACTTAACTTTTGCTTTATTATTTTTTTATTCGAACTCGCCATAGAAAAACACTCAAGTTCATGTAGCAGAGATTAAAGTCATATCGAGCCGAAACATTTTTCTAACAGTTGAGGTTTAAGAGGTCATAAAATCAATATTTTCGGTGCTTAGTACGGTTTTTGGGATGCCAAACCACTCGTACAGAAGCAACGGTCCCGTTCAGTAGATAAATCTGATTATCGATTACTGATTTAAGATCTTCGATAACTGATGAGTCTCTGCTGAATGCATTTGCTTTTAGTTTTTACAATGCCTTGAATCGGAGAAATTCTGCGCAATTATTGTACCGAAAATGAAATTTCTTACCGAAAATTAGCTAAACGCTTTAAAGCTAGTACAAATAGCATAAACTAACATTATAATTAAGTTCGGATAGACATGTTCACTTAAGACTTGCCGGAAAAGGGTCAGAAAAAGAAGTGCACATAATCCAAAACTACCTAAAGGCATACAAAAACAAGTGCTTTTCTTACAAAGAGCACCATAAATGCCGATATTTAAATGAAAGAGTGCTTGAAAAACGACTTAATCCATCTTATAATAATGAAAATGTGTCACCTTAACGAAAAAAGTATTCAATTGTGTGCAGTTTCTTTTCGGCACATTCTGTCCTTTTTTCAAAATAAAGCCCAATATTTAGGGCTAAGGTCCCAAAGGCAAATAATTTGCCCGAATAATTTCAGATTTTTCAGGACTTAAAACTAAAACTATTTTTCCCTACGCAAATAATTTGATCAAATATGGTCGAAATTTTCCCCAATTTGGCCTATTTTGCTATGCGGCTAAATCATCAAAATTTGAGCTCATTACACAGTGTTAGAAACAACCTAGTACATATTGTTCGGCTTGCCGAGTACAGCATTTCCTCATACTTGGTTTTTTCCAAACACCCCCAAAATCGGAATTTATAGGCCAAGAAACGCCTGTTTTGCTTTTTTACCTTAAATCAATTGATATAACTAGCGCATGGACCGTCTGATTGTTTATAACCTTGTCAATTCCGATAGCGTCGAGAGCAATCTAATATATTTTAATCAATGGTTTGACTGATGGCTGAGAAATGCGGCTTACAGATGTGGCATTTTCCACTTTTTCTCAAAATTTCTACTTTGGTCACCATTGGTTTAACTGTTTTATTCTACGCGATTTTGCCTTAAAGATTTTGGGGGTGTTGGGAAAAAACGAAGTATGAGGAAATGCTATACTCGACCTGCTCCACAGCGTATGCTAGGTTATTTCGAAAGTATATTTTGGCTGCAACACTGTGTTATTTGCCTGTTACCTAAGCTTTAAAGATAGCATAACACATATACAATTTCATGCGAGTGATTCATACTTTTTGTTCGATTATTTTTTAGCGATCATGATTGTCAATTTTTCCAATCTCAATCGGAAATTACTTTATTCGGCAGGAAAAATCGGTAAACATAAATCACAAATTAGAAATAGAAATTGTGTGCTACATGAACCCAATTTTACAGGGTTCGGTGTAGTTTTTAAAAAGCGGAAGGACTGGATTGCTTTTCTTAATATAAAGGTTAATGTCGAAGGTTTAGTTACCAGCACTCTAACCACCACTAAAACCTCTTTGATTTCATAATTCATGTTTTTGCTACAAAAAATATTTAAATAAGATCTGCATTTTTGGTTCAATTCTGTATTTCTGAATTCGCAGATCGGTATGATTTGCATACCCGGAAACATCTGAGTTGTGGCGATTGCAAGCGAATATTTTCTTTATCCATCCTTTCTTTCCAATCATTTTTTAAGCAATTTTGAGCTTATTTTAATATCGTATTTTACTGCAAATGGAGGACTATTTATGAGAAAAGATATCCATGTTTTTCAGTTTGTGATGTGGGATTGAATTGATTTTTATTTTTGTACTTTCGGGTTGGATATAAATACTCTGTACGAGCATTTTGGAGTTGGGGCACTCGTCTACAGCGCTCTTACCCGTATGAACAACATTTTCTACATTTTCTACATTTTCTTTTAGTGCAGCGCTATTGATAACTTATACAAAAAAGGCGGCCACAACGGTGAAAATTAAATGCGCTATATTTGGTTACCGAAGCTATGGTATTTCCAATTTACTTGGGAATTTTAACTCAGTATCTTCCGCTTGTAAAGGGGCTTTAAGGAGGAGAAAGCTTTTTTTTTGCATTTTTCTGCTTTGAGACTTTCTTATTTAGGATTTCTTAATTTTCTGTTTTAGATTTACTTAATTTGTTTACCCAATGAATCCATTTCCAATATATTATTTATTGCTAAAGTTTTTTGAAATTTCCACTGCAATTAAAATACCATCCACCTGAGTTACTTCTCGTTACACACATACGAAACTTTCTGCTAACTGCGTCCTTTTATTGATTTTTGTAGGCCATTAAATTTTGCACAGTTACCCATATTTTCCGCCATTTGTGAGAAGGATCTACCCCCAAAGAACACGCTGCTTCAGCCCCCAAAAACCTAAACTCCCCCGCCCCCCAAATCCCTGGCCTGGCCGGGAGCAATGTGGCAGATATTTTTCTTTTGCCAGCTCAGCAGATGAATGCGTATAATTTTCGGTTTGATTTATGCCCACTGACCCCGCTCCAGGCCACCTTACGCGCGCACACATGGCCATCCCGCCAACTCCCAACCGCCATTCGCCACCCGCATCTCTCTGGTAAGAATTTACGCCAAGGTTGGCAACCTCAGATTTGTTACGGCCGAGGATGAGGCGGCAGCTCCTGATGTTGGACGTTCTTTTATCGCCATGAAATGCTAAACGCAGGCAATACATTTCGCCTTTTTGCCTGCCGCAGGCTCAGGGCGGGCTTTATTACATTAAGCGTTCGTAAAATAAAAATTGTGCCACTTTCTCAAAAACACGCATAGCCCAGGACAACAACAACAACAACAATCCGGGAGTGTGTGTATCCTGCATGACATCGTGGAAATCAACCTGCTGCGGCAAACTGCCGAAAAAAGGGCAGAAGCGGCAAATGTGTTGGGCGCTTTGTTCGTGGCCCGTGCGAGTCCTTACCGAATTTGCTTACATAATCAGTCATGTTATCCTTGTTTCGCACAGCCCCTGACATACAGACACACATACACAACGAGACAAAGGCATAGAAAAGAAATTATTTATATATGTTTTGGCCTCAAACCGATATCTGTTTCATAAGGGTTAAGCATCGGTTAACAAATAGGCAAATTTGGCGTTGAAGCATTAAAATTTTTGTTTTATGTTCCTAAAGAGATTCAAAAAACTTAGTTATTTTACTTGATTACTTGTTCTGTTCTTAAAGAGACTTACAAATTTCCGTTATTTTACTTGATTACTTACGCCAAGCTGAAACTTTAATAAGTTTAGATATTTCAAATAAATCCAAAATTAATTTGTGCTAAGCCACTTTTACGAAAAGCTGTGCGCTTTGCTGATGTACCTTTTGTATTTTGGTCAGTTTGCTTCTCACACATGGCGTAAATTAGATCAGGCGGAGTTCCGTTTGTATTTACTCTTGTGTGAAGTGTTCGAACAAGCTTACGATTAAATTATCTTATTTACTAATTCTGTTTGAGCTTATATATTTTGGAACAAACATAGTTTTCTATATAATATCAAAATAGTTGCAGGAATGTATACAGGAAACTTTTTTGAATTCCGAGGATTAATTCCGTTTTCGAAAATGTGCGCAGGTCTATAGTTTCATTTTAGCATTTGCAGCAAAAATAATTTGATCAGTAAAAGCGCTTGCTAGATACATTTCAAAACCTTCAAGGCCTATCGCACAATAGGCACAGACACACTACCCGTTGCACCACAACCGATACGTCTTAGTTCAACTTTTTGGGAACCCCCTAGTAGGGATGCCGGAAATAATATCATCTTTCCGCAATCCCATTAATATAAATTCATAAATAAGATTCCACAATATGTTGTTGAATGAAATAAAATATATATCGTGACTGTTTTCACAACCTTTATAATATTAAAACTGGCAAATTTTAGCCAGCTCGACGTCATGTTATGTTTCCACATAACCTTAAGCAGTAACACCCATCACAAAGGAGTCTGGTCGACTATACTGTTATTTCAAGAACCTCCCGATTCTATCTTCAGTAGTATTTGCCCATCAACTCCAAATCAGCAGACAGCATTGCTATGACTGCTTGGGCATTCCGAGTCAGCATAAGTGCAAAAACCAACCACAATAAAAGTTGACCAGCCTTCTTTGTGGTGTTGTGTGCACGTATTTAAAGTTATGTGTAAACATAATATGACCTCGAGCCGGCTAAATGTTGCTTAACCTATTAAAATACATATGTATGTTATGTACGTTTGAAACTTATGTACAAACATTGCGAGACCAAGAGCGGGCAAAAACTTGAAGGTTTGATTATTAAAATACATTTATACCGATTTAACATTTACTACATAGAGCTTTATTTCACAAAAACAGTCATATAACAAAGGACTGGCAGTAGAGCAGGGCAAAACATCGATGTTTTTACTTTTCTACCATCTCCAAAAGCGTCGGCAGAGGAAGCGAGGAAATTGTAAGAGAACTTTTTAGAATTTGTCATTTTTAACATAATTGTTTTAAATAATTATTTCTGAATAAAACAGGAGAGCTCGTGGTGGTGTTGGATTTGCCCAGTCGCAGATATCTTAATCTTTGGAGCACACAACACGCATACATGCACATGATTTGCCCATATGTATGCAATTTAGTGGGCTTCTGATCTTTCCCGCGTTTACGTATTTTGACCAACTTTATTACCTTTTTTGACATATTTTGACCAATTTTTAACTTAAATGTAGTATTACTATCACAAACATCGATGTTTTGTTCCAAATATCGAAGACATCAATTTTTGTCAAACATCGGAAACATCGATGGTCGCGAACATCAATGTTTTCCCTGCTAAATCATAGATTTTGCTTCGGAAAAGTCACGTTTTCACTCACTAGTTTATTTTTGCGCCATTATGTTGAAGATTTGTACTTCGTATCACATGCATCTTGATTTCATTAATTAATGCTAAAATAAATAATTATAAAAATATTTAAAAATCGTACAGACACTGCTGCCCCTACCTTTATGGAAAGCTGGCTACGCCGTTCAAATTGTAAGTTTATCTGATACAAAGCAGCTGTCTGGAAGAAGAGAAATCGTTTCTAAATCTTTATTTTTTCCGTATTTTGGAGCTTCGATCTCTAGATTTTGAACGGAATTAGAATGTAGTTTTTAAAAATAGTCAAATGATACCTTAATAAACTCAATTTGCCTGCTTATTGTAAAAATGTGTTTATTTAGTTTAAATATAGAAAATATCAATATCGAAATGATCCTTTTTTAATATGAGGAAAAATATGGATATGGATATTTTCTAAATATCCCGCAACTCTACCCCCGTGCCATCCAATATTGAACCTGTTTTTGATTTCGCTTAAGCAATTCCGAAAGCTGCTTCCAGAGTGATAGTCTCTTCCGCTTGTTGTCCGTTGTAAAAAATTGCGGCGCCCATCGAGTCGATTCCTTTGCAAGCATAATTTCAATGACTTTAAAGACAATTTATTTGGGATCCAAATTCCTTAAAGTTCTTTACGACTGTCATAGAAGGCAATTCCCTTATTTAAAATTCAACTTTTCTTTTATTTCGTCGTCGTTTTTCCGTCCAAAAATTAAATACAGTTTACTAACTCTGACAAGCCATTAAATTGAATCTGAAATTTGTTATAGTTTCTTCTGATTTAGTGAGTTTAGTTTTGTCTTACCTATTAGGTATACCTACATATCAATTGTTTATTCAATTCAAGCAAATTATCTTAGATTTTTTGTTCTATGTTTTATGGAATAGTAGTTCTTCTTGAAACTTTCAGTTTCACTTCCTTTATAATATAATCCACATATTTCTATATCTAATTCCCGAAATTCCTTTCTTTTGCCGTTTTCTTTAGTCTCACGCATCGCCTCCCCTCCGACTCCATTCTAATGTGTAGCTTTCAACGCCAAAAATTCCTTTGGCCTTTGATAAATGGTCCTCTGCTCCGTGTTTGTTGTTTTTATTGTTCTGCTACTTCGCATTGCTTTTCCAGCAGTTTGTCCTTTTTTGGTGAAGTTCTGTTTGTTTCCATTTGCCTTGCTTTGGCTTTCTCTTCGTTTTTTTTTCTTTTTGCTTGCTCAACGGAATCTGGGCTATTTATTCACCCAATTTCTATTTTTTTCCTTTCGCTTCGCACATTTATCATTGGGCCTTCAGCCGCACTTACACACACACACACACACTCAGAGTTACACCCACCAACTGGTACACTTGCGAAAAATGTTGACATTTACTTTCGACCTTAATATTGGATTTATTTTTTGCCGTCGGCTGAAAGAGGTGCGCCAAATGTCTGTCATCTGCTTTATGTCGATTGAATTCCCCTTGGATCGCACAGAGCGAAAAACGACAGCATTTTGTTATCACAAATCAATTGGACAGGCGTTTTGAGTACATCAATTCTAAATAAATTAAATGTTTAGTTTTCTTTAGAACTTTTTAAAGTATGCGGGTCTCTTGGGAGGAGAAGGGGGACTTCTTTGTTTTGTATATATCAACTTAGCAAGCATATAAACCTACGCACTTTTGCGGTCTCTACCCCGCCCTTCTACGAGGGCTGATTGATAAGTCAGTTATTGAATTATTGAATTTATTGTGTAGCAACTTTGATTCCAATACTGCTGCTGTCAGCTACCATCTGTTAATAGGAAGTAAACTGAGTCATTCATTAGACAGACAACCCCTTGAATTTCGAAGATAATAGAAAATTAAATTAACATTCCCAAGAGGAAAGAGATGTAAAGACAATGTGAAGAAAGAAAGAGACAACTGGTGGTGCACATCGATTCTTCAAGCAACTGATTCAAAACGGACGGATCCCCAGTCAAGGAGGAATTACAAATTCGTTTTTTTATGTTTCATTAAAATGATAATAATTAGCTAAATAAAATGAAGAGTTTAGTAGTTGTATTGGATTTACCTGTACTTTATTGGTTCTTGGGAATTTTATTATATATCAATTTGATCTTAGGAATAATATTTTGATATGCTCGAAGAATTCACTTTGATATTTTTGGGCAAGTCCTTTTATTGATATCAAAAAGAACAATATTGAGCCCCAGTTCCGTATGTTGAAAAAAATGTCGCTATTTTGAGAAGGAAGAATTATTGTATATGCAGAAAAACTCTAACAAGTACAGTCTAAGGGCGCCCGCACACATGCGCGCTGAAAGATGAACTGACGGCAGAACTTTGGGCTGATCTTGACACTGGTTTGGTCTTTAAAATTCAGTTTTAAGCTCAGCTTAGCCGCATCAATCAAGCATGTTTGTTTATTTCGTATATCATAATCAGCCGTCAGTTCATCTTTCAGCCGCATGTGTGCGTGTGCCCTTAGACCGTGCTTACTCGATGAAGTTTGCTTCTTGAAGCTCTCTTTGATTTCGTTTTGAAGCATCTTTAAAACTGCGTGTACTTTTACATGATGAAGTTTGACTCGTGATGTTTTAGTTTAAACTTTTCTGACATTAAGATTTGCATTAACGATGCAACAAATCTATCGGAAAGTGGCAAAGGGAATCATAAATCATAAACAGCATGAGGCACTTCATGAAGGAAACTTCGTCATGTAAATACGGACTTAGGACAGTGCTAAAGCTATGTTGTAAAATGGTGATCCAAACCTCGCAGACTTATGTGGAAGTCCGATTAGAATACCGTTTCGTGGTCTTCAGAATTTCTAGAGTTATGAGCCAGACTTCTTTGTGGTATGTGTTCGAGTTATGAATTATTCGAACCTTACATAAATGATCTTCATTCGACAGAAACCTCAGTTAATTTAAACTTGTTTGACTTGCATAGCATCAATGACCTGTTAAACTGCCCTCGAAACTTAAAGGTTGGGGTCAATTTTTCGGGTTTCGTTTTGGTGATTTTTCTCATCAAGCAGTGCTCAGTGCCATCTGTTGGCGAAAGGGCCAAACGTAGCTTTAAAATGAGCGCAAGCTTTATGGGATCAGTGTTTACCCCTAGCAGCAGCTTTTGCATAAATTAGCCCAACACATCCTCTCTACACACACACACACACACTCACCGAAGACAACACACATCGAATCCGATCAATTGGAATTAAAATGCAATGCATGAACCCACGCAGGGTGGAAAAACATTCGTTTTGATGAGGTGTTGAGTGTAATTTAAATAACCACGTTAAAACAAAAATCAAAAACTGAATTTTAAATGCAGCCAACTGGCTGGTTATATAATTGAGTCGCGTTTCTATCGTACAATTCCCTTGCTCATTTCCCCATGGAATGACCCATATAATACCACTTCGGCTGATGATGATGATGCCGCTGATGACGATGAGTGCTTTATGGGTCGCAGTTCAGTTTATGCAAAAGCCACTCAAGTTGTGGTTCTCTCTGCGCTTCTTGAGTCGTTTTTATGCCCTGGCTGAGCGTCGCACATAAATAAATCGATGAGCACTCGAGCCGCTTCGCAGAGCTCCGCAATGTTTTATTGATTTGTGAGTGCCGCGCTCTCCCGCCAATCTACAAAAATAAAAGAAAACAAAAACAATAAAAAACACAAAACCTATTTGTTGTTAACCCGCTTTAAAGTTAATCAAGAGCTGTGTGTAAAATTTATGGCCACACCTGAGAAAGTGCGACCGACTCCGGGGCCATAAACCATGCGACTTCTTGCCGTTGAGTAATTTTTATTGGCGTTTATTTTGTGGCCAAATTTACGGAACATGCGCAAACTGAAGCACAAGTACGAGAAGAAGAAGCAGCAGCGGTAAATGTTGTACAACTTTGCTTCGCGTGTGTTGCAAATTTAATTTATTTATTGTATTTTAAATATTTGCCTAAATGCAAAACTGAAAGTGCCACAAAAGCAACGCGCCCTCGCGCTTTCGTGTGAAGTATAGTGTGTCTGTTTGCTTACATATATATTTAATTTATATTGTTTTTGCCGCCGCCAACAATTCGCACATAAATTCCAGACAAAAGACGTGCTTAATGCGTTTTATGCGCATTTGTCGCCTTTTCAAAACAAAGCCAAATTGTTTATGGGGCAAAAATATTGAGCTATTGCCACTCGTAAATCGTACGAAAAAACACTGGGAACAAAACATTTCACAAAATTTAGTAGCTGAACTTGCACCAAATAGTATAAATATTAAGATAAACAGAGCGCAAGACTTTTATGCGCACTAAGTCGAAACTTGTATACCCTTGCAAGGTCGTAATAATTTTTTAACTAGTTTTTCTAGGTTCTATAAAGTTAAAAAGAAATGTTAAGCGGTACAATGAGGTGTGCAGACTGTTTGAATAGTATCACACAATTCTTGAAAATTGTAAAAACAAAATTAATCTCTTAGAACTGAGTGAGAGAGAAGGTCATGATTACACAGTTTTTTAAAAACCTTTAAATTATGATAAAAGGGACCTCTATAAGCATAAACTCATACCCAGTTGGTCGAATAAAGTGGCACTTGCAACACACAGAGAAAACCATCTTAACCTATATTTTATGCATTTTTGGGTTTTAGTATCCTGTTTAGATTTTAGTCAAAGTTTTTGCTATTTAAGCCCGGCTCAAGGTCAATGGTCAATTATTATTCAATACAATCAACACAATACAGAGATAACTCACAACATTTTGGACAACATTGGTACGTCTGGACAACGCTGTTTCGGAATTGTCTCTAATTCACTCATCAGCAGACTTTTTGCTGTCACACTTCAACCACTTGCAAATTGGCCTATGTGAAGTCCACAAATACGGCGAATAAAGGCTTGAGAATTCCACTTATGTGAAAACCAGCCTAAAATTCATTTGAAATTTTGCTATGGGCTTAAAGGTGTTCCAATTTTGTTGTGAGCTACGCACTGCTTGTATCTTTGGCTGTTTTTTTGCTAATTTCTAAACATCGTTTAGCGATAGTTCTAGTAGGGCCAAGACGCGTTTTTTTGTTTTTTAATAGGGAAACAGTTTAGGTTTTTATTACAAACATTAGTGGCGTACCTTCCATTATTTTATACTTATATTTATACTTTCTAGTTCGGTTTTTACAGTTTCTATGTTGTTTACCAAGCTATCCGACATTTCTGCAAACTGAGAATACAGTTTCGAAGTTGACCGATCTTCTTACTTGTTATTATAGTTGAAATTAGAAGGTGGAATGGAATTTACATTTTCCGAATTTCTTCTTAGTACTTTCTAAGATTTAATTTGTAGGTTAAGACTATGAATCGTTGATCATATATAACATTCACTCATCATATCTTAATAATAATTGACAACGACAATAACAATAACAAAGCAAGCGGCTGCGAGCAACGTAATAATTTGTTGTTCGTCGCTGTCAGCTCTCATAAAAGTTTTGCCACTATTGTCAGAAATTCTGAAAGCGGCCGTTGCCAAAAATCATGGGTTCGACTCATGGCCCAGACCCAAGGGAACTTTTTGGATTTGTTGTTGTTGGTTTTGATGTTATTTTCCGACATCAGGAAAACACATATCTAGTTATTTGATCCATTTTGAAGTGCTATTGGGAGTTCCTTAGTACAATGTCCGATTACTTAAGGAAGCTATTGTGAAAATGTTCAATTCCTAACTCTGATTGTTTGAACTGTATCTCGTTGATCATAAAATGGAATCTTGTTATATTATATATTTATTCACATTGTACCTTTTTCAGTGAACTTTATCGACCGCCTTCATAATTTACAAAAAAATTTAAGTAGAAAATATATTCTGGTATCGCATTCAAGAACCGGTTCGGTTAGGGTTTTTGGGTTCATTGAGCCAGTTCCAGAACCGAACCTTCTAAATTGTTAACCTTCCAAAACTGGACCGGAATTGGACCCCCTCTGTTTGAAAACTATCTCAATATCGGAATCGGAGCATTATCTTTTCAAAATCATTTCCAAACTCATCATTTAACGACTTCAAGAGGGAAATAAGGCAAAAGTCAAGTTGTGAAATGTCAAAGCAAATCCCCTTTTTTATATAAATAGAAGGTGAGGCTTTGCCGTTGTAGGGAAAGTATGAATGATAAATTTAACGAATGAGAATGAACGAACGATCCAAAATGTCAAGAACTCTGCCTTTGAACCTCACGCGCAAAATAGAAATCATGAAATCCACAAAAGGATAGCAAATGGTAGCACTATAAACAAGTTCAATATTCTAATTTCTTTAATTTCTATATATTTTACAATGTGAGAAAAATTACCGAAAGTATCCCAAAATCGTCGTATCCTCGGTACGTATGCTAGTGTGGTTTTTTAATCACAATGACGACGTGAGCACAAGCAGATGATTATTGAAGTTCTGGTGTCTGAGGTGTCCTGCTGTTTGTTTATACGGACAGACTGACAGACGGACATGGCTATATCGACTCGGCTGTTGATGCTGATCACGAATATTTATACTTTATTGCTCCGAGGTTTTTTTTTCGGCAATTGGAGCCAGTCAGTCTCATAATAAACTGCGTCGAGAATTAACTCGCTTCAAATTGTAATCAACAACAAAGTCAATGCGAATCGGAGAACGGCGCCAACAAGACGCTCACACAGACGGCGCAGCAGCTGCATTTTGGGCCATTGAGATTCTTTGATAACGGTTGTTTTTTCTGTTGTTGTTGTTGGGCTGCTCGCAAAGTCAAATTTCATGCCAACCGCTGCTTTATAAGTTTGAAAATGATTCCTTCTTTTTGTTACATCTTTTTGCACAAACTTAATATACTCTGTGTTCCTTTGGTACAAGGTATACAAATATCTTTCATCTCTATTTCATCTCTTTAAGAAAGCATTGAACAATTTCACACTCATTTTTAAAGCTTACTTAAGGTTTTTAATGGAATATTTATATATATATATATATATATATATTATATATATTTATAAAAACATGTCATTTGTTGTGCCAATGAGGCAGTATTAGTGGCATAAGATTAACTAGAACTAAGTTTAAGCAAAGAGTTTTCAGAATTTTCTAAATGTTAAAAACTTTCTTATAATCGAAATTATTTCATTTCATTTCAATTTTGGGAATAAATCTATTGACTGAACCGGTGTTTAAACTTTAACTTGCACCCAGAGAAATCTAGCACGAATTGGCGAGACTGAAATCGGCTTCAATTTAGTTTTTTTTCTTCCTGGATTTTTGAAGACGAAATCTGCTCGAAATTCGAGGAGAAAATTGATGTCGGTTTTGAACTTTCGTGCGTTATTGACGAATAAATCGAGTTATAGATTGTATAAAATATAGACAATGTGAAAAATACTTCAAATAAAGAAAAAAAAAACATTAAATAAACAAGAAAACTATGCTCCCACCTACGGGAACTTGATCCCACGATCTGAGCGTTTTTTTAACGAATGTCTTGTCCACTCGACCACGTCCCTTGTTAATTGCTGAGTGGGAAAATGGCAACTGCTTACATTTTTAAGTATAATTTTGATGCACGATCTTGCTTATGGCTAATGGTAGAGTGGGCTAAGGTGCCGTCGTTCGTGTGTTCAAGTCTCAGTCTTCGAGGTTATGAGTATTTTCGGCTTAGATCCAAGATTATTCCGTCTTACCGTACTTTTGACATAAAAACTGTTTGATATCAAGCACGATCGGCTTGGTTTTTTCTCTTAGCGTAGGTTTGGCGATCTTCTGAATACGCTCTGCAAGACTGAGTCAAAACATTTTTTCCCGAATTCGATCAAATTCGATTCGGAGCGAAGCCGTGTCGAATTCTTGGAGGTTTGCAACCCTGATTTTAAGTTCAGTGTAAAAATCACGAAGATAATTTTTTTCTTGAAAGTTGACGAAATTCGGTTCGAATTAGTTTAAATTGTTGGTACCATTAATTAAATGTAACTCATCGAATCTTTGTTCTAAATCGACAGATTTCCCTAAGAGCACATTAACCAGCAAGGGTATTAAAACGTCGGTGTGAGGAAGTAAACTTTTCACTTGTATGAATTTTGATTAACAAATATCTTAATTAGCTTTAAATAACATAATAAATTACAATTTGCATACCTAAAACAATTAATTAATAATAAACAAAAATCAGTTGAGAGCTGAGAGCCGTATCGGTGCGTCGGCACAACCTTTTTTGAGCAAGTGCTGGAATTTCTGCCATCAAATGGCCAAACGGCAACATTTCCCCTCCACTCACACACACACACACACACACACAGCCGACCGGCTGCTATAGTAGGCTGATTTATTTGCCATAAGTCAAAGCAGGCGAGCACATGCTCGCCCCGCATCTAAGCCCATCAGCCAGAGCGAGAGGGCAATGACAACGAGCGGAGAGAGAGAGCGAACGAACACATAAAGAAAAGGCTGGGTTATTTGTCTTGCGGCACCGCCATTATTCATTTGGTCGCGGTCTCTCTTTCACTCAGGTTCATTCATGGCCGGCAGGGCATTCATTCGCTCACGAGCGCGCGCTCTCTGCGGCGAGTGAGCTAGCGCTCTCTCTCTCTGATTTTAATGGCCGCTCTGAAGTGTTTATCGTTGGCACACAATATTCGCAAGTGGCATTTCTTATGGCCATGTCGTTGTCTCGGCCCTAGAAACCGCCCGCCCCCTTTTACTCGCTTGCGCGCATTCTTCTGGTATTTGTTTTTGTTCGACTGTTTTCCTGTTGCTGCTGCTGCTGCACTTTTCCTCCTCCCGCTCTCTGCGCGTTTTTCTTGGCAGCAGTTGAAAAACCGCGCCACAATTGGCAAAGCGTCGTTCAACTTGGCTAAAAAAAAGAAGGAAAAAAGAGTTGTTTTAAAAATTGTTTATGGCTGCCACGCTGACGCTGTTCATTTTCCTTAAGCCAACGGGTTGGCGGGTTGGCGGAGGGCAGGCCAAAGAAAACTCAGCATTTCCCATCTTCATGGCGTTGTCTTCGCCTGCAACATTGTTCTGATTAATAGTTTTATTTATTTTTAGTCGTTTTTGTCGCTTTTGTCCGTCCAAAAAAATTTATGAGTCTTTATTAAAATGTTAGATGTAGCTGGTACGGTTTTTATCAGCCAAACGCATTTTCTTTTTTATCAAATTTTGCTGTCAGTTTTTAGCTGATTTATTGAAGGGGAAAATTTACGTCGCTTTGTCTCTACAGATTCTAATGAAGTAAGAAAGAATGGAGGTTTCAAGTAGGAAACAAAACTTTGTCATTCCTTCGTTTTATCTTTTTGCTGTGTTGATGTTGACAATGCTGCTGCTTCTCCCACGACCAAGCCTGACCCCGAAGGGCAACATGTGCCGCAGCGCAGCGCCGCATCCGCGTCGTGTCCGTGTCCTCGCCGATCGAATCATGACAAGATTTTCGTGCCCAAAATGCCAACCAAATGAGAAATGTTGTTCATGCCGCGATATTTTTCTGTGGATTTGTAAATTCACAGGCGGCACGAATTCAAACTGTGGCACCCCCCACATTAGAGTTATCCTTGAGTTTTTTGTTTTAATCGTCCAGCATATGAGAAACATTAACTTTTTATGATTGATAATTAACTTTTTACCCGCCGTCGTCAAGGTCGGCTGGGATTATTCTTTAGAGAACAATGTGTGCACTTTTTTTTTACGATGCCACAAAAAACTGAAGTCGTAAACAAAATGTGCGCGCTGAAAACGGAGGCAGCGCTGCTAATTTGCGCTTCCGCTGAAAACTCACTGCCGCAGTGCAGGATGCTGTGAGACAGGACTCGGAGACGGACACAGACACACGCTGCCGCCTCGCTCTTGGCCATTTAGGTAGATGGGCCAGTGCATTTGGCAGTTTTTTATGGCAATTGCCAACTGAAAGCGGAACAACTAACAGCAGGTAAATGCTGCAAATTGCAATCATGGTCATGAAACACTCGAAGGTTGACAGATTGGACGTTCTGCAGAAAATTTTAGTAATGAAAGATGTGATTTTACAAAGAATTGGGCAATTGTTGATATACCATAAAAAGGTTGGTTTAAAGGACCAAATTTTTGAAGAAAAATCATGAATACAACTTATGGTTTTTGATCAAGCTAATCAAACTAAAGAAATCAATTTGGTCTGATTCGATGTGCTTAATTTAGCCCATGCTGCACATTTGTTTTTGGAAAGCATAAGTATATAAAATACTAAGATAAATAAATCGACCTGGCAAGAACCGCCAGTCGATCACTGCCTTCCAAATTCTTCGCTATTCAGTCTAATACACCTGGCTTCCCAGGTCTTTCCCAGATACTAGATCGTTCTTATGCAGATACGCGAGATTCGTTGTTTTAAAAGTCCCCTTCTAACATTTGTTTCCCATTTTTAGTTGCCTGACTTATAAAGTTATATGGGATCAACCAATTTAATCCATTTTGTAGCTGGTGAACTTCGTGCAGATGTAGTCTTGCCTTACAAAAATGAAAAATTCTGTATTCCCCCAAGATTTGGCAGCTTCCAATAAAATGGATTGTGTTTTGCTGCTCGTTCCAATTGCAAAGAGAACACGCTGTGTTGCTGCTTGCTTTGTTTGGGACAAAGATGAGTTTGAGGAATTCACCTCTGGCCATAAAGATTGAGCGAACTTGCTCCACTGAAAACACGGCGTTGAAATAATTTCTTTCTCCTAGGTCGTAGTTCAATTCCTTGCAGATTAGCCTCTGAGAGCTCCTCTCTGATTCGTTAATTAAAGATGATCTATATGAAGCATCCATCTTTTTAAGTATTTCTGTAGCCTAAGATCTCCACTCTGAACTTTCTTCAAGGTTGGCTGATAGAAGTTCCCATTCCCGAGAGAACTGATGACGTCCGTTTAGTAGAAACTAAGCCTATATTTTAGGCAGTCTATATTCTGAATGTAGGAGAAGTGCATGTCTGCGTTTCCAGATATAACAATCTGTTTGGAGTGTTTCTGGGCAGTCGGAATAGGTTTATCAGGAAGTATCTAAGCAGGTTCTCAACCTCATCGTACTGTATAAGCCCCCAGTCTGATGCGCCGTAGCACAAAATGGACCTCACAGCTGCTCCGAAAAGTTTGTATTTGTTGCTAGTTGGTTCATCTTTTCTGCTCAAGAGAGATTTCCTGGTAATTTCTTTGGTTATTTGTGTGACAAATGATTTTCTCTATATGCATTGGTGTCTGCACAGCCTTAAGCTTAGTGTGGGCACCAGAGATGGAAAATACTTCGATACATCGATTGTTTAAGAAACATCTGCATAATTTGTGGAAATCGATTTAAAGAGACTTAAGAGTAAGAACAAAATTCTACAAATTTACAAAAACTGCTAAAGTTAATTTACTAATCCGATTTATGACAACAAAATTTTGGTTTTGGTGGATTAGGGAAAAATTGCAAATGCCTGTCGAAGTAATTGTATTATACAATTATTTGTTTCACAAGTCAATTGTGAAGAGAATTACAAGTTTTAAATTTGTAGTCTGTGGATATTGTTCGAAAATGACCGCCAGTGATGTGAATATGTTTAGTTGTATAGATATTTTAGTGTTGGTCACACTGATAAATAAAATAAACAATGACGAGACCGTAGTAGTCTCGACAGATAACAACCTGTTAGAGACATTGTAAATAGAAAACCGGTTAAATCGTGTGTAAATAAAATCCCGAAAACCGAAAAACCCCTCGCTTACACATGAATTCACATAATTTAGGTTGAGTACTGTTAAAAAAGAAATTAGTTTTTTTCATTTTGTTACACAGCAAAAAAAATCACGATATTAAAGTTCAGTACTCAGACAAACTAAATCGATCGAAGGGTGTCGGAAAGCTTTCGTAAAATTAAGATAAAGTCAATCTAAAATTTCCATTCCTGAGCGTCGAAAAGCTATTGCGCCGCTTACTTAACATGCAGACACAGCTGATTCAATTACGACGCTCAGAAGCAGAAAAAATAGTTTGTAATTTTTCCGACACCCACTCGTCGGTATGTCAGCAGCAAAAGTTCGACAAAAAACATCGATTAGCGTAATTTGGAACCAACGATAAGATTTTGCATTGCCGATGACTTCTGCATTTCGTATATCCTCCAAATATCCCTAAAGATTATAAAATTAACAAAATTCAAATGCAAGAAAATCAGCGCAGTGTGACCGTTTCACATTTGGTGGTATTTTGATTTACCTTAAGTCGATGTAATTCTAAAAATGTTGGAAAAAAATCGGAAAACCGAATTTTATTGGTCATTGGATTTGCGTCCATCCGTTTTGTAAGCGAATAATTACATCCTGGAAAATAAATATTTTACGCTTACTGTCCCTTCTCAAAGGCATACATACAATTGTGGAAACTTTGTCTAGTTTTCAAAAAAGTTGATCGAGTCGCGACCAAAAAATTCTGAAAGGGTGTGATGGTAGCATAAAAGCTCTGTCTGGGTTTGGTCTGATTAGCTACCGTTTTCTTATTATTGCATTTTGAATTTTTCAACTATAGAGTAGGATTAACGATTCCATATCTCGTAAACTAGTTTGAAGTTTGCTTTTTGAATTCTTTGCCAAAGTTCTTGCTCTTGGTTGGGCCTACAAAACATTTCTTAGTAGCAAATCAAAAAAAAGTTTTTAACACTATTTTACAGTTTTTCAACTTCATCTTGGAACTCGTTAGAAATTTAGACAAGAAATACACAACAAAGTTGTAGCTTAGACCAAAATAAACAAACCGGTAAAACGAACCAACTTCATTTTATTACTCATTCATATAGTTATTGTGGCTGTATGTGTGGCTGCTGGTGCGGGAGGTTGTGGGCTCGATCCCGCCTCGGACCATCTAATAGAAAAAGTTTTTTCTTTCTTTAGAAAAAAGCTTCTACACACCCGATCACCTTCACCAGCTACTGGCGCCAGCTGTGAAGTTTACTAACTATTTCCGTTCGGATTCGGCGTTAAACTGTAGGTCCCTTATTCATGTGCGAAAAATTATAAGCACACACGCCAAGAGATTGAGAGAGCCCCTGGCCCTCCTGGAGGTGCTGTTTGAGCCAATTTTACTTTTTACTATACTGTTATTGGGCCTACAAACATGTACAACTGTCATAAAATCTCGAAAAACCGAATATTTTCGGTAAATGTGTAACAATCGCAATTTTTGACTGTGTCAGGCAGTTGCTGCCAAAAATTGGAATTTTTCGAAGTTTGGTTAAAATTCTACATGCCTAAAGGCCCGTAACTATGTGAAGGACCAATCGAATGAAGTTGGTAAGATTCAATCGTTTGTTTATTTAAGTCCAAGCTACGTTTTTTTACTGTATTGCTTAGTCAAATTCGTCACAATTTTCAAGACAAAATTGAAAAACTATTCAAAATGAGGGGAAAACATGATGATTTTAAGACATTTTTTTAATTTTGAGTATAAAGATGTGACTTTTTTGACTTGCTACTTTAGAATGTTTTGTAAGCCAAGCCAAGAGCAACGGCTTCCTCTAAGACGTAAAAGCGGAATTCCAAATAGCTTACGAGATATGGAGTAGCATATCCCAATCAGAAGCCGAAAACTTCAAAGTGCAATAAAAAGAAAACGGCAGCTAAGCAGACCAAAACCAGCGAAGGTTTTTGTTCTATAATCATTTCAGAATTTTTTGGTCTCGACTCGATCAACTTTACGCACTACAAAGATTCTTCTCTTGTCCGTAAGGCCTCAGCAATATTCGACCCATCAAGATAGAATTGAATCTCTGCAAAAACAATTCTTATTGTTCGCTCTTCGTAGCTTTAAACTGGAATCCTGAAGTCCGCTTACTATCCAGTACACCAGTAGACTTCTTTTAATTAACCTTCCCTAATTAGCCGTACAGTTATACTTGGAGTAATCTTTATACATAGACTAATTAATGGTGAAATCGACTGATCTGAATTGGTTGGCCAAATTAACCTCAAAGTTTCTATTAGACTAACTCGTAAATTTATTCCCTTATCACTAAATCGTTGTACTACCAACTATGCCTTGCATGAACCGTTTCGTGTCCTCTGTGCTGATTTCAACAATCGAGTAGTCGACTCTGAAGCTTCTCTTCCTGCTTTAAAAACTACTATTTTAACTTATTTATGTTTTTCCTTCGCGTTTTCGTGTCGCACGCTACCGGCTGCATGTCTCGGTCGGTTAGGCGGGAAGTGGGCTGCTATTTTGCCCGGGGGTCGCCTGGTCTAGCGTTTTTTTATTATTTCACAATACAAAAGTTTGGCCAAGCTAGACTCTGTTTTTAAAAGCAAATGGCATACAAGTCCCCAAACAATAAGTGCTTGCAGTGCTTTGCAGTTTAGGTTCTTTTCGGTCTTTTCGGTTCCAAGAATATCGGTTCCGGTTCAGGTTTGGGTTCTGAGTTTTAAACGGCTCTTTTCGGCATACGGTTTCGGTTTTGGTTTAGGTCTGATTTCATGTTTAGGTAGGTAGTTCCGGCTGGCCCTTTGTAGGGACCACACATAGACCTTACGGTCCTTAGTGAGGCCGGGTGGCTTTGATTTCATGTTTAAATGTAAATAGATTTAAAAGTAACAGTTTCAACTAGTGTACCGTTACCAAAATTTTATCAATTCAAAACTCAGAACCAGAATCGATATTTCAAATTTTAGAAAAACTGAAATTGAACCACATGGACCCTATCCGACCTGATACGAACCAGCACCGGAACTGTAAACCAATTTCCCTTAACCTTATAGATACAGAAGAGCTTAGCTAATCCGCAAAATCTGTAGAAAAGTACAAATCTAAAATTTGTTTTTTTCTCTGCTCACTTTAACCAACTGAAGTCAAACCGTTCATTTGGGGATCCTCGCACGGTCGCACATTATTTTACTCCACCTTCTTGCGACTACAGCTCAATTGCCGCTTCTGGGATCATAAGAAATAAATTTTAATTATGCGCCTCACGATTTTGTACACAATTTGAATTGGGTTGACAGCAGCAGCGCATCGACCGACCGTCGCGATGGCGGATACAACACAAAATAACAAGAAATGCCGAAATTTTGTTGAATATTTCTTGTGTTTTTTTTTTTTTTTTTGGTATGTCTTGTGTTTATCTCTATTTAGTTGCTCAGGTAAAGGCAAACGGGAAAATTTATGTTTTTATTTATATATCAACCAACATCTTTATAAATTGCGCCAAAAATACCAAAAAAATAAAAATCCTGCTCAGCATAAATCAAATGAGACTTTTCGTTCCCGTTGAGTTTTTGGTCATTTGCATGGCCATCGAATCTGAATTGAACATTTGTCACGAAATGTTTTATATCTCTGTGCGCATATTTAAACAATTTCGTCTCGTTAGCTAACCAGTTAACTATGCAAAGAGCGAAAAAAAAACAAACATTTTAAACAATCATAGCGAAAATCACGAAGTCCTTACATACGAGCAGCAGGCAAACATGGCCGGGGTGGTGGGAAGCGCGGGCAACTGCGGTAAAGGAAATGATTGCATTTAAAATTCAAACTCGAGCGAGGCCCAGGCAAAAGGCAAAAACAGCTGAAGTCGGCACAAAGCCATGTCGCCATCGCCATCTCCCAGTCCCAGACCCCAGTCAGCCATTTAGGCCGCGCCAACTTACAATACAAAAGGCAGCAGAAAAAAGTCAACAACTGAATAAAAAACATTTTCGAATACAAATGTTGGCATTGCATAACAAACGTTTTCTAAATGAGGCTAACTAAGCAGCAGCGACGCCAACGCCGACGCCGCAGTCGACCGAGGCGTGCATATGTTTGAATTGCCGATGACGATGACTTTTTCCTTGTAGTACATACCGTCGTTGTCGTCGTCCCCCCATCCCCACCTTCAAGCCGCCTGGCCTTTTTAACTGTTTCGTGTTTGGTGTTTTTTTTTTGCTCGCTTGCTTGACTTGGCTTGCCGTGGTGGTGGTCCGACTTCCACTTCGACTCCGAGTTTTTTTTTTGCATAATAAGACCACAAAACTAACGGTTAAATGCTGGTCTGGCCTGTCCTGTCCTGGCCAAGCAGGCAAATATTTGATTTGGTCTAAAGGTTTTTCCATTCGCCGCTCTTTTTCCTCTTCTTTTTGTGTCGTTTTTTGTGTGTGTGTTGGCTTTCGACATTTCTATGACTGATTTAATCAGCAAACTTTGACAAGAGTCAGGAAGTCAGTCAGGGACAGCAGCGGACCCTGTACCAGAGCTACGTAGTACAACACTGTTTTTCTGTCGACTCAGGCAGGCGGCGGCATGAGGCAGGCAGAATTAAATTAATTAGAAATCTGATAAGCTCGTTATTCGAATTGCGCCTCAGTTAATTTACAAAATGCTCCCCGATTTGCAGTTTGTACTTTGAGGTGTCAGCTAAAGTCGCCAACGGCAAATGAGCCGGAGGCAACCGCGGTGTGATGAACATTTGGGGAAAATTCTATTAAAAGAATTAGCAGAAATTTTCTTACAATTATTTAAGTGGTAAACGGATTCAACAAGTAAAAGTTCTGAATTATTAGCATATCAACAATTTTGGGTTGTTGAATTGAAATGAAGGCTTTATTGGTTAAAACGGAGCGAAGATTCTGACATTCAAAAAATTAAGTAAGACGAATTTTTATGAATTTTTAACTTGAAGTCAGAGCTTGCAAAATTTGGTCAAGCAATTTTTTCTATGCTGTCAACTTACCGAAATGACAGGGATAAATTTAACAGACTCGCTCACTCTCTCAACAGAACACTAGATTTTGATTTTCTCAAGTTTTCTGTTTCATAGTTTTCGATGAGAAAAACAGACTATACAAGTTTGATGGGGATAATTTTGATCAGCTGTCAGCAGCTGAGCATAAGCAACTGATGAAATTGAGCCAAGCGTCTTTTAAGTTGTTGTTGCGTTATACATTTAACCGGAGACAAAGCGTAAAAGAGTATTTGTCCCCCAAATTAGCAAACAAACACGCACAAACACTTGCAGTTTACTATGACACACGCGACACACATTTGGCAGATTCTGCCCAGCAAAGTGTCTCATGGAAACACATGAACAAAGCAAGCGAAAACATACACTCGTTGATTTAGCAACGAGCTCGTTGAGAAAAGTCAGAGGTGAGATTTCATTTCGTTTCACTTTTTCATAGTGTCCGAGAGTGACGGTTTTGTTTCTGACAGCCTTTAAAAAGGGAACACTTTTTGTGAGCTCTGCTTAAAATTGAGGGATTGCAAAGTAGAAACCGAAGGGATCAAAACTCGTGAAACAAAAAACTCGTAGCTAAAAGAAGACATTTATTCTTAATCTACACACAAAAAAATCTGGTGGGTAAAATTAACTAACGCTGACAGTAACTTTTTTCGAAATTTTTTATGCATGTGGTTTTGTTGTTGCTTGGTAACTGTGCTAACAGTAAAATCTACAGAAGAAATTGTAAATTTCACGTATTTATTTTAGCTCGTATTTTGTTGTTGCATTTAACAACTGTACGCTGAGTAAATTCAACCACAAATATTTTTTCACATATTTTGTTGTTTTAATAAGTTACTGCTAACTACAGTAACTTTACCATAGAAATAGTTACTCTGACGTGATTTTTTCATCTCATACTTTGTTTTTGCAGCAATTTACTGTACCCACAAGTAAATCTTACCGCATAAATAGTATAACTTTTTAAATGAATTTTGTTGCTTCACGGATTAACTCGACCGACAGTAAATCTAATCGTGAAAATTGTTGATTGAAAAAGGGTTAAGGGTTGCCTCTTCTGGTCTGGGATGATGATGAGCTCAAGTAGATTGGCAACTTGTGACAGCGAAAATAGTATCCAACCCTACTTTTCTTCAGTTGAGTAACAGCTGACAAATTACTATTTTTATGGTAAAATTACTGTACACACAGTAAGAAAATTTACTTACTGTACGCATCGGTTAATATTACTAATTTTGTGGGTTGGCGCATTTCTAAACGATATTTTCAGTTAGATTTACTATTGCAATAGTTCTCTTTGCGTAAAGGCTTACGTGACAGTTACTGTCAAATTTTGTGAATTTTACCGACTTTTTGGGTTGGCGCATTTCTAACCCAAAATATCGGTTAAATTTAACCACAGATTTTTTTGTGTGTAGTATTTTCATTTTTACCGTACTTTGAACACTGAATAATCTTGATGCAAATACAAAATTCTTCAATTTTTCTCTAATATATTTATGGTTTGATCTTTTTTCAATTCGTCTGTAAGGATCAGCAGTGGGTACCAAAATTTAAAGGAAGGAAAAACAATAAGTTGTTTGTTTTAGTTTTTCAATTTGCCATCAGCATACACTATGAAAAAAGTAAATCGAATAATTTAAGTACAAACGCTTTTGAAAAAATTTTTCGTTCTTAAAATCGACCTTTGATATTGTGCACTTGAAGACCTGGGTTCAACACAGCAAAACACTTTCTTTCCTTTATTTTGAGCTGTAATTACAAATTATTGCGGATGAAAATGATTAGCTTCTTTATTGCTTCCCGGCCAGAGTTTGAAAGTTGTTTTTTTATTTGTGCTAGTGGTGGTAGTTGAACACAATTGTCGAACGATAGGCAGAAATGGTCAACACTTATCCAGTATAACGAATACACACAACTGCATTCAAACGAAACTCAACTTTTTGTCACCACTAGGCCCCTAAACTATTTGCATGGGAAAAAAGCTGCTGGTTGCCCTTAATGCAATAACTCAATAGCGCACTCCTAAACAGCATATAAAATAATTAAACAAGCACCTTGAAAAGCCTAAAGGACCTAACAACTAAAATAAACACACCAAATTTATTGTGCTTTTGAAAAGGAATGATTCAGATATTCTGAACCAAAGCTATAGAGAGTATATTAAGTTTATGCAAAAGTATGTAACAGGGAGAAGGAATCATTTCCGACCATAAAAAGTATATGGGTGATTCTATGAAACGTCGCCAACTCAAATTTGTTTTTGCTCGAAATAATTGTTTCCGTGTTCTTTGTTGTAATATACGTATTTTCAGCATTTTGCCGAATTATGCTTAATTCGCGGGACAAAATGATTTGAAAAGTGAGCTATTTAAAAAATCTAATTATTTTCAATTGCTATGAACTTACTTTTTGGCATGCCCTTTTTTGGCATAAAGTCTAGTTGTTAAGATATTGAACCCAAATTTTTTTTAACGCATATTTTGGACCCCAAAGACGACATGCAAGGATTCACTCAATTTAGACCAATATTTTATATAGCTGCCATATAACCGATCTGGCAGATTTGCTCCAACCTTGTTGTTTCTTATGTTACTGAACTGAAATTTGGTTTGTACTCGTATTTTTTGCTTCTAATACAACTTACAAAATCGGGTTCGACTTGGACCATTACTTCATATAGCTCCCATATAGCCGATCTGGCCGATTTGAGCTAACTTTGTTGGTTTTAAAGATATTGAACTGAAATTCGGTTCGAACACGTATTTTAAGCTTTTTTAGCGACTTATCGAAAATGGTTCGATTCGGCATACTATTTCAGATAGCTGCCATATAACTGATCTGTCCGATTTGCTACATCTTTGTAGTATTTTACGCTATAGAGCTGAAACTCGGTTTGTACTTTTATTTTTAGCTCTAAATACGACTTTCAAAACTTTTTTGTGTTTGACGCTACCAAGCAAAAAAATTTGTTTATCTCTTTCTTATGTTATATTTTCAACCTAAGCACGAATTCAGCTGCAATAAAGCAGATTTTCTCGAAAAGTCGCATGTATCAAGAAGTGTTAGTTACTCATAAGTCTGCACACTTTCGTTAACAACTTTGCATTTAAAACCCTGTGCAGCGTTGTGCCATGCTTAACTATTATTCCCTAACACACAGCTACACTGGTTAGGGTCAACCTAAAATTACACATTAACAACACGCGGCACAATTGGGCAATCGAAAACAAAAATGAGAAACGCGTTATCAACTTATAATCTTAAATATTTGGACTACAAATTTGCATTTTTACAATTTTTATTTTGTTTCTAACTTTTTAAGCAGACGCACTAAAAGTTGGAAAATATTTGCTGCCAATTTCATAAAAAACACGTGGCACTCAAACAGCTGACTTCAACAGCCCGTCAACAAAACAGTGTTGCCACAAAGTTTGAATATATTTTGTTTTTTATCTAATAGGAGTATGTAAATATTAAAAAACAGTTAATATTTTAAACCTGAAAAAAAAATTTTTGGGGCCTTATGCTAAAAAAAGCTAACAAAAAACCACTGTGCATTGGCAAAAAAAACATTTTAAAAATGTGTAAATTTGTATTCAATACCAAACTTTGAAATTACTTACACTTAAAAAGTTTTTTGGTTATCAAGTCGCGAAAGTAATTTAACAAAAATTAATTGCCGCGAAAGGGACGTTTTTTTTCTTCGTTTTTTTTTTCTCAAAATTTGATCTGGTATCCAGGAATTTATTATATTAAGCTGTAAGCGCGATTTCGGCAAAATGTTGAAAATACGGCTACGAAAAAATTTAAAAGCTTTCGAATGGTACGCCCACTGGAAATCACCCGAAACCATGTGTATTGTACAGTGAAGTTATTTGAGGATACTGATGGAATAAAATACCGCGAGAAATCCGTGCATCCATTTTGTGAAAAATAAGTCAAAACTTCGGCGGAAGTGTATCAATCCGACGTTTTGGAAAAGGTTGTGAAGCCTCTCAACCCGACATAATTTGCAAACAAGCCGTAGACATTTCAACAAGACTCCTCTCCAGCTCACAAAGCAAAAACGACTTAAGCATGGCTAAAAAACCATGTACCGAACTTCATTTCTACGGATGATTGGCCTGCTGCTAGCCCAGACCTAAATCCATTGGACTACAAACTGTGGCCCTCTCGATGTTCGCAACCATCGATGTATTCGTTGATTGACAAGCATCGATGTCTTCGATGTTTTGGAAAAAACATCGATGTAAAACTTCATATAAGTTAAAAATTGGTCAAAATAAGTAATAAAGTTAGTCAAAATATAAAATACGTGAAACGCGGGAAAGCGCAAAAGCCCACTAAATTACTTACACATGGGCTAATCATATATTTGTCCATATTTTAGATCCTGCGACTGGGCAAGTCCAACACCACCTCAAGCTCTCCTATTTATTTCTGTTTAATTGAGAAATAATTATTTAAAATTATATTTTAAATTACAAATTTTCATAAGTGTCTTACAATTTCCTCGCTTCATCTGCCGACGCTTTTAGAGATGGTAGAAAAGTAAATACATCGATGTCAAAAAAAACCCACTTCTTCCAAACATCGATACATCGCTAAAAACATCGATGACTTGCCCTACTCTACCTCTTACTCGACACCCAAATATTGAGTCTTTGAAGCGCACCCTTGTCCGAGCGGAGGACAATTTCTTAATGCATGACGTGCGCACTTCGATCGATGAGTGGTCAGAGAGACTTTGGCGGTGCTGGAAGACACAAGGCGTTCATTTCGAATAAGTTGCTCTACGATTTGTAGCCATTGAGTGACCGAATAAAAAGCAGAAAACAGTTTTGAGTAAAATTCATTCGTTTTCATTTTATAACCAAAAAACCGAGAACCAAAACAATTGCGAGTAAAATTAAAGAGTAATTAATAAAAGGAAGTAAAGATTGCATACTTTGAAGGGCATTCATCATGATAAATGTGGTGTGTATAAACTTTTTAATAGTTATCTAAAGTCATTTAAGAATAAATGTATTTCATCTTATTATATAATAATTTATTTGCTTTAGGGTCGGTTTTCAAAAATTCGTGAATCGAAATATGAAATTCGTGCTTCTATCGTGTCGTGTTTAAAAAATTGAACCCCCTCATTGTGAGCTTAACAATTGAATATCCAAATAATTTGGATTTAAATTCAAATATCAATTTCCAAAGCTTCTAAAGACTTACTGAAAGATGATCAAACTCGCTTCCATTCCAGCCAAACTCTCGTTTTCATGATCTGTTAACTTCCGATAGCCCTTGAGGCTATGCCATTTTAAGCATTAATCGTGTAATTGTGCTTCATTAAATCAACAACTTGATTACCCACTGACAACTACTTATTAATTAGCCATTACAAATCAATTTAATGATCGATGTGAGCGCAAGTCAAACGGCAGACAGATTTTTGTGTCTATTTTTAGCACGCTATCACACTAAGAGCAAAATGGCGCCAGCCACAACGAGGACGAGATTCAGCGCCAATCTGGCGCAAAAGTGAAGTCAAGTGGCCCAGGGCCACATACTCAAGACAAGCCCGATTCGGACGCGGCTCTGAAAGGCGCTGCTACCATTTTTGGTGCGATGCGAAAACTTTACAACGGCAATTAAAAGTAATTACCAAAGCCATTAACGCAGCCGTAAAAACCGCAGCTAAGAAAAAGCGATACCAAAAACGGGGAAAAACATTCAACTAAAATGCAAGAAGAAAAAAAAAGTCGCCACGTAATTTATTTGTCATCAATTGGCTGGCAATAAATCAGACAATCACAAAAATGCTGTCAACATTAAGACATGTGAATACGAATACATTTGCAGCGGCAACAGCAACAGCAGCGGCAGTGGCAGCAACAACAACGACGTCGCCAGCATTTCAAGATTTATGGGCGTGTAACCTGTTTCTTTAATTGCACATTTGCAGCCCCCAAACGACAACAAGCAGCAGCAGCAGCAGCAACAAAAACGTGAAAAATGAATTAAATAAAAATGCATACAAAAGTAAACTGCAAAACAGTAGCAAAAACACTCAAAGCAAAACAAACAAAACAAAAAAAAAAACTTAAAGTGGGGGACACTGCATCAAATTTGGAAGCTGCAGCTTGCCATAAAAGACACTGATTTGTGGCCATTTTGGTTTTCATTTAATTAAATGTTTCCATATAGAGTTGGGCTTTTTAATGCATATAAATTTTCATAATTTATGCAAACCAGCTTAGAACCTCAAGAAGCATACTGCTAAACCAAACCGTTTCAAGCACGCTGAATCGAATCCAAACTAGCAAAAGAGATGATTCTGGCTCTTAAAAAAATGATGATAAGTGGTTCCAGCTCCGATTCCGTGATTGGGAACGGTTTATTTCAGTTGGGGGTTTATTTATTCTTTAAATTTAGATCTTACAATTAAGAGAATCAGGATACTATATCAATACTAACTTAAGGTCAACAACTCCCAGCTTAAACGCTCAACGCAATGGAACTAAAGTTTGAAAGTAAGTTTCCTCCTCTGTCATTCGTGATCACTAAGAAGTGATTTTGGAAAATTCGAGTTCCTATTGGAACTCAGCTTGACCGCTTTTTTAACACCTCATTAGAGTGAGTTTAATTATTGCAAATCAGAAAGGATTGAATCCGAATTTCTTATATCAAACATGTTCAAAATAAAAAAGAGATGTTTCATGCAATAAAAGAATACTGAACCGAATCGAAATCACTGATCCAGAAGCCTCTTTGAAACCACTGAACCTGTTCTAAATTAAGCAAATTTCGATGCCACCAAACTAACAATCAAATACAAAAATTAAACAAATGTAAAACTCAATGAAAACTTGCCACTTACCAAAAAAAAAAAAACAAATAATAAAAATAAACAGAAACAGCAACAACAACCCAATAACAGTTTGAGTTTTCATGTTTTTGTCGAATTAAAATTTGCAACAAGGCACGTTCGCTGACGCTAAAGTTTGCCACTGATCCTGCTCCTGCCGCTGCTGCCTTTTGCTTAGTTATTCATGTACATTTGTATCCTGCGCATAAAATGCGGCTGCGGCTGCTGTGCGGAAAGGCAGCAGACAAATTGTAATGAAACTCTTCTCGGGCTGCCAGGACACTACTTCTTCTGCCGGCTGCATTGTGTGGCTGCCTGTCGTCTCATTGTTGAGCAAGGATTGGAGCCACTCGACAGCGGCAACATTTCGACATAATGTAAACTAATTAAAATTCAAAAGCCATAAACAGATTTTGCCAATAAAACTTTGCTAGCTAAATATTTTTTGCACATACCCCCAACACAGCTTGGCGTGGAGTCGACTCGAGTCGAGGGAAAACAAAGAAAACTTTAGGCAAATACAAATACAGGATTTCTCTTCTTTTGCTTTGCCAGCCCTCGGGCCGAAATCTCAAGTTGCCGTCGACATAGCTGAGTTAAAGGCAAACTTAAAGCCTAAGTTGTGTATTGTTGTGCGCACTGTATCTACATACATACATACATACATACAGATATGGATATAGAGATAGATATGCTTGTTTGCTTGGTGCCGCATGCCACTTGAGTCGGAGTGCAGGAAGTGAAACGTAGGAAGTGTGGCCAACAACATTTTATACTCGAGCGCATAATATTCATATGCAGCACATAAAAAACTTTGCCAGCTCAACGAGAGATCTTCTTCCGACATCCCGCCGTCTAGTTGGTTTGTATACAAGTTGGTACAGTGGGTGCAAGAATGACTTGAAGAAGAGCAAAATATGAGAAGTAATTATGCCAAAGTTGGAGTTAAGTGCAATTAATTTTTATTGAAGAGTACATATAAGCAAATTGCTATTCGAAGTTTTTGATTAAATGAGAAAAATAGAAGATCGTCTTTCAATTAGGAATACAATAAGAGAAGATTGTGGTCACTACAAATAAAAATTCTTGTACTTCATGCCAAAATTGTATATGGTGTCTAACTAGTCCCTCAGCTTTAAAACTATCGAGCTGAAATTTAGCACAGGGTCTTATTTTGACTGCATGCTGCCGCATGAATCGGATGACGTCTTCTTGACGGAAAATGAGTTTTAGTTAGAACAACCTTTTTTATTTGAATGTGAGCGGTCTTAAACTCGGTCATTATTAATGTTATATGTATAAACTGATCTGCGAAATTTGGTCGAAATCGCTAAGTGTTGGAGCAAGCTTTTTCAAGTGTATTAAAACTTTGGCACAGACGAAGTTAGCTATGCCTTCTCGTCTTTTGTATTATACATTACATTACATGTCATCAAAAGTGTTATCCATCGGTCCTATCACAAGCTTACTGTCAATTAGTAACAGACAGATGTGCCTATAACTCCTTGGGAATTTAAAAGCGCACGTAACAAAAGCACATTAGAACGAGTCGGATGTTGGAGTCGAATCAACAATTTTTCTGAAGCTTAAGCTGTACTTGTCTTGAAACCAGTTTCGAGTTCGGCCAAGCAATACAGAGAAAAATTTTAGCTTTTACTAAAAAAAAACAAGCCCTAAGACATATAGTTAAAGATCAGAGGTGCCCAGAATGAGCTTACGGCCGCGTGAAACAACAAGTAATAGAAAGAGAAACTCGATTTTTGTTTGTGTGTGTGTGCCGCCGTGAATAGCCAAAAGCGTTCGTTCACTGTGAGCGAGGCGAGCTCTAACTACGCATAAGCAACATTGTTGTTGCTTTTTAATTTCCCAGAGACTTAGAAGAGAGAGAAAAGAGTTTCATATGATGTTGTGGTTGCAGGTCTGGACGCGTCAACAACAAAACCTTAGCTCGAAAAGAATGTGAGGACATCACGCTTATGAATTTGTTGTTGCTTTATGTAAGCTTATGGTGCGCGTGCCTCGTATACGCGCGAGCTATTCCTTTGTGCAAAACAACATCGAGTGCGTAGCTTGCGAAATAATTATAGATTAAACTCAAACGTTTTTAAATTGATTGAACCAAAAAATGTCATATTTACGAAACACAAAAAATAGCCTAGTGGTGTCAAATCACATGATCTAGGCGGCCAATGGACAGGTCCAAGACGTGAGATTAATTGTCGAGTGCCTTGGTGCATGTGGCACCGTCTTGTTGAAACCACATGTCAAGCAATTGAAATTCTTCTATTTTGGGCAAAAAAGTCTGTAATCATTGACTGTAACGTTGCGATTTTCATTATTTTTGAAAAAATACGGTCCAAAACGCACCCAACAGTGCATTTTTCAGGGTGCATTAGCTGCTTTTGAACTGCCTCTGGCTGTTCTTCAGACCAAATTCGGCAATTCTGTTTGTTGCCAAATATGAGCTTCGTCGCTGAAGACAATTTTTTTGAGCTAGAGAAACATTGATGGTAACCAAGGCTGCAAACCGGTCCTGAATCGAACCCCAAAGAACCTGTTCGTTTCTTGTTTTTGGGCTCCTCCGAACCGAACCTCTTAAATATTTATTCTCCAGAACCAGATCCTATGTATACAAATAAAGGTTCGGATCAAGCAAGCATTGTTGCCAGTTTCTTAAGAACTTTTATAACTGTCTCAACATTATTACCGGAAAACAAAATTTTATAGATGAGTTTTAAAATGTAAAACATAGGTCAAATAGGAAATGGGGAAAGCAAAGCTCGTACATTTATGTACTTAGAAGGTGAGGCTACCTTTCAAAATTGAAAGACCAGGCACTTTTGAAAGCCTTTTTAGAGATAACATAGCTTGATAATGTGGACTCGTTCTCCGGATCAAACATTTTTCTAAAATTTTGACCGAAAGTAGTGGCAAAAACCTGTCAACTATTTAACAATCTATGAATCCAGATTCGAAACAAAATCGGTCCGCGACCTTACACTTTACAACGGTTTCGAACCTCCGGACCGAACCTTGATCAAAATTTTACAGGGTTGCAGTCTTGATGGTAACATCGATGTGCTTATCTAAGCTGGAGACATCGATGCTTTTTGTTCACAATCGATGTTTTGCAACCCTACATGTACGTGACGCAGCCACACTATTTTTTAATTAAAGCTATTTGGAGTTCTTAAGAACAGTAAGATGCCCGCAAATTGGAAATTTTTTGTATATTTCTTTAAATTTAGTGATTTAATGGATATTGCGTTCAATAGCGGTAGTGTTGGAGTGTGGAGATATGCAGCATGGATATATATTTGCAAAGTAAGTATCAAAGAGAGGCGCCGAAGAAATGTCAAAAATCCTTTCCCTTTTTCACGCTGCCACTTTGCAAACTTTCGGGAGCAAATATGCCAAAATATCACTAATTATCCCACTAAAATGCAATATGCAGCAAAACACACAAAAAATGGGAAGTGATCTTTAGTCTGTCCAAGCAATTGATACACTTAATTTGCAAAAAAAAAAGATTGCCAGAAATGTTTTCCACATACGAAAACAGGACATTGTTAAGGATAGCAACAATTACACAAGGCAAGAAAATTAGACGTTTTCAGTATATTGAAGGTTTTGCGGTGATTCTAGATGATTTTCGTGTGCTGAACACGAATCTGTTTTCAGAAATGGTTCATTACGTTGAGCTGAAAGATGCAAAAATGCCTAATTTGACCCTTTCTAGACACGTTTTGTGGGGAACACATTCTTTAGTTTTGACTTTTTTTTAATATTGACGTAAATAACTATTTCTTAACTTTGAAATAAACTATACCAAAGATTTGTACGATTATTTTTAGCGAAGATATACCATTTTGAATACATATAATAAAATTACAAAATTGTCTACTGCCCAAAGCTATGCTTTGCAAAAACAGTACAACAGGCTAGTAAAGAAGGCGCGGGTTCAATCCCGCCTCGAAACATCTAATAAAAAGGTTTTTTTCTTTCTTTAGAAAAATAGCTTTTACACATTCGGTCACCTTCACCAGCTATTGGCGCCAACTGTGAAGTAACTTGAAAAAGCCATGAATAAGCTTCTCAAACTATGCCGTTGTGATTCGGCGGTAAGCTGTAGGTCCCTTTCTCTTGTGCGCAAACTATAAGCACACACGCCAAGAGATTGAGCGAAGCTCGGCTTGTGGCCCTTTGGGCTGTGTAAAGCCATTTCACATACATTAAAATATTAAAATGAATCGGTTGTTAGTCTATTCATGGTGGCCCCATGCTACGAGTCACCCGAGAGGTTTTCAAAAATGTACACTGAAAAAGCAAATAGCATAAAAAATCACCCTTTATTTAATTAGCAGCATTGTTTTTTATCGATCCACCAAGTTTGGGAACGAATAGATGAACGATAGTCGAATTATAAGCAAATCACCGGCCCCAACGCTGATGGGCCGTGCCTCACACAGCTCGTGTGGCGCCACATTAAAAAGTTATGTCGTGTTTTTCTTGGGTATTGATGATGGATCCCTGACGTATAAATATACCTTCTTGGAAATGAATTGTCTGTTTTTTTTTAACTTTGTTTAATTCAACACAGATACTTTATTTCCAGAACAGATCTAGATTAATTAATAGACTTTCTGTTCTTAAATCAAGAGATTTCCTTATTATTTTATGTATGTGCCGAAGGAATACTTCATTTGCACTTCATTCGTACTTAGATTAGTTACTAAAATTACTTGATGCGAGCATAAATTTCTTCTTCCAACTGCGATAAGCGATTTTAAACAGTTTTTCGATCAACTAGTAACATTTGAGATTGTATTAATAAGGATTATAGTTTATTTTTAGAACAGCATGACCCTAAATAAATATCGATTGCATGCATAAATAAGAACCATAAATTACAAAATAAATTTTTTATACTATTCAAGAATTAAGTAAGGTTTGTGAGGTCCTTTGTCTAAAAAATTCCAGGGATCTTACCAATCTTAGATTTTACCGATCTAAGGGGGAAACTTTCCATATTCTAATCTCCTATATCCCAAGGTGATATAATGATTCGAAACGTTAAGGAACACCCGAAACGATCATCAAATGAAGTGAACATAACTTTCATGGATCAGAATAAAAAAAAAACTCAAGAGACCTACTTTTGTCAGTTTTATTTGAAAATATTTATTATCTGCAATGTTAACAATTTTTTATTGCATTTTTACAAACATAATGTCCGTCCATAGATCAAAATAAATTTCCAATATATATCCCATAGTCGCATAATGCAATGCCCGATTGTTGGCCAGACATTTGTGCAATATACGAGTCGCAAGTCGAGTTGTGGGCCAAGCCCCTCTTCGCGTGTTTGTGCTTGCTGCTGAACAATTGAAGTTTGCCGGCGCAAATATAAAAAATGAGCAAGAAAAAGACAGAGAAAAACATACAGCCAGTGGGAGCGAGGGGGACAGTTGTTGCTGTTGCAACGCCTCCATTTTCTCTGCAGGCAGCGGGCAAAGTTGCATAGAGAAGCTTAACTTAACTTTGCTTTTACTGCGATAAAATGAAAATTGCACACGCGCCATAAATAAGGATTCTCACAAGGATAATTTATAAAACTTTGCTCACAACGTTTTACTTATGAGAAGCGAGCCAACGCCAGACACTTGCACCTTCCTTTCTCCCGGGAGCCTGATGCACTACCCCGTGTCCCGCTCCCCTTCTCCAAATGCTAGTGAAGTTGGTAAATTCCGCAAGTGTTGAGACTATGATGTATGCCCAAAAAGCCCATCTAAGGACCCATTCATACACACATACAAACATACATACATACATGCATATGCTGACCAGAACGACCTCTCTACGGCAGTCAAATGGCCAACAAATGGCCAAATGGCCAGTCGGCAGGGGAGGCAGAGCGGGACAGTTGAAATTGTAATCGATGTGCGAAATAAACAAAAGCGGACATAATTATCGAGTTATCGCGCGGCGCCTTGCTGCGGGTGCGGCCCCATCTACTCCCCGCCCCCATCCGACCTCTGACCCTGCAGCTGGAAATGAATGGGTCCTGGTCTCTGGTCCTGGCCCTCTGCTCGGCACTAAGCCCGCACCGAAATTCTCGCAAACGGCAACGCATCGATATTTATGATGTCATGGATTTTATTGTTGCCTGCTGCAAAATATTCATATGCATGGGGTTGGCTCTCTAGCCAGGACTTGGGCACGGAAACAGTAAAATGACCATCAGCCGAACAGGATGTAAATTTTGCAGCAAAACGAGACAACGCACAAGGATGTGAGAAGAGAGAGAGAGAGAGAGAGGGAGTGGGTGGTGGAGGTAGGGGTAGTGGGTGGCTGGCTATTGACGTTGGTGCTGGCGATAAGGCGGGTGAGATGCCGCTGCTGCGATAGTCCGCCAGGATGTGCAGAGTCAAATTTGAGCAGGTCGTGGCCCCGTTGCCTCCGCCACACAGATGCTCTAGGTCAGAGTACAATAAAATGTTGCCGATATTCTTGTTCCATTTTTGTTGATTTTTTTTCAACCATTCTTTTTCCACTCCCTTTGACATCCCCCCCTCCACCAGTGTTCTGCCTATTGCCAACTTTGATGCGGTGCTTGTCCAGGCCTCCAGCATCAGTTAAGCTTCGCACGGAAGTTGCACATATGCCTGGGACTCTATTCGATGCGGGTTGTTATTGTTGCACTTGAGTTATGCGCATAGATTGAAAATTGTCGATAACCGAAAAAGAATCGCACGAAATGACCAAACCCCAACAACAACACAAACAACAACGTTTCGCTTGTTGCAATTGTGCTTGCAGAGACTTGTGGTGTGGCAGGGGTGGCAGTGTGGGCGTGCCCACACGAAGTTGGAGAGCATGATGCAACACGCCATTATAAAGTTATTAAAAGACAACAAACAAAAAACAAAACGGCAAATGCGATAACAGACAGTCTGGCACAGGTAGAGAGAAAAAAGGCAAAGAGAGGAAGCGGATCAGGGAGCAGATTGTTGTAAAAACCTGGTTTAAGGTGCGATCCAGGTTCAAAGAGGGGCGTCCTTCGTTTGAACAAATTTAAGACTAAGTGATAAACCTAGATAACCCTAGAGAGAAGAGACCGAAAGTGTAGAGTACAGTTTCCAGATGGCAAAACTAAGAAATATAGAGGGTATGGCTTAGTGGTAGGGTGTTGCGATCAATGCGATTTCGGAACCCTAACAAAAAAAAGTTCAAACACTCATAAAAAAAAACCCCAAATGTGCCCCAAAAAAAAACTTCACTTTAAATTTTAGGAAAATAAATTTCTAAATATTATAAAAAGCTTTGCTCTAACATAATACAATTTATTCTTAACCAAAAAACCTTAAGTATAACCAAATTTTCTCTGAAAATTTAGGAAATTTTCGTAGGCCTATAGAAAAGTGTCACCTAAGGGACTGTGTCCACTAGACGCGAAACGGGCGTGGAATGAAAAACCTCATATAAAAGAAATTCTGCGTAATTTTTTCGTTCCGTTTCATATTTGATGTTCTGTAGACGTGGAAAAAGACTACGTATTGCCACTACGTTCTGTTACCAATTACGTAAGCGAATAAAACGCTTCTTTTTCGAGTATGGAAAGAACGATACGAGTCGAAACACGCACGTGTTAAATAAGTAAGTAAGAAGTAGAACTAAACGCATTGATGATGGACGGGGTCTGAAGCATATTGAAATGCTGACCTTTTGCGGCACCATTTTAAGGAAAATGTCGGAAGAGACATTCAATTGGAAGAGACGTTCAATTGGAGGTCACTGCGCATTGGCAAAAGGCATAATGATAAGAACAAATAATTTGTATCTCATATTATTTAATAATAATAACGAGAATCAAAGTTAACTTCGTCTGTGCCGAAGTTTTCTTCTTATTTTCGACCAAATTTCGCAAATCAGTTTGAAAACATATAATTTTAGTAATGACCGAGTTTAAGAACGCTAGCATTGAAAACAAAAAAGTTTTTCTCACTAAAACCCATTTTCCGACCGATCGTTCCTTTCCCAGCTACAAGAAGTAGTCATCCGATGCGGGCGGTTCCGACAGATTAGCAGCGTGCAAAATTTCAGCTCGATAGCTTCAAAGCTGAGGGACTAGTTCGCGTAGAAACTGACAGACGGACAAAGCTCAATCGAGCACGGAAACACATAATCTCCGAGCTGAAAATATGCCAATTGGTTGCCTCCAATTACCTTATAGTCGGCAAAGTCGAGTTGGTCGGATAAGACATCTTTTTCAAATTTTGTGTTTGAAAATACAGAATTTAGTTTGGTTATTTTGAAACAAGGTTATTTTGAAACGTTTATCGAAAAAAAACGGTTATATTGTTAATAGCAGCAGCTTGGCAGACTCTGTTAAGAATCTGCGGATTATCAAATTTTTCACTTAAACATCCCCCTTAGAAGCAAAAAACCTTTATTGAACATCTTTTGGAACATCTATTAGCGGGTTACATAGCGGATCATTCATTTAATTCATCGCCTTAGGATGGATTTTATAACCAAATTTTTAAGGCGAGCTAGGGGCTTTTAGCGCTATACAAGTCGCTCATCATCTCAGTCCTGCAATTCGGCGCAGAAGCATGGACATTGACAGCAGCGGATGAGGAGGCGATTGGCGTATTCCTGCGAAAAATTCTTCGGAGGACTTAAGGACCTTTAAAAGTTGGCGATGGAATCCGCATTCGAATGAATCACGAACTGTATGAGCTCTATGGGGAGACCAGTCTGGTCAAGCGCATAAAGCAACAGCGGCTGCGCTGGTTAGGACATGTAACCCGAATGGATGAAGAAGCTCCAGTAAAAAAGGCGTACAAAGCGAAGGCGGCTGACTTTAGAGGACAAGGTAGGAGGGGTCGCCTACCACTAAGATGGGATAATGAATTTCTAAACTTGATGTTAACAACTGGTGCCATCTCGCACAAAGCAGAAGCAAGTGGAGGACTTTCATTCGGTTGTGATGCAACTATCGGGCGAATAAATAAGAATGGGCTTTTTGATAAGTCTATGAACTCTTTATTAAGGTTCCAAATTCGCAAAGGATCTAAATTTCTTAGTTTTGCCATCTGGAAACAGGACTCTCACTTGAATTTTAACTCTACTCTTTCTGCCTCTTCTTTCTAGGTCTAACTAGGGCTATCAATTAGTCTTCAGTTTGTCTGAAAAAAAGAGGTGTTTGTTTCTTCTGTGTAGACTGCTTTTTAAGAAAAAGACGTTAATAATGGTAATCTACTCCATATTTAAAAAAAAATAAATTATTTTCTTAAAATCTTTCCCGCTTTTAAGAGGATTTTTAAAGTTTACCTTGTTAATAGGACCAAAAAAAATTTATTTTAAGGGCTATTTTGCTATAAAATCAAAGGTATTTATTGCCATAGTTTCATGAAAGTTATTTTTAGAAAAATGCGTTCTTTTTATTAGCAAAATATCTTCTCTTTTGTTTTTGGAAAAGTTTTTTGTAAAACATTTTTATGGCATACTTTGCAAAATTCAAGAAACTTTTTGTGTTTATTAGAAATTTTTTCTAAATTCCAAGGCAAATTTCTGAAACTAAAAGAAAAGTTCTCATGAGTGTAGTTCTTCGATAGCAGTCACATTTCGAGAAGAGCTGAATCGATCTTAAAATTTTCAAAATAATTGCCAATTTCCAATGCTACGATTTATTGACAAGGTTCTCGACAATCTAATAGAAAAATAGTACAACCAGAAAGGAGGTCGTTTTAAATTCATTTTTTTCACGAACGAAATTGTAAAAAAAGTCCGCTTGTTGTGAATTTTGGACGGTCGTTTTTTTCTTAGTGTAGCTACTCTACTGAAAGTTTTAGATTCCATCAACCATCACATATTATGTGCAAAAATCAATTCACTGTAAATGACTTCGATCCTTCCTCACCAATGGGTGTCGTTCAGATCTTAAGCGTGGAGATTCTCAGAAATGAATAAAATGAATGCACGCAGAGCACATTTGTTTTTGTAATGAACTTTACTCGTTCATATGTATAGAATGTATGTACAGACACAGCATTAGGCCATAACCGGCTTTTTTACTTCTCTTTCTTGTGTCTGCACTTTAGAACACGGTTCCCCAGGAAGAGAGGACAGAAAATGTGACTCTATAACTCTGACACATTGTAGTGCAGGACTTCGGCAAGCATTCTGAGTGAATTGCCGAGTGTGTTCGGCCCTCAGGAGCTATGGGTGGGGAACACTGCTCTCGATAATATTTTTTTAGATAATAAAACTATAATTGTATATCATTGTAAGACTAATCTTTTTATCACAAGTTTCTTATAATTTGAAGCACTAGGAAGTAAGTTAGTAACAAATAAATTAAAATATCTTGGGACTGTTAAGTTTATCGAAGTTTACCGATGAACATCTAATTTATCGAATTCAATCGATTGTGTTCAAAAAGGCTTGCTATTCAATTATGAACGTCTTCAAGAAATTGGTAGGAAATTTAGCACTTTTAACTGATTTTTTACCAGGTTGACTACTCTCAAAGAATAAAAATCATTTCAAAATAATACAATATTAGTTTCAGATAATCAATACTTATTTTTAACTCAAGCTGGGCTGCTAAAAGTATCCGAAATATACCATTCTGGCTCTTTCTGACTCATTCAAATTTTAGACTTGCCTAATGAAAGTTTCGTTGTCGGACCCCAAAAAGACAGCACCTATGAATTACATTAGAGCGTTTTATATTAGATGTGCTGATTGGTATTTATATAATATTTCTAAACATCCTAATTCAAAAGTTCTTAATTTAATACTTCATAAAATAGTGCCTAGTTGAACAGTCGTTAATGAGATCTTCCGTTAAAAGGGGAGGATAAGATCTCTTTGGGCGACGTTCATTCTTGGCATTTTCTCTGTCAACTTGGTGAAAATAAACTAAATTTACCCATTTTCCCAAGCATCAGAAATAACAAAAAGAATATGCAACAATGCAAAAATTGTTTATGAGATTAAGCTCATAAACTATGAAAATGCATTTTAATTGAAGTGCAGCTTTGGGACTTAATAATATTTCCCTTTTGTTGTTGTTGTGTTCGGTGTCGATGCACCAAATTGACTGAGCTCTCTGACCAGGCACTGGCCGTTGCAGGCTGTTGCTGATAGTAAATTTCCAATATCGATATTAAAACTGAACAAAATGAACAGAGTACGGTGTCTGTGCGCGACAATGGCGTTGATTGTTTGAACTTTGCTGGCGCTTGGTATTTTTTTTGTGTATGTGGAAGTTGCAATAAATTGGCAATAAGCATAAATCGTTTGGATTTATGACATGCAGGCAAATAAAATAAATTTGATTTTGATAGAGGAAAAAAAAAAGAAAAGAAACTCATGACAGTAATTAACAGAGCTGATTTACACAGCAAAAGTCATACTTAGAAAAGAACTAAGTACATGTACGGCAAATGCATAATTATTATTAACATTTTCAAAATTCTTATAATGGTTACGATTTTTTTAACTTTAAAATAATTGTTGGAGTTGTTGACCTGCAGCCGCTGGGAGGTTCCTGAAAGAGCTTTAAAGAAGACCTGCCTCTTTGAGACATAGTGTGTGCCTGTTTAATAATTCAAGTATATTTTAAGTACTTCTCGAACTATTTAAAAATCTTGTAGACTTTACTTTTACATTGAAATAGTTTTGAAACTAGAAGTATTACAAATTATGTACCCGAAACAGTCTTCAACAAAACTTAGATACTTAAGATAATACCTAAATATTCTTGGTTTTAGCTGAGTCACTGAAGTTGATTAGGAATAAAAGATTTTAAAGCCATATGGTAACAATATGTTCGAAATCTACGAGCAACGTGTTAAAACCTCTTCAGAATTCCGTGTTCAGATTAGTCCAAAAAAAGATTATAATTTCCATTGCATACTTTTTGGAGTGCACTTTCAAGTCTTAATACCCAAAATATTACACTTCAATTAAGTTTGCTTTTTTTTAGAATTAGTGGCTTACGTTAAATAAAGAAAATACTTGATTCTTGTATTTTAACCCACCGTTGCCATTTGGGTTAGCAGTTGTGATTTACGAGCGTCGCTTGGCAAAGTCTGCCGTGTGTTGTTACTCCGAACGGATATGACACTCAAGATGCAACGGAAATGACATCCGGCAAATGCGCTAATTGCCTGTACAGTGGCAACTGGCTGGCTGAGCTTTTTGGGGGCCATGGCCTCATAAATACAACATGTTTGCATACATTTTAAATGAAATGTTGTCTGTAACGAAATACGCCAAAAAACATGGCATTTAATTTGTATGAATCCATCAGTGCGCCTTTGTCTTCAAAAAATGAGGACTAGACAACCGACAACCGACAACAACGCGACAAGTGAAAGGGGAAGTCCCTAACCAACTCCTTTGGTAGTTTTCATGGCTTTGTTCAGAATTACCATCAAGTTGACAGTTCTATGGCGCGTTGACAGTTCACACACACACTCACACACACTCATATGCAAATGTCGCCAACTCGTTGGCTCAGTCGTGTGGAAAATGTTTTTCTACTCTGTATCTATGTACGTGTGTAGGAGAATCCGCAAAACGGAAGGAAGGAACTGGGCAAACGTAACGAAACGAAATGAAGAATGTGCCCTGGCTAAGCGAGCCATCAGCAAAAGAAAAAAAAAGAAAACAACTTGAAAATGCAAATAAATGTAAGTTTGCCATTTTTATTTTCATTTGCACACGTTTTTTCGTTTCTTTTTTATTTTTGCTCCTATTGTCACGAATTCGTCACTGGCGACCACGTGAAGTGAGAACCCCTAGCCACCCTCTTGGTCTGCCGCTGCTGGCATTCAGAACTATTTTTGTCGTTGGCATTTAAAGTGTCACATTTATATGGGATTTTTATACGGTTCCCCTTCCCACATTCACATTCACATCCGCAACCACAACCCGCTTCCCGCTCCCGATCCCCTTTAGCGGAGACGCAAATGTGTGAATTTTGTTGTGCCTGGGTTGGAATTTTAAAACGTGGCAGTGGCATCATCTTCAACATTGTAATGGGCCACGTATAAAAGGCATTCACGTGTTAAAATACCCCGGCACTTGAATGGAACGACTTGCTGCTCATTGCCAGATGAGTTGGAAGAGTGAAGCTGACAGTTGGTCCGTTCGGTGATGATTAGAATGAATGTTTACGAACAGAGGAAGTTGATTTATTTATATACTAGATATGAAATTGTATTGGAAACAAATGACACCAATTTTCCAAAATGTTTAATTTCGTGCTCTATTGGGAACCAGACTTACATTTTGAACGTGCCATGAAGCTGGGCAGTGGTTAAATGTATATCCTCACTTATTGCCGTCTCTTTCATTGAAAAATCCTTCTTAAGTTTCTGCAAGGATTTAAGGAAAATATATGAGCACAAACTTATTGTCTTTTATAAGATACTTAGCATTTGTCACTATTGTACAGCAAAGAATTGATCTATGGGACAAATCATTCAAATAGTTCTGTAGAGAAATGCTGGTTTCAGAAAAAATCCAATCTAGCCTTAGTTTTTTTCGGAATCAAAGAAGCAGTTTTCGCTAAAACAAGCTTTATGTTCTAAAGGCAGCAGCAGCGATTTATGATTCGGAATGTAAATTGTCTGAAAAAAACATGTGTATTCTGATACAAAATTAGCTTAACCCTGACGGTCCAGAGGGCTATACCCTTTTCCACGATTTGCGTAAGGCAGATAATATTTGAAATGATCAGCACCGTCAATTATTTGCTTTAATGTTCTGGCGTGCCATTGGAAAGCTTCAGTTTTCAATCTCTTCCAGAATTTGGGAATCGGTTTGGAGTTCTGAAATGGCGTTTGCAATAGTAAAACGGATTAATCCATAGCTCTGCAGACCTGCTAAATTCTGCCGAAAACTCGGTCCGGCTGTTCGAACCCCAGGTAGAGTCCAAAGTTTGGTTCGCGGACTGGTTCCTGTACTTATCGCACCTAAGTTTTAAAGATTCTTAGATAGTTGACAGGTTTTGAACTCTATTTTATATGTTTGTTCAGGAGGACACATGCTGTTAACCAAGCTATTTGAATAGTCAATCTAAAGTCGAATGGACCACATCCATTTTTGTTATCATTCACAACAACACTACAACAGCTGGCGAAAGTACCTGTTCTATGACATTAGAAAGCAGCCTCACCTACGAGGTTTGTTTAACCATTTTGAGACTTGACCTATGTATAGTATATACAAAGACTATATGTTGATTTTGGATGTGATTTCTAATGTAAATATTAATATTTTTCCCATCATAATATTATAAAAGTTAAAAGTTATTGTTTGAACCGAACCTCTCTTCACGAATACTGGATACGTTTCGGAGCAAACCAGATTTGGGAGATAACAAACTTAGAAGGATCAATTCATGGTCCGGTTTGAGAGACCTTATCCGAAAGCCTTTTTCGGGGATCGGTTCAGGACCGGTTTGCAGACAGCTCGAAACCCATTTTGCATCCCCATTTTGTCCATTTCCTATCGATTTTGCATAGGCCACAAGCAGTGTTGTTATTGATTTTTTTTATGGCATCTATGACTAACCCACTCTGTCATATATTTCACTTGCATACTCTCACTTACATAAAACTATGGCCGACCCAGAATGTAGATAAATTATACTAGAGTCCACAGTCTATTGTACTTTTAATAGTTGTTTAGAAATTAGGTGGACGGATAACTAGGAGAGCTTATGAAAAATGCACATAATAGCGACGGAATGAAAACCTTAGTTAACAGTCTTTGCCTAATTAATCTCAGTGTTACTATTAGATCGACCCGAAAGTTAATTACCCTATCTCTAAAACGATGTACGATTAAGTGGAGACTTACAAGATGTAACCGACTTTATGAAAAAAATTCTATCAGATCTGCTAATCGAAAGGTAAAGAATCACACTTCTTTGCTCTAGCCTACTGAGAAAAGTATTAAAAGCTTGCTTTATCCTGAAAAATCGGACTAACTATTACTACGTTTATACGCCATCAAGCAGTTTCATGGCCTTATTTTCTTTCATTAGTCCAAGAAGTACCTTGGTATCCGCCTTGGTTCAATTGCAAACAATCATTGCAAGTTTTTATCTTCGACATTTCCCTTATTGCTTCGCCTGCAGTCGATATGAATGACAATTACAATATAGCAGTGCTACCATATAGCAACGCCTAGCACACTATTTGCAAATAGTCTACTAATCAGTAATTGTTTTCTTGACTTAGCTATTTGCAAATAACGAATTAACTCAGCGTTTATACGCCATAATTTTTCAGTCACAAAATTGTTATTTGCAAATAAGACGTGCGTATAAACGTTGTATATGCCTTGCATTAATAAACTCTACCGAGTATTATGCTTGCAAAATTTACTTCCTGCTCTAAGAACCAGTATTTTATCGAATTAAGTGCGTACCATGGAGCAATAAGTATTTGTGCTGCCTCTCAATTTTGATAATGCCCAACGAGATACTTATCACAGTGGTTAGAGCGAGACGGACATATTCCCAAATGTATCCAGAGAGCCTAAGTGAGAGCGAACAGATGACCAAATGTATCCAGAGAGCCGAAGTGAGAGCGAACAGCTGACTAATTTCTGACAGAAGCGGTGTCGACTGACCAATTTTTCAGTCTTGATCAGCGATGGTCCCCGGTACCCCTCATGGGCCGAAGACATTTCGCTATTTACACTGAGGCGAAGAGAGTAAACTGGCCTTCAGTCGCTTTCGAGTCTTCGATGCGGCGCTTTATTTGCGCACACCAATACACTCTCACTTTTTCGCCTCGCTCTCTTTGTCCAATGCTGGTCTAGATCAGTGCCGGCCAAATGGAGAGGATAGAAAAGTGTGCTTGTGTTGGCGAGCGAGAGACCTCTCTACAGACTACAGTCGTTTTAGTTGTAATTCAGTGTTCACCGATTCACACAATCGTGAGTTCGGCTCGCGTTTGCGTGAAGACACGAGTGCCATCGGCCCTTGATTGCTTGAGGTGGCCGGCTCTGGTCTAGATATTCTAGTCTATGTCCGTACTTAATCTTAATTCAAGGTGTTTTTTTTTGCACCCTTCAGTCAGCGCAACAAGCTTCAGCTTGTAGTTTGAGCCACTTGAACCGAATTTTCCAAAAATCGGAACAATTGTTTCCTATCCGGGTCTTGAGACAGTGTACAATCGTAAAAAAAAACCCTTTGAAGTCCAATATAAAACTATTTTCTCTAACTCTGGCTATAGCTCCGACAAAAACCCAGCAAGTTTATAGAAAATGGGAATTATTCATTCAAACTTATCACACAGCATTACTAGCAACTAAAGCTGTACTTGCACTTGTCTTATATCTTATGTGATATGGCTGAAAAATACATCAGTTCAAATGAGGAACTCCGATTGACTACTTCTCATATCATAAATTCTCATATGAGATATTTAACAAGTGTAAATACAGCTTTTCTAAAATTAATTGTTAATCAATTCATGCGTCAAAGTTAACCTTATCAATACCTACTCAACGTACATTAGACCTTTTAAAAAGTATTCTCAACAACGAAACTGCAACTGATAACCAAAAAAACTACAAATGGGTTCTTATCTATGACTCTCTAGAGAGTGCAAGTACTCTTCCAATTACAACCACAGGCAGAAATGGAAACATCCTTAATACTTGTCTTAAACGTACATAAAGCAACCATTTTTTTCAAGTGGCGGCCCACTTGGTACACAAATGTCGCTATTTTGGGTACTTCAACCACTTACAGTGCAGCATGGCATTCCTGCGACTCCGAGTCCTTCTCCCACTCCAGTGAACCGCACCGAATGTCTCACTAACTAGCGCATATGCGCACATTTCTCTCACACACACTCACACACTTTCACAGGGGGCCGGCTACAACATGTTCCAATCATAAATCATAATTCAATATGGAGTACACTTCCCCCTCCCTTACCCAGAGACAGCATTGGGGAGTAGAGAGAGAGAGAGAGTTTTACATGCATTACAACAATTCAATGCGCTGTTGTACAATGAAATATGCATTAAAATTGCCTACCAATTGGTTGGTCCGATCGGGTCGCAGTTCCTGAAAATGAAATGAAGCCATGTCGAATTACCAGAGCAGTTGTGGTGATTTCTTTTTCGTGGAAATTCGATGCTGCTTGGCAGCGTCACACAACTCTGTAATGGGCATTTGTATTTATAATGTGATTTTTGAATCTCGAGAGGGAACCGAACGGAACGGGGAGGAGCGGAGCGGGTTTCGGTCTGTTGCCAGCAGCGCCAGTGGCACATCGTTCATTAACCAGACTTAGTTGAGTGCTAATTGCATAAATCACATGAGGATTTCAGTAGTCTGGCCCCTCTTACATGTGTACATCCTCTCTGTGCTCTGCGCTGGCTTTCCTTTGGTCTTTGGCAAGCATTTCAAATTCATTTGGTGTATGTAGATTAAATAAATGCACACAAGTTAAGCTCCCACCCCCTTTGAAAATATACACTTGGAAAGAAAAGGCGGTTGTACTTGAAATTTCGAGTCTAATTGGATTTTTGAGGTGTGCTTTAACTAGGTATGTATCATTCTTAAGTCCAAAATTAAAAACATAAAAAGCAAAACTTTGAAAAACTACTTATGTTTTTGAATAGATTCAAGATAAAAGGCCAATAAAATAGACTCAGAGAAGACCAAGAATTGTGTACGTAAGCCACGGAAAGTCATTCCAAAAAACCAGTTTTTCATCTTAAGCCCCTTTTTTTGAAATCCCTTTAAGAATATTCCGAAATGTGTGTATTAAAACTCATAAGTATTACCAAATGTTTCAAATCCCAATTGAAATAAAAATGTTGTATTTGGATCAAATATTTTCACACATACCGTTCCATTGACTCACAAAATACTTGATTTTTTGGCCAAGTGTACTCTCTCAAATGCAGACACTCTAAAGTATCTTGTGGATACTCGTATGTAGAGACAAGTATGCTGCTTTGGCAATGTCCGACAACCGCAATCGAATTACCTGAACATCAAAAAACGGGGCAAAAACCAAACAGCCAAATCCTCATAAATTGTCATGTGAGCTGACTTGGCATGCAAGACTTTTCGGCTTTTTTATTTGGGTTATGTACGAGTGGATTAGAGAAACGCTTAAGAAAATCTCATACGATTATGCAACATACAGTTTTCCACTGCATTCTGATTCTGATTCTGATCATTTCCCAAGCCCTGTCACTTGAATACCAAATAAAGAACTTGGCAATAGTTCGATGACATTGAACAACAGCAACGACAACATCATCAAGATGCGACTCTTGGGTCTTGCCCCTCCACCATCGGCAATATCACCAGCCAAAGTGAGTGCCGGCATAGCCAAACAGGCTCTTTGCTTGTTCAAGATTTAAAAGTAAAAATAGCTCCTTATTCATCTTCGATACACGAAGCAGCTGAGGATGCGGATGCGCCCCAAACTCTCTGTACAGTTGTCTGGCAAACCGGGCAGCCCATGCCCATTCCCGGAACGTGTAATGGCAAGTTGCATGTTGCACCGCGTGTTGCTTTATTTGCATACAACAATGGCGAACCAGAAGCGGAATGAGGCTGGTGGGAGGCAGACAGATGCTTAGAGATTTGCTTTAAATGGAGTGGGAACAGAAGGCCGAAGAATTACCAAAAAGGAAATTTGCTAAGAACTGGTGAAGTCTTTGGAGGTTTTATTTAGATGAAAGTTGCTGAAATCAATTTGAATAAAAAATGCCTTTTATACTGACTGACTGATTGCCAATCTACGCACTGCCTGATACGCGCTGGGTATTGTCGAAGAGTTTGTGGAAAAAAGTGAGCACAGGGGTGGGTTTTTGTTAATAAGACTGACCGAAATAGTTTGAACGGAAATAATTGTTTTCGATTATTGTAAAAAATCTCAAAAAAATAGGTTTTTATAAAGTTCTAGGGGTTAGAGGTTTTTTGTTTATGTATTTTCTAACAAATGATTTGAGATATAAATATAATCCTATAGACCAATGCATAAACATTTCGTTTATCGATTTACAAAGGAAATTTAAAAAGTTAATTTCTTTCAGCAAATGAGACACAAGCATACACACCACATACCAAATGCTAACGATGAAAAATTAATTATACTTACTTAGCTCCATGTCTCTACTTGAAGTCTATTTATCGATGATTTGTTAACGATATGATATTTTCTGTTTTGATATAGTGAGCCATCGACATTTTGGAAATCAATTTTCGGCCTCTGGCAGGTGTTCATACATGCATGGAAGCAAATGGCAGCCAGCCATATTGAAGAAAGATCTGCAAAACTCAAATCTTTCTTCTATATAAAAGATGCTTTCGTTTTTCACCCCTTGGATGGAACGGATGATATCGAATCCTTTAAAAAATTTGCTCTAGTCAGACTGTTTCAATGTATGTTCGATTTGTTCAAACGCCTTTAACGATTTTAAGAACCTCTTGCTCCGATAACGGAAGATTTTGCTTGCGCTATATGATCGATATATCGATATTTTCAGGTCTCGATTTATTTAATATTGATTTTGTAGACTTTGGAATTATTTGAAAATAGCCGCCCATATGTGTGAATGTATCGATGGGGATTTTGGCGTAAGACAGAGACGATGATCACAATGTATATAGAATGATCGAGAAGAGTAGTGAGATGAGAAGAGAGACGGAGACGAACGAGAACAGACGTTGTATATAAAATGGACAGAAGAGGACCCGTATTGACAGTGTAAATAGTATACTGTGTGTATATAGAAATCCGTGTAAGTAGGTTGTAAATAAAAGACGGAAAACCGAGAAAAAACAGACGTTTAACATTTCAAGATATTTTATATGTGCACATAAAAAAAATAGCACTATATTTAGTGTCATACGGGTATTTTGAGTAAAGAACCGGTTCGGTTCGGGTTCCCCGAACTGGACCATGAACCTAACCCTTCAAATATTTGAGTCCCCGATCCTGAACTAGAACCGAACAAAGATACAAAAAAAAGGTTCGGTTCAAACAAACATTTAAGACAATTTCTTCAGATCTTTTCTAGTTTTCTCAATGTTATAACCGAAAAAAACTATATTATAGTATTGTAAAGAATCGCTTGAGTTGATAATTAAAAATACTTTTTAGAAATCCAATCCATATTGCGATTTCGAGAAGAAAGAAAAACATAAGTATAGTCTGAAAAGGGGAAAGCAAATGCATTTGGAAGATCTGATGAGTCCTTTTTGAGCTCTTTTGAAGAATAAAGAGATTGAATTCATATCCGATTTAAAAAAGACTCGGAAATGAAACTGAAATCTGATTAGAAAAAGATTCGCAAATGATTGGAAATATGACTCAAAATTGAGTTAAAACTGATGAGAAATCTGATATAGAAGATTCTCGGCTTGGGCACCGTATTCTCCCAACAAAATTATCATTTATGACTATTTTAATCAGACAGAGGGCTCAAAAAAGACTCAAATGTGATTAGATATTTCATAAAATGCTGGCTGGATATGCACGTAGAAGGTAAGGCTTTCAAAATTCAAAGACCAGGCACTTTTAAAAGACTTTTTAAAACACCTCTGAGAGATAACAATAGGGAATGTGGTCCAGTCGACATCACTACTCATATACATAGCTGCGTAGTCTGGACGCGTTCTCCTGATCAAATATATGTCTAAATTTTGACCGAATGTTGAGGCAAAAAAAGGTCAACGATTTCACAATCTATGAACCCAGACTCGAACAAAAACCTTGGGTTCGATTAGTACAGGAACCGGTCCGGACCGAACCTTCACCAACATTTTACAGGTTTGCAGCCCTGACTTAGAGAATCGAATCGGCCTTCATCTGAATAAAATATCAAGATATATTATCATTTCCAAATGTTTAAGTGGAAATAGTATGCCTTTGATATGAAAAATTGATATTATTTCGATATTATAAAAGATAGGGCTGATATTTGATCTTGATGTTTGTGTGATATTATCGATTTGGATATTTTGGTTGGTTTACCAACAACATTTCGTTATAATTTTTTGAATTAGAATGTTGAAATATTTTCAAGTTTAAGTTTGTTTTTTATTTGTTTAATGAGTTTAGTTGAACCACCATTAAAAATAATGCCATAAAAATTCAAAAGTCGGCAGTTTTTTCAAAAAATATGTATTTCTTTTCTGTAATCTAAAGTTGTACTTTAAAAAAAAGTACTTGAACCTCTTAACACAACATTTGCCTTAGTGTCATCCAGTGTCACGTTTTTGTGAACAGGTTTTTGGCTTATCGTGTGAAAGGATTTCCAAGTTGTTTGGCTTCAATAGCGTGATGAAAAGACTAAAATGGAACTTGTCTCTTTCTCTCCCTTTCTCTGTTTGTCCCATCGACTGTGCTGCCATTTGGGGTACATTCTTCATATGCCAGTTCAATTGCTTCCTTCTGCCTTTGCTCCTGCCGCTGCTCGAACTCGTCGAACTCTGCCAAAAGATTTGCTTTTGAGATATGCCCACAATAAAACACACAAATAAAACTTGCAAACCTGCAGCAACAACTGCGACTCACCTTTGCTGCCGCTGCGTCCTCCTCCGCCCCCCTCAGCCGTCTCCTCGGTTTTAGCTTCTTGGTTGCGTTTTCTTCTCGTTTCGCTGGCCAAAGCTGGCGGCAAACCTTTTGTTTATTTTATTATCTTTGGCTATTTGGCTGCTCCTTGTGCTCCTTTTTGTATATGGAGTGTGGCGAAAACGCTTAAAACGAAATTTATTTAGTCGGCCCAAGCGGAGGTCGCCAGAGAAAGAGACAGAGTGCAGAGAGAGAGAGAGAGGGAGATTCGCAATGCGACAAAAATTGCGACCAAAAATAAAGCAAATAGTCAAAAAAATGCGACGCGCAAAACTAAAAATAAATAAATGTGGAAGCTTTAGAGCAACAGCTAAAAATTAATTTTAATTTATATTTTGCAGGCGAGATTTTAATTCACAAAATTGTGTGCGAAATATGGGGGCTTAAAATAGATGCTGCCGAATCCGAATCCGATTCCGAATCAGAATCAAAATCAGCTGCCAAATCCAATTTTATGATGGCGCGGAGGCATTTGCATAAATGCGTTTTGCGTTTGTGTTTGCCTCTGGTGCAAGCGGGACAGCAATCTGGACAGCAGCAAGCGCCCAGCATGTGGCAGCCTTGTTGATGTTGTTGTTGTTGCTGCTGCTGTTGGTGGTGATATGGCGGGTTAGCGGCGGAGGGGGTAGCAAACATAGTGCACTCACTGTATTGCATGGCATGTTGGCCATGTTTTGCAATTCTCGCATGCAAGCAAACAGCACGCGAAGACAGATTAGAAACGCAAACGCGGTCTGAAGTACTGCGGGCGGCAGCAGCAGCAACAGCGATTCCTGGGGACTTGCAAATGGGGCTTACAGTGCACAGGGGAAGGCGGGAGACTGGGAAATGGGCCCGGGTCTATGTTGGTGCTGTTATCATGGCAAACACAGCGGGAGACTAAGGATTTTGTATGCTGCAGCACCACGAATGTGCTGCATCAGAATCAAAAGAGCATATTAAAAATTAAGTCAGAGAGTGAAAGATGATCATTTTTATGATTTGATCGTTTCTAGGCGAGCTTTGATTTCAAATGTACTTAATATCGCTGAAACGGCTTAAAAATAAGTATTCCGTGATTGTTTGGATCTGTTGCATCTAACAATATTGACTCATAGATGTAGAGTGAGTTCTTTCGGGTTGTTGGATGGTAACTGTACCGGACCAGGCGCCTTGAGCAAAGATTATTAGAGATACAATTTGCTCTGCTTCTCAATTTTGAGTGGTGTTGAGCAGAGTTCCACAGCCATGGCCGCTGGGGGCCGAACATACTCGGTAATTCACAAAGATATGTTTGTCAAAGTCATGCATCACTGTGTGTTAAAGAGAGAGAGAGACAGTCACATTTTAACCCTCTCTTCTTGATGAACTCTGGTATTAAGCGACAGTGCGCAACGAGATACTTACAGTCCGCATTAAGATACTTATAGTACCCATAGGATAACACAGTGGTTAGAGCGAGACGTTCATATTCCCAAATGCCCTCAGAGAGCGTAAGAGAGAGCGAACAGCTGACTAATTTCTGACAGATTCGGTGTCGACTGCGCAATCGTTCAGTCTATATATACCCTAGTCTGTCCCAGTACGCTGTCAGTGTCATTTATCTGATCCATTTCTCAATCCTCTTAACTTGAACCACCTTCCAAAGGCGAGTTCCGGTATCTTGTAGTCCGTAGTAGTGTTGCGAAACAGTCGACAGCACTATCAATGTTGCTCACCAGAGATCTACGCGAGTGCACTGCAACTACAAGTGTACTGCATTCGTACTTGATATTTGTCACACTCGTCACAAATGTATGAAATGTTTATAACACTCAAGGCGAATGATACCCGGTGCATTTTGTATGGCACATTTTAATACTCGTACAAGCAGAAAGTTTGTGTTGATGGAATGACCAAAAAAATGTTTAGCAATACTTTATGTATTTGTCTCTGCCTCATTTTTCTCTCATTTTTGAGATATAAACCAACAACTTAAAGGCGTTTACCGTTGCTTTTTTGAAGATGAGATAAGAGAGCGAGAGCAATGAAAGCTATGCATATCCATGTATTTCTAGTGTGTGTGCTGTTCGTGTACGAATGACACTCGAAGACGAAGTCAACACGCAGTGCCGCTCAAAGCAGAATCAACCACTCTGACAGACGATCATACGAGACACTCAGTCGAAAAAATACCAATAAGATAACGAGCGTGTATTTGACTGTAGTGTCAGTCACACTGCAACGCTTTTAAGGCGAGTGTTTGGTTTGTTAATACAGTCAGTAAAATAGACACTCTTGCAGATCTCTGGTCTATAGTTGGTTTGAAAAAAAATCAAAAGTCGAAACTGCGAGAACTTTCTCTATAGGAAATACTCAGACTGAAGTCACTCAAAAGCTGCATCACATATTTTGTAGATTGTCATCGACTCCGAGCACTAATAGGCGTTCAGAAAATCGATGAGCGCTTTTGCCAGTTTCAGATTTGAAGTAAAGTATAAGCTCCTGCCAGGCCTCAGGTGATGTTATATACCAGACTAATGTTCCATCATTGTGAAGACCCATAGAAGTATCTTAAGTTTCGTTCACAGACTTGGTTCATAGATGCTTAGATAGCTGACAAATTCTAGTAGTCGTAGTCGAATGGACCACATTTATTATTGTTATCGTTCATAAGTTCTCTTCAACGGTGTCTGGTCTTAGAAACTAGTTCTTTAAGCCGAACCTCTTTTCACATATAGGGGTTCAAGTTTGAAAGATAACAAACTTAGAAGGTTCAATTCCAATAAAACTCGATCCGAATCGCTTCTTCGGGATTTGCCATACCATTTGCAACAACCATATACAAGCACCCGTACTTTGCTGCGTAACTAAAATTATGTTCCCCAACATCAATTGTTTGCATTTGTTTTTACGAAAAATATAGCCAAAAATCCTTTTAATATCCTACCCTACTTTTTACAATACCGGAAATGTTTACGCCATTTGACCACAATTTAGTAGCAAACTTTCTATTTAAATAAATAAATTGTATGCAGATGCCTGAAAATGTGTCCCATTGTATTGCTCGTACTTGGCACAGACCAGTAAACTAGTATTTTGCCAGGCAAATACAAAAAAAAAACCGTTTCTTCAAGGAGTGTCTTCATTATGTTCCTTCTCTCCACAACTCCTTTCACAACTTTTAGCTGCAAAAATTTGCATATGCTGCCTGTCGGCAAAGAGAAGCAAAAACTTCTCAACATTTTCTTTGGCTTTGTTTTGTTTTAGTGTCGCAACTGTGGCCATTGCAGAAATAGCAGGAATAAATAGGAACGTGGAGCAATTTCTTTAATTTTCCAAACGATTCGCAATTTATGTGCCTCTCTTCAAACACATCTTCAATTATGCACCAGGTATGGAGTTGGTGCGTCCCTGGGGCATGGGCTTGTTAGTCTGAGCTCAAAAAATTGCAATAATGTTAATTTTTTGCAACTATTTGCCATCAGGCTTCGCCACAGCAGCCGCGGCAGCCGCCAAAAAGGGTTTAATTTCATTTCGAGCTGCCCCAAGTACGTGCAAGTGTGTGTTTATGCAGGAGCAGCGGCATCGTAGTCGTCGTTGTTGTCTGTTATCTGCAAAACTCCATTAGAAAGGCAAAAAGGAAGCAAATGGCGTACTCCAATGCCAGCTAACGAACGCAAACACAAAGAGCCAGAGCCCAAGCCAAGAGGCAAGAGCCTGAGATGGAGACGGGCAGGCAGGCGCAAAAAACGACGACGCTTAACGACTTTAAAGAAAAATTAAAAACATCCCAAAAGGAATACATCTTCGCTCTGTCTGAGACGGGAATCGGGTCTGCAACTGGCACCGGGGGGACCTGGCAGCGGCTGCTGTTGCATGTTGCCCATCCGTCCATCCGTCTGTCCGCCTGTCTGCCCAACATTGTTAGTGGCTCTCGAATTTATTTTAACGAACTAGTTTGGTCACTTCATACAACATTTTTTGTATTTCGCCAAGATTCTCTTTCTTTTTCTTGCTGGCTGCATTTGCTTCGGGTTATAAAATATATTCGCCTTATATAAATAAATAAATTGGTAAATGGCGTTTCATTTGGAGCTGCCTCATGTGTCCTCTCAGCTTGGTTGCTGCTGCTGATGTTGATGCGATGATAAATGCGGCAAAAACCTGTCGCAGTTCTTCGACCAGCAGCAAATTGAATTTATTTGCTCACAAATGTCGCCGGCCAATGGCAGAAACCGAAACAGGAATAAAATATCAAGTAGAAGTGGCCTTTTATGGCTTACAGCGGGTTTTTTTTTTGAGTCAGGGAAACCCAATGGAGAATGGCTCTGGAATTTGCCTGTTTAATGCGGGCATAAGGGTTTTATATGGCACTGGACTGTTTCAAAACATTTTGTGGGTGCACTCACTTGATCACTGATCAATGATATGTATAAAGCCTACTTCTTTTCTTATGTATGAATTTAGTTTTATAGTAAAGTTCTATAAATGTTAATTTTATTAAGACCCCTAAAAGTAGATGGGTTTAATGATTCTGATCAGCGAATTAAATTGGAGATGCTAAAATAGTTAAGTACCATTTTTAGTGAAAGATATAACCTAAGCATTAGATCTTTTGCTAGTGTCGAAATCATTTGACCCTTAAAGATAACGGAAAAATTATCAAAATTTTACGGTAGCCTTAGGCTCGAGATGTGGTCGATGTAAGAATCAATCTCTCCATCAGTCTAATCAGCTAGATCAGTTTCTAGCTTGCTTTTCATTGTACTTGCTTGTTTAATACAATCATATTTCAGCATTGCGTACTTGATCGCTCTTAGTCTTGTTTCTGTTGTAAGTTGGCTTGAGGAAGACAAACTTTAGCAAATCAAATCGGCGTGCTAAGATCTGTTTTCAATCTTACTGGTTGATGTTCTTTCTAAAATCGTAAAAGATCGTAAATATTATTGAAATAAGAACAATCATTCTTGAATTATGAACTATTCGTACTTAAAGTGAGCGGAAAAAGTGCGTAGTTTATTTAAGTACATAATATTTTAGTTTGAGTACGAAATGGATATGCAATGCCAGTCCCCAAAAAGTAGGAAACGGAAAATGCGAATTATTTAAAAACGAATCTAATCCAAAACTTCTCAACTGGTTCCAATAAATTGTATATAGAGTAGGATTGCCGGATATTTGAAAAATATCTATATCGATATTGGTTTCGATAAATAGCATTTCGATATTGATATTCTGTTATATGAAAAATCGATATTATCGATATATTAGATACTTTCTATAAATAGTCATTTCCGTACAATAAAGTGGTGTTCTGAATTTATTAAAATGTCATTCGAGGCTTACTTAAAACTAGATTCAGAGCTTCAAAGCGATGTGTTTTTTACTTTTCAATTTCAACATTTTTCAATACAAAGCATTCGTACTAGCATAAACAACAAACAAAACATAAAAAAAGAAGCGATTACTGGTAAAACCAAGAACAACAGAGATTTCTTGAGAACCCGTTGAGGTATGTGCTCATCGGTTAGTCGCCAAAGCCCTCAAAAATCTCGCCAAAAAATATCAGCAAAAAATATTCGATATACTGATATACCGCGGTAAAATTTACCGATATTGATATTTTGGTATATCGATATAATTTCCGGCATCCCTACAGTAATATCTTCTTGGTCTTTGGCCTATAGAGACCTCGTTTCAAGATCAAATTGAAGATAGCCTTAGAATTTTTCGGGCTTTAGGACTTGAACTTCTCGAATTGAGAACTACACTTCAACCAAAAACATTTAGATCTTATTTTAAGTACTCTTATTTTGTATGTTTGGGGTAGACTTTAACATGTGAGAAAGTCTGTCAAGCCCGACAATAATATACTTTGTACCAGTTCAGGCCGCCGCTTGCATTTGCTCTCGATTATAATGTTATAAAACATGAAATCGGTATTCAGGAGACACCAAGAGAGGGCGGTTCATTGTTTGGAAACAGGTTATTGCAAACACCGCCGATGGCTATGTTTTATGGCCCTCCGGTACTCTGCACTCCGGCGGCCTTTTTGGGGAGTGTCACGACGCAACGGAAGTACACGCCAAAAAATTGTTAGTAACACGCGTGAACTCACAAATTTTAAGCATAAATGTCTATTATCAAGGCTGAGAAATATCTTTTGAGCATATTACGAAACCTAATGTTACCCACAAAAAAAATCTTATCCAAGGAATCACGCAGTTATCGTGCAATATATTTCTTATACGCTTATCTCTAAGTTTCTCTCTCTCTCTCTAAGATTGTCTTTTTTGAATGGAATGCTGTGTTGGTGGGTGGTTGGTGGAGGGGATGTTAACAGGCCTTTTTTTGCACATAACTTGAGTATCGCTCATCCTATCTTTATCATTACTTCAGCAAATCGATAAATAAAATTAATTACTAAATATCTCTAGAGGGTTAGAGATATCTATCAACGAAACTGTGGAAGATATTACTTTTTTTCCAAACTTGATCTGCTGCAAGTACCAGAAGCTTATGTCAAACCATTTTACCATTTCTGAAATCTGTGCGTTCATACAGACGGACATCGCTATATCGACTTGGCTGTTGATGCTGATCAAAAATATATTTTAATTTATAGGGTCGGAAATGATTCCTTCTCCCTGTTACATACTTTTGCACAATCTTAATATACTCTGTGCACCTTTGGTACAGGGTACGAACGTTTCGACTGCGTTCCGATTTGTGATTTGAAACGGTTAATTTCGGCTATCGGTTCCGGTATTAAGCCCTGGTACAGAGTATAAAAATGATTAGAATTCCAAGATGAAAATTTTGTACTTACTTTAGGTGTGCAACTTCTTGTTTCAAGAGTTCATTAAAGCTATTGCCACCTCAAACAATGATCAAATGGATCTTAAAATAGTTAAAAGTGTACGTACCTAAACGGATTAAAGTCAAATATTTCGGGATTGAACAAAATCGTTCTTAAAACCAGAATTTTGAACTTGAATTGCCAGTGTTCACACTTGATTACAAATTGCTTGATTTTTTCCTGAGTGTAAAATACATTGGCGCATCTCCTGTTGACTTAAAAAATCGTTTTACTGGACTTTCTTCTATCTTACGAGTAACAACGCCCTATCCAGCGCATCATCCTGCTCATCATCCTGCTGAGCTCATCTTTTGAAGGACCATAAAATTTTTTCTCGAAATACTGGATACCGATTCAGCAGTTCAAACAGACCAGCAACCGAAGACTGGCTTTGCAAATTGCATAACAATTGTTCCAATAGCTGTTCTAGTGCTTGCTTACAAACATTTATTTTGTTACACAATTTGGGCACACCCTGCAGCAACTTTTGCTTTATCATCACTAAAGACTCAAATTGAATGCATTTACTCATCACAAAAAAAGAAACGCCATAAGATAAACGAAACGGAACCACTTTTCTCAGCTGGCGCGCCCTTTTTTCGCTCTTCATTTTCTTTATTTTTTGTTGTTGGGCGCATTATGAGCCACATCAGCAGCAGCGGCAGCGGCAGCAACAAGAAGCAAAAATAAGAAAATGCTTAACGAGCAGCCAAGCACTTGCAAAATGTTCAAAAGCAAAGAATTATTTACTTCAAATTCCAAGAGCAACATAGAATTCGTGCAGCAGCGGCAACATGCAATGCACGGCAGCAACATGTTACCCAAAAACGCAAACGGGAAGCTTGCCGCAGCGGCGGCAGCAGCAGCAGCAGCAGCTAAAACGCCGATAAAAGCAAGCACAGGCAGTTCAGCTTCGTTTGCTGCTCAGGCGGCCATGTTGCTGATTGCCATTGCTGGTTGCTGGTTGCTCATTGCAAATGCAACAACAACAACACACACACACACATAAAACTGCGCGCCTTTCTCAAGCCTCAGCATCATTACTTCCATTCAAGCTGTTTGGCTTGGCGTGTACATAAAAAAAGTAAGAAAAAGCAAACTGCATGCCGGCGCTGCTTTGGCGTGTTTTTTGCCCTCAACAATTTTGGACAATGCGAACTGGACAGCAGCAACAGCAGCAGCAGCAGGAATTGTTGCCATTGCATGTTGCTGCTGCTGCTGCAGCCACTGCCAAATAAAGCAAACGCATTGCAAATTCCTGTTCTTTTTCTCTTTTTTTTTGCCTCTTTGCAACCTTTTAATGATTTAAAATTCCATTTTAAGAATTTTATACTTAATGATGTGTTTTGCCTGCTCCAAGTCCTGGTCCAATGGGATCCTTGGCCCTGGCGACTGTCGCCGTCTTGGCTTTTGATCTAAACGCTGCGTGCTTTTCGTAAATTGCTTTTCGTTGTCGTCTTTTGGCCCCTTGGGCTCTTCCTTGCTTACCTGTTTTTTTTTTTATTTCGCCGCATGAAATGTGTGCGAGTTCTTCTTTTTTGTTGAATTGCAAAAATTAAATGCAATTGCAATTTACAGGCATGAAATCGCAACGACCAAAATATTTGCCGCACTCACAAATGTGGACCCCTAGGAGAGATTTATGATGCAGTGTGCACACTGTACAGGTTGTAAATCAAGTGCAAATTTTATTATATTTTTGGCAACTGTTTCAACAAAAAATTTCATCTTCTATTGATGCATGCAAATTTCACGCCAAGCCCACCCGTTGCTTGTGTTTTTAGGGCAACTTTCACCAAACAAAAAAAAACAAGATACCTGCCGCTTAGAAAAATTCCCCGCCAAGTGGCACGCACAAATATGAATTTTCATAATTTTTGCACACTCTGCGGTTGGCAAAAAAAAAAAATTAGGTACAAATTTCCCATTTCCCGTGACCTGTCATAAAACAGCTGCAGTAGCTGAACAATTGATTTTTTTTATGATTTCTGCTGTTTAGAAAGTGCGTTACATGCTCTGAAAATTGACTTTGATTTATGACTGATTTTGTTTGGAGAAAGTTGCCATCTACTGCAGCAGGTCCTCTCAGTTGTCCACAGTTGTCCTGCCTGTTCTGTACTCCACTGTCTGCCCCGGTTGGTTGTGTAAAGCTTTTGCAGTCCATTTCTGGCATAAAAATTCAATTATCACTTAATAACAAGAGGAAATGAAAATTGCGTGTGGCGCACAGTTGCAAGTTACGCATTGTTATGGCCATTGGGGCTGGACCGCCAGCATCTACCTGCCACACTGTGTCCATTTGGCGTGAACATTTGCACTTTGCATTATTAACAACAACAATAACAAAAAGGTCGTTAAAGCAATTCAACTTACTTTACGTGCTGCATTTTAATTATTTCATTTTGTGCAATTACGCGACAAACAAAGATGAAAAACGAGTATTGTGAAAATGAAAACTCTGCTTTCAAAGTGTGTTAAATATTAAAATCAAGGCTGCAAAAATGCAAATCGGTGCTTATAAAAGTGTTTAAAATGGAGGACACGCTAATAGCATTATGCAGTTGCTAGATCTATTTACCCGCCAGTTCTTCTGAGTTGGGTTTGGAAAAGGGTTTAAGGAAAATTACTTAAATGCTTCCGTAAATTGTCTCTTAGTGGACTGATTTTCGACTTTGCCCTTAGATGAATTAGCCATTCAAGCTCTTGAGTATAATTGAGCATGGGCCCACAGATGTCACGAAATTTTTCACAAGGGACTATTTAAAATTTTTTTATAACATTTATTTGTTCTTTTTATACTCTGGTCAAGTATATTAAGTTGGTCCGACCCCATTCTTGATCAGCATCAACAACCGAGTCGATATAGCCATCTGTCCGTCCGTATGAACGAAGAGATCTCAGTGATGGTAAGAGATGAAGGTTTGACATGTATGGGACATACGCTTCTTATACTTGCAGGCAGATCAAGTTCATTTTCAATTTTTGCCACGCTACCTTAGTCCACCGCAATTTGGAAAAAACCTCATTTCTCACACAGTTTGATATAAAGATGGTTCGTGGCTTTTAAAAATATTGAGTAATCAAGATTATTTATCGATTTGCCGAAGGAATGATAAAGATCGGATGAACTATACCCAAGTTATGACCCAAAGAAAGTTCGCTGGCGCTGCGCTAGAAGTAGTGGCGTCTTCTATAAGTCAGTTTTGAAAAGTCCTCATTGTTCAAAGCAAGCAGTGGCGCCATCTATTGTTCAGCAGCCCTGCTTTCAGCTGCTACTCCAGACACAAAATATATTACAGTCAAGCTGGACAGACTTTCTTAGTTGTTTTGAATTGTAACTTTTATGATTTCATATTTATAAACAGTCGATTGTCAAAATTCTCGAAGTAGAAACTTTTGTCAGATGGAACCAGTCCTCTTTCATAATAGAAGTCAAAATTTTCTAATTATTTAGAGCAGTGGTGTCCAAAATCACACAATCAAGCATTGCGCTTGTGTGCGTAGCAGCGAAACACGAAGTAGTCATTTGACATTTCACCGTGAGCGAAAAACAAATGAACAAATGCCTCGTGAGAGAACAAACAGCCGAACACGCGCATTGTAAGAGAGCAAGCTGCCGAGCGTGCTATTTATAGAACACACGTACTCTCTCTCTCTCTCTCTATACCAGGTTCGATTTTGGCTTTGCTTGTGTCTGTTTAGCCAAGCGGAACTCTGCTCTATACGTATGTCGGCTGCGATGCCGGCAGAACTATGAGTTCCTATCCCATGGCTTTTGGCATTTTATACACCACTGATTTAGAGAGATCTATTTTGCTATTAGAGTATCTTTGAAGAAGCTTTTTTAATTTTGAATGCGCTTTAATTTCAATAAAACTAAATTAAAACAATTTAAAAAAGAAAAACAAAACCAACTTTGGACAAGATTCGAAATTTAAGTTTAAAATTTTTGGAAATTGGGACAAGATTGATATAACTTGAAATGAGATTTCTTAGTTCAAAAAGGTTCTACCTCTTTGGCACGATATATTTAAATTACAATTTGCTATTAGTACCCGTCAGGCGTTTCTGTTTCGTGCAAGATGGCGCCAGTTGTTCACACCAATGAGAACATTGTGAGAGTGTCTTGCGGCACTTGGTCTTGCCATCTCAGTCTTGGCCGGCTACCCAAAAGTAATCCCCCAATATCCAACTGAATCTAGCTAACTTTTTCAAAAAGTAAGGATAAGTATATCTTCCGATTGCGCTTTAGTTAAACAACGTTCAAGACTATGCAGGTGACTAAGCAGGTCGCTTTCGACCGATTTGTGGTTTCATAAAGATGACGACACCTTCTTAGCTTTAATGTTTCTTCTCTGTGTCGGTTAGATAGAATGATACCAATTCCATTTCTTAGAAATGACGACTAAGTACACCTTCCTAAGATACAAAATAATCTGCTACCAATTAAATAAATTTTGGAAATGGTGTTTTTAAAGTGCGGTTTCTCTCTTGTAATGCAATAGCCAGTCACTACAAGGAAGGGGATAGTACCAAAGAACATAAATACTTAATATCGACATCTCATACAAAAAATGTTGTATTTCATGTTGGTTTTTCATAATGCGCTGTGAAAGCAAGGAAAAGAGCTAGTTCGCTGATTCTCTTTTTGAAATATGTGTGCTCTCATCTATATGAGTCGGTGCGAGTGCTTTAACACAGTTTCTGGCGTGTGTACAAAATAATTTGTGTGAGATATCGCTTCTAGGTGTAGATGTTCTATTTTAATAGTTGTTAATATTCTGGAGCGATCCAAGCGATTCATCATTGTTTCGCTTCCCACCTGGCTCGCAGGAGCTGAACATATTTCGCTATTTACATCAACACGAGCCAATCGCTTGTCGAGGCTTATGACAAGAGAACAAACTGCTTTTCAGTTGCTGCCCATCGGTCGATAAAGTAGGTCAGAGCTGGTTTGCGTCGCTTTATTTTCGCACACGAATACACTCTCACTTTGTGGCCTCGCTTCTGATCTAGAAACTTTAATGTTCCCTAAAACTCTGATTGCATTCATTCATTCACTTAATCTATAACTAACATCACATTTTTCTGCGGATTCGTTGGATAAAGATTACAAAAGTTTCTACAGTTTCTAAGAAATTAAGTTTCAGGATCGATTATCAAATTTAATTGTAGCATGATTTGTATTAATAATTTAGTTTTGAATTCAAATTTTCATTCATGTTTATTAATTTGATGTTTCTCTCTTTCTTCATTCTAGGTAAGTGTCAAGCAATGTTAAAAGTATTGTCAACATTCTCTGCCCAAAACATTGACTAAGTGAGTACATACCAAATAAAAAAAAAATGGGTTCATCCTTAACATTTGCCATAGCAAAAACAATTTTGTTTTTTTTGCTGCAAGATTAGCAATAGCCTGCGTAACGAAAATTGGAAAATTACTGATGCATGCTCAGGGGGCTCCAAATATGGGCTGAGGAAAAAAAAAACTAAGCCCCAGAAACTTGCCAAGTCGACAAGGGAGCGGCAGAGTTGCAAACTCAACGCCCTCATTTAAATTTATTTGCGCAAATTTACTTTCCCATGGCATAAAATCAAATCCAATCAATAAGCATCTTAAATAAATTCATGGCGCCCGCACACACACACACACACTGACACCCCTCCTGAAAACATCCATCCACCCACCCAAAGCCACTCAGCTACCTCATTTTTTGTAATGCTAAATAAATTTATTTGCTAATGTAGTTTTTTTCACTCGTCGAAGCGAGGAAGGAAATGCAGCAGCAAAAAAAACCCAAAGAGAAATAACGAAAACGAAATGTGGTACTTGTTAGTTTTATCTGCATATCATTGAGATAAATTTGGTGCCGATCAAATGCCGCCAATGTTGCTACTTGGGTGTATCAGAGGCAGGACGGGGGCGGCTGGTGGCAGGCGTCGCATTGGCATTGGTCGGCTGCCGTGTGGCAGGAAAGAAGCGAGAGCAAAAAAAAAAAAGTCTGTAGAAAAGCCGCTGATTTGCATACGAAAGTAATTTGATGTCTTGCGAGCAACCACATATACATACAGACACACACAGTCACAGAATGGGATGGAAAGTTAGCTGCTATCAGCGTAGAACACGTCATGAGTTACATTTCCTAGAGACGCCGATAAGCGGCTAGGGCAGGAGTTTCCCAATTAATTAGTTCAATGGGAATGGAAGTAGTAGGATTTGGTTATATGGGAAGTGAATCATAGAGAATAGTTCTGAATAGTATGGGAACTCTTTGAAAATCTTTGGGGGAAGTACTCAGCAAGTGGGGCTTATCGAATTTATATTGAAATTGAAAAAGCCACCTATGCTTATAAGGAAATTAGTTTGACATACAATACAATAACGAGAGGTAGAAGAGCTGGCTAGTACCGGCTGCTGTGTGTGTGTATTTGTATGCTTGTTTGCATTGTAAAAACAAATGTGTAGCTTGTGCATGAGCTAAAAGTTGACTTTGTAAGGTTTTATTCCCTTCGAATCAGATCTGTCAACATTCGCTTGAATTGCATGCATACACAGAGGGAAAAAACCGACAACATCGGGCTCAAGATGAGCACAAACGTAACCAAATACAGTGCATGAACATTTTTTCAACTCCAATTGAATTGCCTTATTCAGTTTTGTCTTGACTGTTTTGATTTGATGATCAGAACTTGATTTAAGTTGATATTGTTCCGATTTTAAGAACATTTCAAACTCAACTGGGAACAAAATTAGATTGTTTTTGGATAAGCAGATCCTCACATTTTCACTTAGGATCAGAGACATCGATGTACAACAACTTCAACGACCAACCACCTACTCAATCCGGCTTGGTTCATTTAAGTCTTTCAGAAAAACAGAATCGAACCCTGGCCTTCTGCACTTTATGAACAACGTATGGAATGGCGTGCTAGCGCATTGAGCTCTCACACACTTTTATAGCTTCACGTCTAGAGGGCTTTATGTACTTTTCTGTGTGCTGTTTGAGCTGCATTGAATTGTGCTCATTTCAAACACTTTTAAAACATTTGTGCTTAAAACTTTTCGATATAGTTTGGTTCACATTTTAAGTTGAAGGCAACTTGTTTTTTCCCTCTGTCTACTAAGCAAACTGTATACAGATCGGAATCGGAAAATTAAAATATTTGTTTACGTTTCTTCTGTAGTAAGAGTATTCAAACCATTAACTCTTCAAGTTGATCCATTAGTTTTGCAATCCTCTTTTCCAAAAATGTTCAATTAAACAAGCATCAACTCTACAAACCCCCAAAGTCATTTGAATGGGGAGGGGGGCGTTACCATTTGCGTGGCCATAACACACTCGCGGCCATTGTAAAATGGCCGACACAGAGGAAAATTTAAATTGAAATTTTCCAAAATTTCGCTTAACTCCCCCTACCCCCTATTCACTCCCCTACCCCATTCGCTGACACTCGGCCACATAGTTTTATAGTTAGTTGTTTGTTCAGTGCATATGTAGATTTTCAGCTGACCTGACAATTTGTACACCCACCCCACGGACTGACCCACACACACACACACACACACACACACACGCAAGCACAATTTATTGTCCTGCAAAATTCCTGACACTTAATTGTCTGCGTTTAATGAATGAATAAGTGCTCCAAACGTATTTACCACTATCCCCCGAGGGCGAGGGGCGACCATTAACTCCCGATTATTATTAGTTTTGATGCAATTTTTGATTTTCAGGTTTTAATTGAATTTTAATGAATTTAATGTTGCATGCGTGGCGGCACTTGTTTATGGTCTGTGCATTTTGTTTGGAGTTAATCAAAGGCCGCTTGATTATTTTCGCTAAATTAAATTTTAATCATAAGTTTAATTGCCGCTCGTTTAATTAGTTTACACTGGGCTGCAAGAGCAACGCTTTGGGCCGACAAGCACTTTATTTCGTTATCTTTTTGCCGCAGGCAGCTGCAAATGCCACGCAAATTAAACATGCTACCTTTTCTCTCCTTTTTTGTGTGTGCCCTCCAACCGGGTGTCCTTTTATTTTGCCTACTGATTTTTTACCTTTTTGCTGCCGCTTGACAAAGTGCGCGCTCTGCCCGGGCACACATTTTTTTGGGTCTGGCACGTCCTCGGATGGTGGTGGTGCTGGTGGGCATCCGGTTATTAAACACCCACTTATTACCTCTTTTTATTTACATATTCATGCGACAGAGGCACACTCCCAGCCTTAATTGGCAGCCTTTGCCATTTTACTTATTTGGCCACGTAAATATCCCAGTTGCTGGCCCAGCTCTTGGAGTATTATTGGTTGGGCTCTGCTAAACGCAACATAAATATTCAGTGTGGCTTGGTTTTTGGTTTTGATTCCAGCATTCACACCCTCGGGCATTTGGGGCGTTTAACATGTTTTATGACAGCGCGTTTATGCAACAGCAGCAACATTAAAAATGTGTTGCATACCGGGCGGCGCTCGCATGAGAGCAACCTAAAACCAGTTAGATAGGCGATCAAGCTCGACTGTTGTATATCGTGTAATGATTCATTTTAGCTTTTAACCTAGAATAAATTTGGAAATACTTGAATAAATTCAAAATTCAGAATTTAATTAAAGTTGAACTGATTCGTTTTTAAAAAATTGTATGTATTTCATTTATCGATTGAAGGTTAAAATTGAGTAAAAAATTTAGGTGGAATTAATAACAAATCGGTCTAGTCACAGTCGCTCGGTTTAATTTATTCGGCAAAATTATTGATGTTTCAAAAAATTCTTTTAAAATATATTGAAGTTTCAAACAACTGAATCAAAGATGGAAATCAACTTCAAAAATGCTAAGCCATATTCAAATATTTATTTTATAATTTTAAACGTTTTTATCAAAATGCCAAATACTTTTACTTACGTAGAGCCAAGAGCACAACTTTTGAAAACGAAAAATCTGCTCGACTTGCAGAATTTGGAACAGGTCTGAAAATATAAGGTTTCTGGCAGATTTTGTCGCTTGTATTAATTTTAAGTACTTTTAAATATTCAAATTTCTTGGGGTCCACACACAAAAATAAATGTTTATTTAAGAACTGCATACTAAATATTACAAATACCATTTTTGGGACATTTATTTCGAAACTGTAATATTTTATAAAAAAAAACCTTGTATTTGGCGAATTTTTATCTTATTATTGAATTTCATATCGTTGATGGAAGTACCAAAAGACTAAAAAACTTGACTTCATTTTGTAAAAGAAATAATTAAATAAATAAAATAACAATAAATAAAATTTTAAAGACTCAAAAAAATGTCTAAAATGTATACTTAATCCCCCATTGCAAAAAGCTAACTACGCCACTGATTGAGTACAATAAGTAATATAAATAAATTGTACTCAATATATATAAAATATATATATAAAAATAGGGGAAAGCTAGTTAGCTAGTTAGTCGGCTCGACCGAAGATTATATACCCTTGTAGCTTCTTTAATTTATTTAATTTAAGGTTTTAAATGTTTTTCGTCGAACATTCTTAGCTGAGTTATTTTCCTAACTCAGCAATAGATGGCGCCACAACTTTGACCATTTGCTTGCCAGTTTTTATATGGCTTACGAAATATTCATCAGATTTGGATCAAACTCGTCAAAATTGTGTGGAAACCGATAATATTCATAACTGGAAAGCTTAAAGACGCTACCATTGAAAACAAAAAAGTTTTTCTCACTAGAACTACTTTTTGAACCGATCAATTCTATGGCAGCTATATGCTTTAGTCATCCGATTGGAATCAAACATGATAGAATTGTGTGGTAGCATATAGTATTGATCAGTAACAAGTTTGAGAGCGAAAGCATTGAAAACAATAAAGTTTCCTACTAAGACTTTTTCTCTGAACTAACTTTTGTATGACAGCTATACTATATAGTTGTCCGATTTTCATCAAACTTGGTGGAATTTTGTGAAATCATAAACTGAAAAATACGAGGTTTGGGGGCGTTTGTGTCGAAAACAAAAAAGTTTTTCTCACTAAAACTAGTTTTTTGACCGATCGTTCCTATGTCAGCTATGTGCTATAGTCATCCGATCCGGCCAGTTCCGACAAATGTGCAGCATATGTGTACCAAAAGGAGGAGATAGCACGGACAGACGGACATGGCAATATCAACTCAGCTCGTCATACTGATCAAGAATATATATACTTTGTGTGGTCGGAGATGCTTCCTTTTATGCGTTACAAACATCTGGACAATTTTAATATACCCTCTACAAGGGTATGAAAATCTCATCTAAGAGGAACCAAGTTCCCATAGAACGCTAACCTAGGCTTTATTTGAAAAACTAGGTATGAGGTGATGCTTACAGAATTTTGTTGATTATATTTCTAGATTGAAGCTGGTTTAAGTATAACCAGATTTATTCATAAAATAAGTGCGACATGTACTTCATTTAAGTCTAATAAATTCCAAAGTCGACCAAGATACATTCTTGAAAGATAATAATAGTTCATAAGATGGCCACAAAATGTTCTTGAAATCAAATAAAAGTTCATAAAATAGGCACAAAATGTTCATTTAATAGCATCAAGGCTGCAAACCACTAAAATTTTGCAGGAGGTTCGGACGGGGGTTCGAACCCGTTGTAAAGTCTAAGGTTCGGGTCGCGGACCGGTTCCTGTACTAAGCGAACCCAAGGTTTTGGTTTGAGACTGGGTTCATAGAATATTCGGTCAAAATTTAGAAATATATCTGATCAGGATAACGCGTCCAGATTACCAAGCAATGTTCATATATGAGTCGTAAAGTCGACTGGACCACATTCCTTATTGTTATCATTCATAGGTGTTCTAAAAAGTCTTTCAAAAGTGCCTGGTCCTTGAATTTTGGAAGCTTCACCTTCTACGTACATACCCAGCCAGCATTTTATGAAATTTCTGAACACAGTTGAGTCCTCTGTCTGAAAAAAATAGTCATAAATAATACTTTTGTCGGGAGAATACGGTGCCCAAGTCGAGAATTTTCTTAAAGAGTTGCTTACAGCCCGTTTTTCTCATCAGTGTTGACTCAATTCGAGTCATATTTCCAATCATTTGAGAGTCTCTTTCTAGTCGTATTTCAATTAATCACGTTTTGAGCATATCCATGAATCATTTCCGAGTCTTCTTTAAATTGGACATGAATTTAATATCTTAAATCTTTAAAACAGCTTACCAAGGACTCATCAGGGCGATTCTTGCTCAAAGGGTCTTCCAAATGCATTTGCTCTTCCCTTTTTCGACTAACTTATGATTTTCTTTCTTCTCGAAATCGCAATATGGATTGGATTTCTAAAAAGCATTTTTAATTAACAACTCAAGCGATTCTGTACTATACTATACAAAAGGTTTTTTCGGTCATATTATTGAGAAAACTAGAAAAGATCTTAAGAAATTGACTTAAATGATAGTTTGAACCGAAGCTGTTTTTTTGTATACAGGGGGTTCGGTTCGGGTTAAGGTTCGGGGGCTCAAATATTTGAAGGGTTCGTTTCATGGTCCGGTTCGAGAAATCTGGAAAACCCGAACCGAAGCGGTTCTTTGGGGTTCGGTTCAGAACCGGTTTGCAGCCTTGAATAGCATCAACAGTCGTTTTTCGATTCAAGAATGCTTTGTACTTAACTTCAGTACCTACAAGAACAAAGCATACTTGAAGTTTTAAGTATAAATCGTTATAAATTCTTTCCCAATCTAACTAGAACTCTGCCAGAAGTTTTTTCTAAACGAAATTATTTTCAACTAGAAGTTATAGCCTGATTCCACTGACACATATATGAACAATTTTAAATATGGTGATTCTACTGGAAATGTACGTTCTCTAACAAAAAAGCAAGGTCCGTTTAGAAAAAATACTCATTGTGTTACGAATGGCAACATATTTTCAAAATATAAAATATTTGGAAAAAAAATTTATTTAGGAACCTTGTCAAAAATATGTACATTTGGCCGAATGTCAGTGGAATCTGGCTATAACATAAGATTTTTTATGTTTAGTACAAATTTAGTAAAGGAATTTGTTGATTAAGGCTTGGTAATCAGACAAAATCACATATCCTCAATATATTCCCGAATATTTAAGAAACAATTAACCAAATTCAAGTGCAAGCAAAATAGAGGTAAGAATGCAGTTGTAGATAGTGTTTTACTGTTCAAGGGTAGTATTTTAGAGTCACTCTGTGCGTACACTGACCCATCGGAATAAGCTGTCAATTCCGCTGTGGACTGCTTGCTAGTGCAAAACGATAGTGCCAAAAAAGATACTTTATAGTGTCAGTTGGAAATCACAGTGGTTAGTGTGCGACGGACGTATTCCCAAATGTAAGCGTAAGAGCGTAAGTGAGAGCGAACAGTCGACTAATTTCTGACAGAAGCGGTGTCGACTGCGCAATCGATTAGTGCAGAATCTAAACTCTAGATATCCTTGTCTATGCCAAGCTTAGTGTTAATGTCAGCAAAATGAATGTTATATAAATTCAATTAATTTTTTTTTATTTTTTTAAATGAATTAAATTAATAACGTTAATTTGGATTTATTGTTAAATTTAATGCATTCAAAATTTCAATGAAAATAAATCATTTCTTTCAGGCAAGTTTCTACAAAAGTTCCTATATATAGAGCATTCATGTATCTCTGTTGCTTTTCATATCTCACTCACTAAGCAAATAAGGTAATCGCTCATTGATGCATAATTTATGTAATTTATCATACCCATCGTTTGCTTTTAATAATGGGTATCAAAAAGGGTTGAACAAATTACAACACATGGATATATGGTTAAAAACTGGAAACGCGAACAGCCTGTAAATAATTTTTGGAGAAAAGTTTGTTGAACTTCTTCTCCGGGCGGGGCTTTTCACTGCGGGCACTGCTGTTGCTCGGAAATTAATTGCTTAATTAGTTACGGCCAAACACTTTGAAATATGGCCGCGACGGTCGACTGTCTGCGCACGACTTCACGACTCTCAACTGGTCATAATTGCTCTATTAAATGGGCTTACTCTTGTTTTTATTTCTTTTTTTTTATTTTGGGCTAATGTCCCTTCGTAGGTTTTAAAGCGCCCGGCCATTGATTTAATGGATGAGTTTGCCATTAGGCATGCAATATTTCTGTATGGCCATTGCAACAAAAACATGTTTTATGTCGCCCTTAATGACCCCCGAGCTGAGAGCCAGTGCAGAGTCAGTGTCTCTAGTCTCCAGTCTCGAGTCGCGTCCTTCTCGACGTTGTCGTCGTCGTAGTCGCACTTAATCGCTTTGAATTGCAAAAGCAAATAATGTGCAAAAAAGCATAAGGATAAAGGATAAACCATAGCGTCGCCAGCGGCATGTGTGTGTGTGTCGCTTTTGCTGGCGGATCCTTTTGGCGTCTTTGTCGGCTCTTCCACCCACTTTTACTCTGGCGACCACTGCAGAATGACGCCATTATTTTGACAAATTTTTTGGCAATGTTTGCTGTTGCTGCTGTTGTTGTTGCTCTGGTTGGCTTTTAGCTCGACTGCTGTCAGCTTTTGTTGGTTTTTAAATTGCATGCAATAATTCAATTTTATATTTCCGCAAAGAAAAAAACTTTATCATTTTTATTGGCCCCAAATATAATTCTTTACGAAAGTTTTTTAGCCTCAGGAATTGGTAAGAAGTCAATTTCAAATTAAGGAAGCTAAGACTTGCATTAAGTCGAAGAATTTCATAACTCTCGAAGATCGGGATAGAAGAATTAAGTACAAAATATACTTGTATTTCCTTTAACAATACCACAAAATCTCCCATTTTCAACTTTTCACTTCACTTTATCATAAACAGGCGCTCAATGAAGCACAAATTGTCCTGCTCCTGCTCCTGGCTATTGGCGCCACATGGCCTGCTCATTGTTAAAGTTGCCCTTGGCTTTTGCCCTGTTTGCTTGCGCGACACCCAAAAAGCAGATAACAAATATTTGCAGGAAACCCTGAAGCCCCTTAATTAGTGTAAAGAAGCTCTCCGACATCCTCCGCCCCCCTAACAGTCCAGCCGCCTGGAAAACTCATAAAATGCGAGCGAGGAAGCAATTTATCAAAGTTTTGTTGCTTAATTGTCGTTTGTGCGGTGTTTGGACGACAAAGTTAGGCCTTTGCGGCTCGAAGGCGTGTGCTTTTACTGTTCATTTGGACGCCGCCTTTGCTTCCCCCCGCCCAGAGACCAGTGTAATTATCATGATAAATGTTTGACCAGTACTCCCCGCTTCCGCTCATCTACATCATCCACATCACCATCATCGATTTTACTGCCTGCAGTTTTCAAGATATTTTCCACATCATAAATATATAAGTACGCAAAGTGGGGAGAGCAAACACACCGGCTCACATTTATAACAATTTAAAATTGCTCGAAAAAATGGCAATAAAATCCCACAGACAAACGAAATTACGTGACCAATGTGTTTTATTACGATTTTATTGCGAAAATGCGAAGAAGTCAGGCTCACAAGAGGAGGCGGAGGGCAACCGCAAATATGACTGCGTCTGGGTAGCGCGCGGATTATTTATCTTTCGGCTGAAAACGCCACAGAAGCGAAAAGATGGTAACCAGAAGCACAGGCGCACGTGAGTCGTGAGCGAGGGTTGCAGTGCGAGTTTACGCTGCATCAGGTTAATGTGAAATTTATGTGCCAATTGGTTTTCGTTCGAAGAAACTCCACTTGAGCAGGTTTTCCCAAACGGTGCTCTACTTACAAGTAATTCTAACCACCCTCAGCGGGGGGTTGGTATTTTGAGCGATGGACATTTGGTCACGAAAGGGGTTGGTTGGGGTGGTGGCACAGGGACAGGGGTTGGCCTCTTAAAAAACCATAAATGGCCAAACAAAAACGCCCTGTGCTCAGGCCGTCTGTGAAAGAGACCCAAAGAGAATATTACATAGATTGGTCTATTGAAATTGTATTTAGCTTATACATTTTGTTGTTGACAACATTTTATTAAGTAATTTGCATAATTTTCCATAGCCATATGCTATGCACAAGAGACACAAAAACAAAAAAGGGACAAAGACAGCGCTAGGGGAGAAAGGTGAGGAAATTAAAAGCGTAATTATTTCACTTGGAATAGTTTATTATGGAAATGAATCGATTGGTGGGAAATATTTAAGTTCTTAATTCGACAAATTGGTCAGCTTTCAGTAAATCCCGCGAGTCTCGAGATTTCCGAAGAACCCGAAATTGACTGCGTAACTGCTTTTAAAGCATTTTCCAATTGAAGTAAGTCTTTGGAAAGTACGCCATCTTTATTGGTGTAACATTTTTGGAAGTTGAGCTTCTTCAGAGATCATCGGTAAAAGTCTTTAGTCTCGTGTCCTCCCGCATATTTTTTACTTCTCTTTTTAGAGCGAAGCTCTTTTACGCACGTTCGACTTGGAGAGTAAAACTATAACTTCTTTTGGGTACGCCTTTGTCTTTGTAAAGTCAGCCGCTTTTCTCATATACCTTAGCAGCAGCTGGGTTGTGTAATAAAAAGGGATGGAGAAGCAGGGAGGAAGGGGTGGTACTGAGTATCAAGTACTGAGTATGGAGTACTGAGTTTCAAGTACTGATTGTTAAGTACTGAGTTTCAAGTACTGAGTTTCGAGTACTTAGTATCAAGTACTGAGTAGAGAGCACTGAGTATCAAATACTGAGTATCGAGTGCTGAGTATCAAGTACTGAGTAAAAAGTACTGAGTATAGAGTACTGAGTTTCGTGTACTGAGTATCGAGTATGGAGTATCAGTTACTGAGTATCAAGAACTTAGAATCCGGTAATGAGTATCGAGTGCTGAGTATCGAGTACTGATTATCGAGTGCTGAGTATCGAGTACTGAGTATAGAATACTGAGTATCGAGTACTAAGTATCGAGTTCTGAGTATCGAGAACTGATGATGTGGTACTGAGAATCGATTGCTGAGAATAAAGTAGTGAGCATCGAGTACGGAGTATCGAGTAAGTGATAGCCGGAGCATAGCTTATGCGGCATTTCTCAGATCAATGCCTCATAAGTGTTTGCCACACTTACACCTTTATTTAAACCAGATTTCTCTTCGTAAATAGATTCGCTCGTACTGGGCGTCCCAAGACACCCATTTTTTTTTTTTTTGGAAATTGATTAGCGGGCTTAAATAGTTGCTATATAGACAACCTGTTCTTCTGTTGTCTGCTTGTATCCTTTTGTTAGATTTTTAAACATAATTGCAAATACCCTGGCATCATAGCGAACGCAGGATGTTGCCGTCCTGTTAATTCATATCTTTCAGTTTGGGCCACCAGAATTTAGCTATCATCGAGCTGTGCAGCTTCCCGTTGACAATACGCACCAAACAATAATTTTTTGGGTATTTTGTTAGCTGGTGAATCGTTTGTTATCGTTCATTAGAAATTCGCATGAAAAATCCGTCCTAAACTAAATTAAATTTGAGAAAAAAATGCTTTATATTGTAGAAAACTTATTTAAAACATTGTTCAAGTTTTTCTTAACCAAAGGGCAAAAACATTGAATATAAAAACACAATTTTGAAAATTTAGAAATTTTTATCTTAAAACTGGAAAAAAAAGTTGTTCTTAAGAAAAACAAAATTATTGGTTTTGGAACATCATTCAGCGGGGTTATATAGCGAATCTTTCTCTCTGGATTGGAAATGTTATTCACGCTAATTTAAGTAGTCTGAAAAACCAAGAAAAACGGGTAGGTTCCACATTTCGACGGCGATTTCTGTATAGAAGTTTTCATTTCGCTTTGAAATCCTACAACTTTACATATGAAGTGACGAAAACATCTTCGATCACTTGAAATTGTTTAGAAACTTTGACGGTTTGAAATCGATTGCTGAAAACCATCGGATTAAAATCGTCAAGTAAATACAATTTTCTTTCGACCTGTTCTGGTAATCTCTGACATATAAACTTAACAATTCTAATTCAAAATACATAAGTTCATACGGAAATCGACGTCGAAATATGAATTACAGCCCAAATATAGTTTTTTAATGACCGCCGCCTCCGTCTGGCAATCGAACTCGTTACCTTTTGCGGTAAACATGAATTATAAAGCCACTTTACGCACTCCACCATGGCACACACTTGCTGTCTAACGTCTAAGATGCTACTTATATATTTTTGTAAGGTGGTTGAGTTCCTAAGTGTTTTTTTTCTTCTGAGAGAGCCTTTTTCTTTAGAAATAGACTTCAGATTCTACGTATTTTTATACTCTGTACCGAAGGTACATAGAGTATATTAAGTTTGTGCAAAAGTATGTAACAGGGAGAAGGAATCATTTCCGACCCTATAAAGTATATATATTCTTGATCAGCATCAATAGCCGAGTCGATATAGCCATGTCCGTCCGTCCGTCCGTCCGTCCGTCCGTCCGTCCGTCCGTCCGTCCGTCCGTCCGTATGAACGAAGAGATCTCAGAGATGGTAAGAGATAGAGGTTTGACATGTATGGGGCATATATTTCTTATACTTGCAGGCAGATCTAGTTTATTTTCAATTTTTGCCACGCCCCCTCCCGCCCCCGCAATTTGGAAAAAACGTCATATCTCCTACAGTTTTGAAGATAGATCGTTCGTACCTTCTAGAGATACCTTGTAAATAAAATTATTTATCGATTTGCTGAAGGAACGATAAAGATCGGATGAACGATACTCAAGTTATGAGCAAAAAACGGCCAGTAAACACCCAGCACCACCCCACCCACCACCGCAGCATTCTATTGAACGTCAGTCTTAGTGAGAGAGAGAGAGAGAGAGAGAGAGTGAAACTTAGAGATGAGCGCGTATAACTCGTGAGCACATGCGAGCTGAGACGTTAAGGGTACAGAGTATGTTATAGTCGGGCTTGACCGACTTTCTTTCTTGTTTATAACAAAAAGATTATTTTCAGAAAATCTTTCCTGTTTTTAAGAAATTTCAATAGGATTTTTGGATTTTTAGGGAGTTTATAAGAAATTAAAATAGTTAATTTTAGAGCTTAGTCTCAAATCAAAGGTAAATTTTGCAATAGCTTAAAAAAGTGACTTTAGAAAAAAATCGCCCTGTATATCAGAAAATTTTTTTCTTTTCTTTCCACTTTCTTGTTATGGCTTACATCTCGAAGTTCGAGAAAACTTTTTGTTTATAAGACAATTTTTCTAATTTCCAGTTTAATTTTAAAAATAAGCCGAATTTCTAAAATTCATTGCTGAGTGATTCTTACTGAGTGTACGGATTACATAGTCACTAATCAAAAATGCTCCTCCTCATTAAACTTAATTTTTTTTTCGTCCGAAATTCTGAATTCGAACATTTATATCACTTGGTTGTGTTGCCCAATCACGACCCCTTATAACTTGCTTACTTCAGTGCAATATTAGGTTTACTTCCGTAAACTGAACTTTCTGATGACAATCCACCTATTCGTAAATCAGTCAAAAAACGCTTAAAGTAGCTTCATTAAATATCGTTGAGTGTTAATAAGAGTTGTCTTTCATTCTCTAGATAGAAAGAGTTTTTAAATAAGAAAAATCCACCAAGTCTTCACTTTGTTTCTCTATTTATCTTTAATCTGTCTTCTTCAGAAACACCTCTCCATGGTCACTTGTCATAGTGATAGTATATTGCGACTAGCTTCGGTCATAGAATAAAACGAGTTTCAGTCTTAATGCAGCCGTCAGCTGCACCATCTACTTCCGACAGCCTTAAATTAATAAGATACTAAATTGTTTCTCAACACAAATACAACCATATTTCTCGATATTTCCGTGCTGAGTTTTTAAAAAAAAAAGAGTCTGAACTTAAGGTCACCTTTCCGTCTGCAATAAAAAGACATTTTATTTTCAAAATTTATTAAAACTTTCCCATTTTATTCGATTAATATTTATAATTTTTACTTTGCCTTCTCTTACTTCTTCTACCTCGAAAAACAATCACTGCTCCAAATTCCCTAATGTTTGCCCTTCACTTAATCTAAAAACGAAAACAAAAAACAACCCACAACAGCAATCCATCTTTAATAATAGTTACTGACCCGCCATATTATCTATAGTCGTATATTGATTAAACTAAAACTCGGAGAGTATAAATTGCTGTCTCAAAAGAGCGGCCCATTGTTATGGGTTATGTATAAAATGCAATTTTCAACAAATTATAGCAATTTTAATGCTTATAGAAAAGCGCATTCTTAAACGAGTTGCATTCAAGTTGCAATTTGCTTCACTCGCTAACCCTAAAGGGTAAAGCGCAATTACTTTTATTATTCAACCGGACCAGACCGGACCGGGACGGGGACCTGGCCCGGCTGACTTCCACCCCGGGCAGGTCAATTCCTTTGGAAACCCCCGCTTAGCTGTCTGATTGATGACTGTCTAGGCAGTTTTTATATTTCGTAAATTATAGCCTGATATTATTATAATGCAAAATGTATTATTACCCAGCCAGAGGAGCAGCAGGAGGAGGAGAAGGAGAAGACACCACCGTCTCGCTCCTTCCTTGGACCCGCTCATATGCATAAATCGCAACGAGTCAACGAGACAATCCAGTTGCTAAAACTGTCCACAGTTCTTAACTCATTTAGGCTGGTCGCGCGATGAAAGAGTCCAGGCATAACGCGCGACGTTTATTGGTTCCGTCTGGCCATTTATTTCACTCCTATGATCGTTGGCAGAAGCCATTAAAGCCACCACCAGCAGCAGGCTGCCTGACTGCCTGTGTCTCTACCTCTACCTGGGCCCCGGTTAGGTTGTTAAGATAACCAAAGAACCGGTTTGCGGGTGCCATGGCAACCATAAACATGGCAGAGCAGCAGCAGCAGCATCTTTTGTCATACATCAGGAGACGCAGACGTCCAGTGCTGCCCATTTGGCGACCCATTAGACAATCGCGCACATTTCATCATGCACGTGGCACAAGCCCTCAAGTCCAAGACCAAGACCAAGCCTCAGCTTAGGTTAATCATATGCGCAAGTGCCAAATGGCCATTGCCATTGGGGCCGGTTTTGGCCAGTCGTGGAGTCAGCTCGTCTTCGCCTTGTCTTCGTCTTCGTGTGTGGCCAGCAGACCTGGTCTACTCGTATGTGGCATCGCCATTGCCGATCGCACTGCCTAAGCACAGTCATTAGTTTAATTGCACTGTTTATGGTGGCCAATGGTTCTCCTACCAGGTGGTTCCGGTTAGTCCCGCTCCACACGCTTCTTATTACCATTTAATACATTTTTGTTAGCATTTTGCATGCTTGGCACCCATTTGGCCCCGCTTGTTGTTGGGGTTGTAAAAGTTTTGAAAATTAAATTAAATTTAACGTCAGTTAATAGAAAATGTTATGCACGGAAGTTGGTGGTTAGAAAATGCACAGCGGAATATGTTTTGATATACTTATTATTTATTGAATGGTAATTTTTTGTAATCGCTTAAGAAATTAAAAATTATAGTATTTTGCAATTCCCGAATTTGTGGTTTAACTTAAATTCAATATAAAATACTTTTTAACCAAAATACTTGTTCCTTGTATTGTTGAATAGAATTTCGATGTTTTTTGTATTTTAGGGTTTTTTCTTTCTATGCATAACGAAGAGGCAGCTATCCCACTTTCAATAAAAACTCTGAAGTTCAAACTTTCGATTACTCTCCCAAGAGTTTGCTTATGAGAGTTGGCTGTGATCAGCAAGTTGACTCCTAAGCCAACAAAGCAATAAGCATCATCAACAATGCACTCAGCAGCGAATACTTATAAGAAGCATGAATATTTTTGTTTGGACAAGCAAATGCTTCGATATGTTTGCTGTGTACTACCAATTTTACCTCCAAACCGGTGACTTTTAAGAAGTTTTATACCAATAATATGTAGCTTAAAGTAGAGTAGGTCTTTGGTCTTGGAAAAGTATCAAGTGCTACGATGTTGTGGCCCAACTCAAATATGAGGACGATTAGAAATAACCATTATTTTTGAACTTTTGTTTTTAACAATTTGTATCGACCTGAACAACCACATCTTCTGAAATTGACGCCTTACGTACTAGATTCGTGTTCTTTCGCAAGCGTTTAATGAGAGATTTTACTACTTATAGTTACGCTAAAAGAGTTACGAAGAGAGAGTTATGAAAGAATCACCAAGTCACCTTGCTTCGACTCTTCCTGCATAACCCACTAAACTTTAGGCCATAAGGATTTCTTCAGTCTGCTATAGAGATATGCGAGGGATTTGTCCAAACCACAAAGTGAGAAAATTAATGAATAGTACAGTAGTACAATAGACGCAAACCAACTCTGACTTATTTCATCGACCGCTGGCCAGTGACTGAAAAGCTGTTTGCTCTCTTGGCGCAAACGTCGGCATTGCCTTTGGCTCGTGTTGGTGTGAATAGCAAAATGCTAATCGCTGCTCTAGATCAAGGGTGCCCAAGCCTATTCCGGAAGCCGCGCATTCGTTGTTGTTTTACGCAAAGGAATTGGTGGCGCGTATACGGTCCACGCGTGCCATAAGACCAAATAGACCAACATCAAATTCATATGTGTTCTCTCTTCTCGTTCTCTCCGAGCGAAGGTTTTGTTGTTGCTTACGTACGCATCAGACAGCAGTTGCACACACACACACAAACAATAATCGGGTTCCTCTTTCTATTTCTTGTGGATATTTTAGCTTGAAATATATTTTCTTCATATATACTGATGGTCATTCTGGGCATTCCTGCTCTAGATACTAGAACTTTTAATAAAAACTTTATATTTTCTTTTCAATTTCATTAAGACATTTCTGTCTGAAAATGTTAGTTTCTTTTAACTACGAAACGCACCTTATAAGCCAATGTCTTTTCCATAACATTCAATCAATTTCTGCTGGACGGTAACACTCGAGGCGAACGCTTTGTGCCTGCCCCTGCCTATCTTAATCGAAATCAAAAGGAAATTGCATGCAATGTTTACAATCAATTTGGATATAATCAAAACAAATTCATGCCTCCACCATCTTATCGTATACAAAAATGGTGTCCACAACAGCAACAACTTTTTTCCAGAGGCCAAATGCAACAGCTACAAAATTGTTAGAATGCCACAGCAACAAAACATTTAAAAGTAAATAATTTAAAAAAAAAAAAACATACTTAAAATCAATTTAGTTAATAACTGGGCAATTTGAGCGCTCATTTAAAAAGCCAGAGGATTTCGACGACGACGACGACGCACTTACACTTGCCCCGTGTGTGGGTAAAACTAAGCATGTTGCATGCCAGCTCAATTCATTTTGGCATGCGAATCATAATTTCCAAGCCAAAGCAGAACAATGGCCGCAGTGACGTGCACTTGTAAAAAACAACAACAACATCAGAGCAAGGCTTAATAATAGTTGTTCCAACACATAGCCAAAGCGGGCCTCCTAGCCGGCGGGTAATCGTTTTACTCACCCGACAAACGGGCAGCGGCAATGGGCAATTTGAAAGCGCGCAACAGCCACAACAACAACAACAACTGAACTGACCATCGACTGGCCAAAACAAATCAACAACAACCTGCTGACCAGTCCCAGCTCTCTGACCATCAGCGGCAGGTTTTTTTCACGCGCCCAGGAGCGTGTCCCCGGCCCTGGTCTGGCATCCTCTTAGCCTGTTTTTGTAAATGGTTTGGACTTCGCCTGCCCTCCCCTTGGCCAATGCCAGCAAGTGCAATCAACTTGGCCTGCCTTTCGGCGTGCATAATTCGTCGTTGTTGTTGTTGCTGCAAATTTACAATAAATAGAAGTTGCCTGCGTTTAATCAACTGAGCCAACGGATTAGAAAAAAGGATGAGTGCAGAATTTTTGGAATTGAATTAAATATGTATTTCATCTATTTGCAATTGCAATTGGCCATCTTGATGCTACGTTTACTGAATAACGGCTGCAATCACGCTGAGCTCATCAAATCATCAAGTTTTCTGCTTATTTATACAATTTTTTTTAACTTTGTCTTGAAAACTGTTACGAATTTGACTAAGCAACGCAAAAACTTATATTAGATTTAAATAAACAAACGGTTGGAACATTCCAACTTCATTCGATCGATCGTTAATATAGTTATGGGTCTTTGAGTATGTAAAAGTTTCAGCAACTCTCGAAAAAATTTACATTTTTGTGGAATAGCTTGACTTATTCAAAAATTTCAATTTTTTTGTACTAAATCAATAAAACCAGAGCTCGCAAATAACCCTCAAACCTTTTCCCAGTGCTCTCACCGGAAAAAATCAAAGCACACACGGTCTCACACTGAGAAAAACACTTTTTTCCCTACTCTTGTGACTTCTGTTTCGTATTTTTGGTTAATCAAAACCAACGTCTGCCAATAACAACTAAGAGGGACACTTGTGAGCGAGCGCTCTTGAAACAACTGTCTTCAAATGAGCAAAACACAAAAAGTGTCCGCGAAAAGTGTTATTTGTTTTGTTTTATTCGAGTGGTAGGCGGTGTGTTTATGTATGTACAATGTACATAATTTAAAAAAAAAGTTTTTTTTGGCGATAAGCAAAACAAAAATTAATATTTTCTGCATTTCATTTGATAGGTTAATAATAAGAATAAATTTCTCCATACTCCACATACGTAAATACAAAGATCGTTGACTGAGGCGCACACACACAGGCGCCCCAATCTCAACCACTCTCACATACGTAAAAGACAATTTGAAAGTCGGAATTCGACAAAACGGTCAGTGAAACCCATGAGCAAAACAGAAACGAAAAAAGCGCTCTTTGGTTGACCGAAAACAGCTATTGAGCAACACAGAATTGAATGTGACTTTTTGCAATCTCTTTTCGTTTCGTCTGTAACAGAACAGTTTTTTGAGCAATTTTTGTAGTTTTGAGTATGAAGTTGTAATTTTTTTGATTTGGTCCAAAAGAATGTTTTTTAGGCCAAGCCAAGAGCAACAACTTTAATAAAGGTATAAAAGCCAAATTCAAAATTGTTTACGAGATATGGAATTGTAAGATCTACTCAGGAGCTGAAAAGTTCAAATTGCATTAAAAAGAAAACGGCAGCTTATCAGACCAAAGCGAAACAGAGTTTTTATACTACCATCACACACTTTCAGAATTTTTTGGTCTCGACGCAATTAACTTTTCTGAGTTCAAAAATGATGGTGCATTATTCCGTCGAATCTCTGTCGCTACCGTTTCTCTGGGAATACCGATCAAACGAACATTTTCATATTGGAGTTTTTCTTCCAGAATTAGTGTTAAACTTCTAATCGTTCTGAGTGTAATCTTTTATAAATCTACTTCCTATTTCAAAAAACTCCGAGAAAAACAATCGATTACAGCAACAAAGAGTGCGACAAAGTTGTAACAGTTACTTGTTGTATTTACTGGATACGTTATGCAACACTGCAAACACCTAGCTACGTGTCCAGTTCTACGGAAGTAAGAACAGCCAGTGAAAGAGTATCTGAACATTCTAACAGAGCAAATTCCGATAGAACGCACTAAAATATAGAGCTAGTTTATTGATGAAATCGTTCCAGTAAGACTTTGACACAGCGAAAACGTTTCTAGTCTGAAACCTACTTTTCAGAGGCATTAGGGATACGGAATGAGAAAAAAAATAACTATTTATGAACAGGTGGTTTCTTAGGTTTTCCTCGCTTTATTTGCACACACGGGTTTACAGTTTACACAAAAGCGTTACTATTTACATTATCACTACGGGTTTTTCATCCTAAATATACACAACGTCTTCGTTGGTCCTTTCAGTCTGTCTGTGTTAGCGTCCATTTACTACTCGTATGTCTGTCTGTCACTAATCTACTAATACCTTCTGATACACGTTTGAGTCATCTATATACAGTGTGACCATAACGGTAAAATTCTTCTCGATATCGATATACAATTGGCGACTACCTTCAAAATACCAAAGACTACACGCAATCAAATGTTAGATAGGGGTAATAGTTTTAGAGCAGAGATGGGCGCGTCGCGACGTTCGTATGCACACGAGGCAGCGCGCTGCCTGCGTGTGCATAGGACTCTGCCGCGGCCGACTGCACAAAATCACACGTACGCTATAAGCATCGAAAGCTATTTATAGAACACGAATGCGGCGCACGCAAATTGTGCTTGTATGCGTGTGAAAAGTGTGACGATATGTGTGCATGCCCATCTCTGTTTTAGAGTCATTGAATGCATTCAAAATTTTATGACTTTTAAGCAAAATTTTTCACAATTAATTTTCCGCAAAACTTTTGCGACTTCAAACCGGTTTTTAAACCACAACTAGACTCGAAATCGCAAAATTTTTGCGAAAACGAAAATGGGAGCATGGCTCAATGTTTTGATTTAAGCAACTTTATCTGCCCGACTCACCTTGACTATCGCTCAACCAAGATTTCGGCCATATTTTCAAGAAATGTAGGAAATCAGATTTTTGAGAACCAATTCTCTTTCCATTTCAACTAATTAAAACTAAGCTTAACTGCCTTTTCATTTCTCGGTTGTAGTCAAAATTATTATCAGCAGCTTATTTGTCATTCCACTTGATGCTGACCAACTTTGTGTGAGCTTCCATCTCCACATGGTTTGGGATGGGTTTCCAGTTAGTTTTTGCTGGCATTGCAGGCTGAGTTTGTTTTGTGGGTATTTTATTGCATATATGGTATAATACCAAAACACCAGCACAAATACCAGGGAATATATGTACATGTATATATATATATAGAAGCGCATGTATGTATGTTTGCTGGCTGCTGCAAAATTTGTGTGCCGAGAGATAAAAGTGCCAGAGCAACTTGTCATAATAAATTTCAGCGCGAGCTGCGTCGCTTTTTGCCTTTTTATTTATGCGCTTTTCATAAAACACAATAGCTTTTGTTTAATAACAGTGAAATTTATTTATAAATGTGCAATACAAACACAACAACAACAACAGCCACACTGTAATGAACGCCTTAATGAAGCGCTCGCAGACAAATTTCATGGGTTTCGATTTTGAAAACAAAAATTTGCATAAATTTATTTTCATTTTAATAATCTGTTAACTATGCAATTTGGATTACATATTAAAAAATGTAGTTTTATTTTGTTGTTGTTTGAAATGAAAACTATGGGCTTTCCAATCGTGTTTATCAATGGCTGCACACAAATGGAGCTCCCCTCCATCCCGCTCGTCCAGCGGGCAATGCTGTTTAGAGTCACCCTGCACTCTTTCCCTAGCCCCCGAAACAATGTGCAGCATTCAAATGATTAAAACAGCTCCAAAATGCTGCAGCCACAGCCCAGACCAGCTCTAGCCCCAGCAACAACAACAACAACTGACCAACGACTGTGTGCGCCACGTTAATCTTTGAAAATCCGAGTGCTGTATGCGGTATTATGCGAAAATTTATCTGATTTAACACCTAATATACAATAACTTAATATGCAGTGTGTTCCAAACGCTTGCACGAGCCTGCAGTCATCCACCAGCCAAGCTAAGCCAAGCCCCACCCCTTCTGGGTGTGTAGTTCCCTCACTGGATTGAAGGAGACGGAGTGGTGTGGAGCTTGCAGGCCAGAACAGTGGAGAGTATTTGGCAAGCTGTGAATTATGATGATGAAAATGAAAATATTTATATATTTTTCAATCGACAGTGTTTTAACGATGCAAGAATGCTGTTGTTCTATCGGTGAAACCTTTGATATTACCTTAAAAGCTGTTTTAGTTATGTGAAATGTGGTAAAGCAAATTAGAAATTAAACATCATCGATAAACACAAGATTCAAATTTGGGAGTAATAAAAATAATAAAAACATACAACGGAAAATAGCAGCCAATATGTAGAAGAGTGTTTTAGCGTTAAGGTATTCTTAGAGACGATGGACTGTAAATAGAATGAAAGATGACGAGATAGAGGGTAGTAGTATTAGTAACAGACAACCAGACGCTGGCTATATAAATGGACAGAAGAGACCCTTATTGACATTATAAATGGAAACCGTGTGTATATAGAAACCTGTGTAAATAATGTGTAATTAAAATCCCGAAAACTGAGCAAAACACAAGCTCTAAGAAGGAAGATCTAAAGAATACAATTTCTTTTCCTTCTGGTCAATCAAAAATGCAACGGAAAGTGAAAATTTGCACATACAATTCTTAACTGTTTATGTCACTTTGCTCATGTGGGGATGATGGATATAAGACATTGAATCTCTTCTGTCACATTTGATTCAATACCTTATATCAAGATAGAATTAGAGTTTTTTCATAAAGGAATAACAGTATAAGACAACATTTCACTCATAAATTGGTCAGCTGTTCCCTGTCATTTTCGCTTTCTAAATTCTTTTTTTACAATGTCCTTCTCGCTTTAACCACTGTGTTTTCCTATGTCGACTTTAATTTTGAGCAAAGTTCCTTGTTGCCGACTATCGCTTTACATCAGGGTTCCCCAAGAAGAGAGCGCGAACATGTACTGTCTCTCCTTCTAACACACAGTGAGTTCCAAAACGATTCCAAATCTATGTTAGTTCCTCCTCGAAACCAAAAACATTTCATACTCACGTTTTTATACTCTGCATCAAAGTTACACAGAATATATTAAGTTTGTGCAAAAGTATGTATCAGGGAGAAGGAATCATTTCCCATCCTCTAAAGCAGCGTTGGTCAACGAGAGCGAGGGCAAAAAGTGAGAGTGCATTGGTGTGTGAAAATCAAGCGCCGTGAACCAGCTTCGATCTGACTGCATCGAAGGCTAACCAGCGACTGTTTACTCTCTTGGTCTCAGCTTCGGCAGGCCTTAGGTTCGTATATATGTAAATAGCGAAATGTCTTCGCCCCCCAGGAGGTGACCATCGCTGTTCTAGAGTAATCAAGTTTATTTATCGATTTTCCGAAGAAATGATAAAGATCGGATGAATGATACTCAAGTTATGACCAAAAGAAAGTTACTTCCGCCGCCCTGGAAGTAGTTGCGTCATCTATTGATCAGTTTGGAAAACCCTCATTGTTCAAGGCAAGTAGGAGGTCCATCTGTTGTTCAGCAGCGCTGCTTTCAGCTGCTACTCCAGGTACAGAGTATATTACAGTCGGGCTTGACCGACTTTCTTACTTGTGTTTTTTTTTAAAGAATCTCTCTGGATTAGCTCAAGGCTTTTATGTACTTAAATAAAGAATAATTTATGTATATTTAAAGCATTTAACGTTGTGTTTCAAGTGTAAATGGGAATTGGTTCACAATATTCCGACTCTAAAGAAAGGACTCCAAAATCCTTATTTTCGAAAAGCAAGTTTGTCTTTACAGTACTGTCTTGAAGGGCCTTTTACTCACATCATCAGTATACTTTGCTGTTTACTCCAAGTTATTGGTATCAGCTCAAAAAAGAGTCAAAATTTTGCTGAATTTATTCCGAAACGTTCTTAGTTATTGATGTTACTTTTTATAAATCATTGCAGCGAATGATTTTGTTTTTCAATTTTTGACAGCTTAAAGTAAATTTTTTTCCACTGTACTTGAAGCCTGGCAACAACAAAAACAACAACAACAACTACAACTTCAAACTGCAATACTCAGCGCACATTTTGCGCCCAAAAAAGCTTCAACAATTGCGGCTGGACTTACTCTCCCCCACACACACACACACACACACGGGCAGACGCACGCTTGCACTGGCCCTGCTCCACCTGCCCTCTGCTCCTCCAACATCATTTGCCTGCATTTCGTTTCGAATGCTGTGCCTGGTATGCGGCGTTTGGAAAATGTGAATATGAACTGCATAAATCTTCCAGAGGCGACGGCGGCACTCTTTCCCACTGCACGCCTACCCCCAGCCCCCGTCCCTTCACCCCATTCAAGGCTTTACGGCTTTTCGGCTTGGTACTCGGAGTTGGCTCGACTAGAGACAAAAAAAAGCATACAAGCGGCCCGCTGGCGCTGGTGCGAACCAGTCTTAGTCCGGCCAGGAGAGATATATGGCTATAGGTAGTTGGTGCGCAAATGCGAATAGAATGTGGCGGCATCAAAGTTCAGCTCACTTACTCACCCGGCGTTGATGGTCGAGGAGTGCACTTTGCGCCGCTTTAGTTTGCTGCAGTTTTATGGTTGGAGTCTGGGTCTGGTCTTGGTCGTAACTCTCATATTATTATGCATTCATATCGCCATTTTAATCACATACACACACACTTGTAAGTGAGGATATAGGGAAAGCGATGGGGTGAGGTGGACTTAAAGCCACATTTAAACATTAAGCATATGTCACGGTCGCCATATTCGCTCTTTCTCTCCCTCTCTCACTCCCACACAATGTGGCAAAAATCTATCTAATTTGTAGCGCAACAAATTCCAACTGCTACACCGTGTACTTTGCACAAGTAACACTTTGAGGCCCCCCAATGATTTATTACCCAATTTTACTGCCATGTTTTCTTAATTTCGCATTCGACATTTCCCTTGCACCTCCTTCTGCGACGGCAGCCATGCGAACGAGCAGACCTACTCGTACCACCTCGGCCCACCCTCAGGGCAAAAAGGGAAAGCATGTACCGTTAGATGGCGGGGTAGTAACTCAACGAAATAAAATAAAACACGCACCAAAGCACATTCATCCCTCGAGAAATATCGCTTATTTGGTCGGTAATAATTCTTGGGCTGTGCCAGCCCAGAAAAACTCGAAACCCACCACCCCCGCCCGACCGCCCTCGCTTGAGCGGAAAACAAAGGCGAATGCCGGCAGCCGCAGCATCTTCTGCCTTTTTCCTGCTTCCAGCGTCTTCATCGCAACTGCCACGTGCGTGAGCTGGTTCTGCCGCCTCATGAATGCCGCAAGGAGAAAGTTTTTGGCAACTTGAGCAAGACGCATGGCCAAATACGGGGAAGTCGCTTGGCCAAAAAGGTGAAACACCGAATCGGACTAGCTGCCGGCTGCCTCGCATTTTTCTCTTCGTAGACACTTTTTACCAAATATTTCATCGAAATGTGTCCCTAGAGTAACATTTAATATTAAAGGTGGGCGGGCGGGCGTTCGGCTGGGTGACTTCCTTATAAATTAGCTTTATTTTCGAGACATTTTGTTGCGCACCGTGCCGCCGCGGAGAAAGTTTACAAAAAAGGAGCGCGCGACAAGTGCAGGACAGCGAAAAGAAAAGAAACGCAAAGAAAAGGCCGCCAAATGAAGCCGAGACCGCTAAAAACTTAAGCCAATAAATCACAAGTTAATTACAAGCGTGTATTAAGTCTCAGTGCACTGCATCGAGAGTCTCTCTCTCTATGGCGTCGCCTGGAGGCAAACAAGCTACAAATTTCATAATTATATTTTATGCGATTTATTTGTTCCTCGTTGTCATGTCTGTTTGCCCAAAGATAATGCCAAGCTGCGTCTTCCCAGCCAGTCATCTGTTTACTGGGTGGGTGTGTGTGTGTGAGTGTCCCATTTAACTGCGGAAGTCTTATTATTTTGGAGGGGAGGAAGGCCACAAATGCGGGCATTTTTAATTTGAGAAAGACTCGTTCGATTTATGTCTGGCAAATTTAATTGCACGCCTCGATAAGAAGAAATCATATTAATTAGGATTATTCATTTTATTGGTTTCACTCGCAACTGCTGGGCAAGTGATTATGAGTGTTTGCCGCCCTGCTTTTCTTTTGAGAGATGAGACCACATTAAGAGAAATTATTTATTTAGATTTAATTCAATTTGTTAAATAACAGGCTTATTCCTTTACATATTATATAATATAATACTAGCGTCATTTGATAAGAAAATATGCTAATGGTAGATGGTGAAAAGCTGGTAAGTTGAGATACCTGAATGTTATGATCCAAAATAAAAATATTATAAATAATAACAAAAGAAGACAGAAGAAATTGCTTGAGAATAAAAAAGAAAGAAACGACACTTAAGTAGCAAGCCAATTTTCAGAAAAATTTTACATGTCTATCAGAAATTTGAAATTTGGTTCTTAGTAAGACATTTAAATGGTTCAGGTCCGGATCCAAACCAGAGGGAATATGTCAAAAAGTGGTTCCATATTCCGATAGAACCGGAACGAAACCGAATCTTTGGTACCGGTACAGTTTCGGTTTTTATACTCTGTACTGAAGGTACATAGAGTATATTAAGTTTGTGCAAAAGTATGTAGCAGGGAGAAGGAATCGATTTCCGACCGGTATCAAGTATATATATTCTTGATCAGCATCGACAGCCGAGTCGATGTAGCTATTTCCGTCTGTCCGTCTGTCTGTCTACCTGTCTGTCCGTCCGTATGAATCGAAGAGATCTCAGAGATGGTAAGAGCTAGAGGTTTGACATGTATGGGACATGATATTTCTGATACTTGCATGGCAGATCAAGTTTATTTGCAATTTTTGCCACGCCCCCTCCCGCCCCCGCAATTTGGAACACTAGAGAGTACCTATGTAAACCAAATGACTTATCGATCTTGCTGAAGGAATGATAAAAATCGGATGATCTATACTCAAGTTATGGGCTAAAAAACGGCCAGTTAACACCACCCACGTCCCCACCAACAACCACAGCAACATACCCTAACCGTTCAACACAGGCAATTTTAGTGCGAGAGAGATATAGAGAGAGAAACTTAGAAAGCGCACCGCGTTGTGCGCGGGGTGTTAACTGGAACCGTTTGACTCCAGAGCAAATGCGAGTGTAAGGGTACAGAGTATGTTATAGTCGGGCTAGACCGACTTTCGGTTCTTGTTTTAACTTTGCACAGCGCAACGGAGTTTTGGTCACGCGTTGGAGCTCAACCTACAGGATGCTAAAATATTTGCTGGCAGAAGACATCATCAACATTTGCTCCAGTTTTGCGGCTGCAGATAACGACTTTCTTCTGCACCGAAAAGTGTAGGACTCAGTTCGTGAAACTGTATACATATTAGAGCCTGCGGAGGTGCCCACAACTAAACTTCATGGCGAAAATCTAGTTTTCGGTAATTTTAACTCCATTTGGATACACTACAATTTGGAAATATCAAAAAATTTCGTCCTCTCTAGCGAAAACGTTTATTCAAAGAAAAGCGAGGGGAAATCCCTCTTTGAAAACCAGGCTTTCTTATGTGACATATTTTTGGAGCCCAGGTATTACGTGACGCTAAGTACTGAGCAAAAAAAATGCTTTTATCAATCTTTTAATAAGTATTTAAGCACAATTTTCGTCGGTTGCTGATCAATCACTGCTTAATGATTAAGGTTAAGGCTTATATAATATTGCAGGAAAAGAAGCTTGGTGATAAAAACACATCTGTTGTGTCAACAAATAAGCTACTGGATTCTATTAAGAGTTCTCTCGCATTTAAGCGTGTTCGAAACCAAGAAAACATTCTTAACTGGTGGTCAGAATCTCCACAAAGTTCCCAGAATTGTATGAGATTCTAAAAGTCGTGCTTTCTGTTCCAGCTACGCAGGTTAGCATGGAACGCCTATTCTCTGGCGTAAAATCAACCCCATAGAATGCAACCCCATAGAATGCAATTCTGTTAATGCGAGCAAATCACAAGAATGCTATATAATGGACGTATAAAATTCGAAGTTAAATTCGAAAACTAATAATATATATGTAATATATATAATATATAATATATAATATAAAAGGTTGTCAAAAAAGTCTTGCGGCGTTTTTATTGAATTTTCAATTGTTCATAAAATTGGTAATAATAATGCGATTTAAGTCAAATATGCGCCGTTTTGTTCGATGACGAGTTCCCAACGAGATGCCAACTTCATAATCCCACTCTTATAGAAGCTCGCTTCCCTATTGGCAAAAAACTCGGAGAGCCAATTTTCACAGGACTCTCTTGTGGCCAACTTCCGACTACCAAGCTCGTTCGCCATGGACAGAAATAGGTGATAATCACTTGATGCGAGATCCGGACTATACGGTGGATGCAAAAGAACCTCCCATCCGAGCTCCCGGAGCTTCTGGCGCGTCACCAAAGATGTGTGTGGCCTGGCGTTGTCCTGATGGAAGACAATTCGGCCTCTGTTGATCAAAGATGGTCTCTTCTGCATGAGTGCTGCATTCAAGCGGTCCAGTTGTTGGCAGTACAGGTCCGAATTGAGCGTTTGGCCATAGGGGAGCAGCTCATAGTGGATTATTCCCTGCCAATCCCACCAAACACACAGAAGAACCTTCCTGGCCGTCAATCCAGGCTTGGCCACCGTCTGGGCAGCTTCACCGCTTTTCGACCACGACCGTTTGCGCTTCACGTTGTCGTAAGTGAACCACTTTTCATCGCCAGTCACCATCCGCTTCAAAAACGGGTCGATTTTGTTGCGATTCAGAAGCGATTCGCATGCATCCATACGGGCAAAAATGTTTCTTTGCGTCAAGTCGTGTGGCACCCATACATCGAGCTTCTTTTTGAATCCAAGCTTCTTCAAATGGTTTATAACGGTTTGACGACTCATGCCCAGCTCTTGGCCGATGCTACGGCTGCTACTATGCCGGTCTCTTTCGATCAATTCAGCGATTTTATCGCAATTTTCGACGACAGGCCTTCCGGACCGTGGCGCATCTTCGATCACCTCTGCACCAGAACGAAAACGTTGAAACCATCGTTGTGCGGTGGAAATGGAAACTGTATCGGGTCCATAAACTGCACAAATTTTATTGGCAGCATGAGATGCATTTTTGCCTTTATCGTAGTAGTACTGTAAAATATGCCGTATTTTCTCTTTATTTTGCTCCATGTTTGCGACGCTATAACTCACGAACGACTAAAAACAAACAACAATAAATCAAACACGTGTTAGCGCGTGAAAAGAGCTTTCCAAAAAGCTCTAGCGTGAACCAATGCGACGAATACAACTAGAACTACGCGCTTGCAAAGACAAGCTTGCGGACATACCGCAAGACTTTTTTGACAACCTTATATAATATATAATAATATATAATATATATAATGTAATCATAAGTTCTAACATGTTAAATACGTAAAAAAATACGATATATGAATTAGTCCACATAATTTTACATTAAATGTGAAACCATTTATTTTGTGTTGCAATTTGATTTGTTTTATTACACATGAATAAAATTATTTAGATTTATCTCAGAATTTCATTTTTCCAATATTAAAAACGTGAAGGTTAAGCAAACTTTGTCCGTGACGAAGTTTTTATACCCTTGCAAGTTCTTGTCTTCATCAAGCTCCAGCTCTACTTGACAAGATGCTAGATTTTCTTCGCGAATAGCGGCCAGTCGACTAGCATTTCGAGTTGATATAGAAGAACTAACATAGAAGCACACTTTGCTTCGTCGACAACTTTTCACTCAGATATTTGTCAGCTGCCTCGCTGTCATTTTGGCTCTTTGAGTTATTTTTTGACTCTCTGACTTTTTTTTTAACTATGTCCGTCTCCCTCTAACCGTGTTTTCCTACGTCGACAGTAATTTTGAGTAACAGATTTTATTGTCTCTATGAAGTATCTACTTGTCACAATGGAGTTAACATCACTCGTCGCCCTGATCAAGAAAATATATAATTTATGGAGTCGGAAATGAATATTTCTATGAGTTGCAAACTTCTGGGCAAAATTATAATACCCTTTGCAAGGGTATAATAAGTAGCACCAAAGACACTACATATATATATAATATATATACCGCATCTCATACAAACTTTTTTAAATTTTTTTTTTTGGGATGCAATGTCAGCTCCCTAAAAAAATAGTTTTTCTTCCACATGCGATATCTATAATATCTATAAATCTTTGGTAGCACTTATACCGGTACATACTGGTATACCGAAATCAAAATTCGGGTACCGTATCGAAACCGAAAACCGAAATTAATTTACAACCGAAATAGAACCTTTAACCGAAACATCCCTTTCGGTACATACCAGAACCAGTACCGAAACCGAAATTCGTTTCGGGATTAAGCCCTGAACTCAAGGGTAGTACTGAAAACAGTACTGAAATCAGTCATGAATTTGAGCAATTCCTACTTCTCAGGTCTGAATCAGCACTGATAAATTCTGTACTGAGGCTTTGAACTGCAGGGTTATGAATAATATAGTTCATATATGAAGCAAGGCTGCAAACCGGTCCAGAACTGAACCCCTTAGAACCGGTTCGGTTCGGGATTTTTGGGTCCGACGAACCGGACCATGAACCGAACCCTTATATTTTTTACTCCTCGAGCCTGTACCCGAACCGGACCACTTTTTTGAAAAATTATGTTCGGTTCACAAAATTAAGTAGTTTTTCCAATGACCCATGCAGGGAAATATAAAAGTTCCTTGTAATCTGACTGCTCCTACCGTCGATAGAAGAAAGTTCAGTTTCATTAGTAGAGTTCGCACAATTTGTAAGAAACTCTATCTATTTCATTACTACCACGTGATTTTTATTACGCTTGCTTTTCATTTCGAGCAATTGCTCTAAGACCTTTAGCAAAACATTCTTTATTATTATCACGATAAACGTTCTTCTATTATGAGCTCAGTACCAACTGAGCTCTGGACTGCAGTGTTCTTAGACCCGAGATTGCAAACTTAGTTAACTTTTGACCAAAAAAAAGTAGCAATGCAGCACATTACAGATAATGAGAGTTTTCAGGATTCATCTTTAAATGACTCAACGTCTGATTGCAAAGAATAGAAGTTTAGGAAAGCAATAGAAAGCAATAAACAATTATCAAATCTGTAATGATGTTTTAGATTGGTTCGAAAATTGTCAAAGAGAACATACATCCACAAATGTTTTATATTTTTGGAAAGGTAAAAAAACGAGGACTTTACAAATATTGCCTTAACTATAATTGCTGGGTCAGCAACTCAGGTAGCAGTTGAGCGAGCCTTTTCAACACTTAAGTTTTGATCTTTCTAATCTAAGAACTGGTATAGATGAACAGATCGCAGAAGATATAATGCTTATTAACTTAAACTAAGCAGTTCTCAAAAGTTGTAAATGCCAGCTAACGAATTGGATAATTCAAATTGCATTATTGAAATAAAGAATATTATTTAAAAAATAAGTATTAATTAATCGAAACTCTTCTTTTATGTTCAAGCGAACCGAGGTTCAAACCAAAAATTTGGGTTCAATGGTTCCAGGAACCGGTCCGCGAACCGAACCTTAGACTTTACAGCGGGTTCGAACCCCCAGACCGAACCTTCTGCAAAATTTTAGAGGTTTGCAGCCTTGATATGAAGTAAAAGGAAGTTTAGGTTTGGGCTAGAATGTAGCTAAACGTCAAAATTGGTGTGTGTGTGTGCTGGAAATACATATTAATTAAGATATTTTTCCATTTCAAAACTCGTTTCGATCCAACATGAACCAGTTGAAGTATCACAGCCAAATCAAACTTGTTTGTATACACTATCAAAAAAAGTATCCAATTCTTTTTTTGTAAATTTTATGAAAGAAACATATCAACACAATTCATAGGAGCTGAGCGGCGCCGTTGTCTTAAAATATCAGTTCCGGTTCCATTTCTGGTTCACAGTTTTAATCGGTTCTTTTTGATATACGGTTCCGGTTCTGGTTCAGCTTCTATTTTTTTAGGTGTAGGCGATATTGCTTTCAGCTATGCCAGGCACCCAGGCACCAGACCCCACTTGGCGTCTCAATAGCTTCCATATTGCCTCATAAAATGTGATACATTTTTCGGTTCCTATGAAAATTTTATTAACTCCGCATCCAACAAATCTTTGTAACAAATAGATCTATGGTGTCATCAATAATATGAATCGCCACGAAAAGCAGCACCAAGCAGCCAAAGCCAACACCATATTTGACTGGTTGGATTTTTATAAACTTTCAATGAAGTTTTTTCCCTTTTGGACGACTCACGATTCCTGTCTGATATCTTATATGATATGGCTGAAAAATATCTCAGTTCATTGTGAGTTGTCTGTCAAAAAACTCATTTGAGAAACTCCCTAAAACTTTTCATAAATTCAGCTTTTGAGCTTCTCATTTGAAATATCAGACAAGTGTGAATGCAGGTTAAAGCTTAGGTCCCACGGGCAATTAATTTGCCCAAATTTTAATGAAAACTTGGCTAAATAGCCATGATTGTAGATTTTGAAGGACTTAAAACAAAAACTTTCGTTCCACACGCAAATATATTGATCAAATATGACCGAAAAGTTCTCCAATTTGGCGTATTAGGCGAAATTTTTATACAAATTTATGCAAAATATTTGCCAGTGGGACCAACTAATTTATCTGTTTTATCAATTCAGAGATTGTTTTGACATTGGTTTGCACCACCTGATCCGCGTCTGTCTATAAAAACCAGCGGTGGGTCACGCCCTTGCTCCCATTGTTCTTAGATTTTTTTTGTCGGCAATAGGCGTCAGTCAGTCGCATTATAAATTGCGTCGCAATTAACTAGCTTCGAAGTGTGAACAACAATAAAGTTCATGCAAATCGGAGCACGGTGCCGACAAGACGCACAGACAGAGGGCGGAACAGGTGTAGTGTGCGCGATGGAGACTCGCTGACAGCGGTTGTTTTTCTGTTGTTGTTGTACTACTCGAAAACTAAAATTTCGTGCCCACCGCTAATACACAAAAAATAACAAATTCGTCGTTCTTAGCAAATGAACTTTTCGGGCTATCCTACGATGTAGCTTCGCACTTCCAATCGATTAGAGATTGCTGGTAAGGGCGGATTCGTTGACCTTGAGCACGCTTTAAAAATCGCTTTGAGATTTGATTTTCGACAAGATTCACTGAATCTACTGAATGTTTAAAGTCATTCTGTGTATTATTACCGATAAATTTACACTAGAATCAACATTCGTAGCAAATGCTGAAGTCACTCCTACAACATTCGCCCGGACATGTTCTGTTTTTTTTACGCAACAGGGCTAGATTTACTATCGATAGGAATAGTAGTTGGTGGTGAGTTAGATAACAGAGTGAGATACACTTTAGTGTCACTTTGACCATTCGTCTGTGGAACTAGAAAACATTCATATTCAACATTTAGGCACGAAAATAGAGGTTGTTTATTTGGTATCAAGTGAAGCATGAAGTTATATTTTTTTCCAGTTGATTTGTTGTTGGCTGACAAAAAAATACAAAAACTTAAAATATAGAGAAATATGGGAATGATGGAAACATTTATAATATAAACGAATTTAAGTGCCTGCAATATTTATTTCGATCTTCAGCATATTTATTAGGTCACATCTCTAATTTCTTTCTAATAATTTTCTTTTGCATAAATTTTTCTTTGAAAAAGTTTTCATTTCGTTGCCCAAGTAATTTTCAGTTAATAAATGGCAAAACGAATATAAAACAAAAGTTTGCATTGCCCTCTTAAGATTGCGTGTGGGCTTTTGCTTGCCTGTCTGTGTAAACAATTTTTGTTGTTGTTGTTGTGTATTTTGCAAAGTAATTTACATATTTTCAAGCATGGTCCCGGCCATTCATCTAAGCGCCCCCGCCATTTATTCATTAATTCAAAGTCGTCCGACATAAATTAGTTAAGTCGGACTCGGGAATCGGGTGTTTCGTTCAAGAATTTTAATGTAGCTGAGAATTCCCCAAGGGAAGCCAGGAAGACATCTCCTTCGGGGAGGGGGCGGCCTAGCATAAGCTGCGGTTTTCTTTTCCAAGTGCATATCGAAACTTTGGCGGGAAGGAGACAAACGGTGGTGCCAACTCAAGTAGAAAAATACTCGTGCAATGCAATAATACAACAAAACAACCAGAAAACAGAAAACAAAGCACAAAAAAATTGTAAAATGAAACAACGGGCGTGAGCATGAAAAGCGAACGAGTCCCAGCTCTGGCTGGCTGGCTGGTGGTTGGCTGGGCGAACTTTTCCTTGGGTTTTTGTTGTGGTTTTTTGCAACAATCTTGAACATTTTTTGGTGCTTCGTTGTGAAGAGAAGAGAATGTGGGCCGCAGGCGGAAACACCCAATACAAGTCACAGCTGGATTTATGTCATGCCTTTAATTGGCTGCTGTGCCGATGCCGATGTCGATGCCCATACCCCCTCCACCCCCAAACCATTCTGCCGCCATCCATTAGCTGGAAAATCGAGTTCAGTCTGGGGGCGAGACTAAAAAACACAAGTGGCAATATTTTGCCCGGCTTCGGGATCTGCACGCCTTTGCGGGGCAATTAAAATGAAATTTTTCTGGCCCGCCATCTTCGGGATTTTCGGTTGCAATTAAAAACGAATTTTGCGCGGCTTCATTAGGCGAAGGCAAAATGGCCTTTTAAATATTCATATGGTCTTAGTACCAACATGGAATGATAGAAAGATACAGACTATCGTTTGCCAGCTGTTGCCAGAGGCGGGAGGACATTGCGCGATTTCAAATTAAATTCAATAAATTTTTGTGTTTTGTTTTTTTTTTTTTGCATATGCAAGAGTCGAGCTTTGGCCGTGAAGGGGGTGAAAAGGTCTGCCCGGCACTTGAGAGAGCACACAGAAGCCTTCCCAGACTGTGCCCACTTGAAATTTATGCGCTCCAGCGACAACATATGGTCACGTAAATTCATGCGACAATATACGATATGATGTCACACACACATGACTCGGTGCTTTATTTTTTATGCAAAATGTTGTAGGGATTTTGCTTCTTTTTTTTTTAATATGTGAGAAAAGACTTGCGCTCGAAACTGTCGCAGAACCCGTGCGCTACTGGGGGAGTGGAGGCAAATAACTTGGAGATGGCTCTGAGTTATGATGGACAGACGACTTTCGCTTTAGTTAATAAGCGTGCCAGGCCAAAAATATTTAAAAGAAATAATATACAAAGATTATGGGGATATGAGAGATGAGGAGTAAAAGAGTAAACGATTTTTCATGTCTCCCTTTAAGGGTTCTAAATGTAGAAACAATTATTTAGACAACTCTCTGAAAACCTGAAAATTTTATTAAATGAAAATGAATCAAGTGCCTTAAGTTTTGTTTTTGATAAAGTTTAAGGCATTTTATTGAGTGATCAGTGGAATGGCTTCATGAGAGGTAAGATTTATAGTTATTGAAAGTACGAGATGTGCTTAAAGTTTCAAAAAGAGAATTCGACTTTTCATGTCTTCTTAGAAACACATAAAGAAAATTTTATAGAAAAAGTATAACCTCCATGAATCCGTCCGATTGTGTGTACTAACAATACAAATTTATCTTCAGCCAGATCATTTCCGTTCCAATTGAACTAAGAAATGTCACAACCTTTGCTTACTTTATTTGGCGCACTTTTCAGACAAACTACAGGACACCCTCCTGCACTTGCCTTACCCCATTCCGGGGCGACCTATTGGCTCAAAATTATTGCTCGCCCTGCAGCGTTTGGCAGAGTGTGAAATTGGCAAAGCGCAAAATGAAAAACTTTTGCCATACGAATCCAAGCAGGAGGATGGAAAGTGAGGGGGGTAGAGTGGGGACAACCTTAGTTGTGGCCAGCCAGCAAGTTCATAATTTTCAAGAAGATTTCACAAAATATTAGTTAAACAAAACATAAACCAAAAACCTTGCAGACGTTTGTGCATACAAACGTGAACTAAATCACCTAAAAGCATGCAACATAATTCACCAGGCGGCAGCTCCAGACACACACACACACACTTTCATAGGAGGACACTGGCAGGAACAGAGCGAGAGCAGAGTGAGAGAGCATCCCAAGAAGCGACGAAGCTTAACGTTTCCGTTTCCTTTATGCTCAAGCAGCATTCCAACGCCCAACCCCGCCCACTTTTAATGGCCTGGCTTGCTGGGGCTCGTCTTTTTGAAGTTGGCTTTTGTTGCTTTGCATGTGCAAGCTAAGTGAATCTCGAGTTGGCAAGAGCACGGAGGAGCATGGAGCACGCATGGGGCAAGACAACAAGGTTGACATTAGCGGGCACAGCGCACAACGAAACCCAATTAGAAGCGAGATATACGACACCAGAGTGAGGCGATGAAACAACATGAAAGTGGAGACCCATCCAAGATGCTGCTCCTCCGTCCTTCGCGCGTGTGCGAAGGCCAACAATGAAGCGTGTAATTACAAGCGTAAACGGCACCCAAAGCAACAGCGGTGCCTGCCGGAGAAGGGTGGACCAAAAATCACACGACGACAAGCATTTTTTGAAAAGGGTTAAGCCTGAGTTATGCCTTGGGGTGGTGCCAAGGTGGCACATACTCACTCGTACGTACATACGTACGCGACGCAGCGCATAATTACTTTACAAGTTCATTATAAACCATCATAAATCTATGGAAGAAGCGCAGAGTTGGAGACTCACAATGGAAATGGCAATTTTAACTTTAGCACTTGTCTCTGTCTCCCTCTCTCTCTCTCTCTCTCTCTGTCCCTGTTCAACCGTAAATTGTGTGTGAGTGTGTGGGTGTGAGGGATGGGCTAAACAATAGCCGGTAATTCACTTGCGAAAATGTTATTGATTACCAAACACGATGACAAAAATGCGAGGCCAGCAAACAACTGCTACACAGAGACGGCCAACTGCATCCGCTTTGGCGATGGATGCAGGCACTGTGGGTCAATTTGTGAAAGGAAATAAACTATAAGAAATTAGTTTGTACACTTAACACTTTTAGTGTGACCAGCTACGATTTACAATTTCCCTTGGAAAGTTTGACATTTTTCAGCATTATTATTATTTTCATTGTGCACTCTCTAAATCCATACTTTGATCAAGGCAGAGGTGCCCAGAATAAGCTTACGGCCGCGTGGACACAAATACAAATGAAGAAAATATTTATGGAACAACAAGAACCATAAGAAATAGAAAGTGGAAACTGATTTTTGTTTTTCTGTGTGTGCTCGTGGCTGTCTGATGCTTACGAAATCTTTCACTGACAAAAACAAAAAAAAGAGAGAACACATTTAAAGTTTTTGTTGCTTTACGCTTGGCCAGAAGCTGTGCGTGACGGCAACGAAATCATTCGCAGCCAACAACAAAAACTTTTCTTGGAGAAAAAGAGAAGCGAGGACACATATGAAGTTTTTGTTGCTTTACGCTTGGCCAGCCAACAACAAAAACTTCCCTCTGAGAGAGAGAAGAGAGAATACATATGAACTTGTTGATGCTCGACGTTTAGCCTTATTAATAGCTCGGGTCTCCCTTTGCAAAAATCAACAACGAATGCGCGGCGTGCGCAATGGGCTTGGGCACCCCTGGTTTATACAATATAATATACAACTTTCAAGGTTGCAATGCAAGCTAGTGGACTGTATATAAATAGTACAAAGCATAAAGAGGCGACTAGATGGAGTGAAAGGGTCAATTCAGTCTATGGGTGATCCCAATTCCAAAACTTGCAATTACCAACAAATAACCAGAAGCTATATAATTTCCTTTCATCAGCTGATTTAGTTTACTATTTGAAAAATATTTTAATGTAACACGTTGATGAAATTAGCTGAACAGATTCGTTTTCGTTATCGGTTCAGTATTTTCGAAGGTACACAATCTTGGGGTTCGATATGGGTTGTATATGGTTCAGAACATTCATGTAAAAATCTACTAAATATTGGCATAATAAGTGTAAAATTTAGTTAAGTTAAGAAAATACTAAAGAGCAATACTAGAGAGTAAAAGAGAGATCCCCAAGTGAAAAAGAATCTTTATGTCAACTACGGACTTAGTTGATCTACCTCATATAGCTGGCAAACTATCGATGGCACTGTCAATATATCAAATTTTTTCTTTATAAGCGTTGATTTTTTCACTATCCAAAGTTTACAGCATTTTTATGAGTTCCACATTACTTGCATTGGCGCAATATACTCGCAACAAGAGCAGACGTCTTTGTTGATCTTCGAAAATATTTCTCAATGAAACAATGAGGATTCCTTAATTATAGAAAGACAACTATATCAATGGGTGTTGAGGACAAATTGAAATAAAACTTGTCTCGAAAATATACCTGTGGATCCCAGCAAAATCCGCGGAATAAGAAATAAATTTCAGTAATATCGCTTTTACCATGAAATTAAAGTCTGTCCTCATAGAAAATAGTCTTAAAGCAGACAATAAATTCTGCCATAGACTTGCAAGAAATATAACGTTTCTTTGAAATTGTTTGCCAATAGCACAGGTTTACAAATTAAAGCAAAATTTTTGCACCAGAGAATATAGGAAAATTTTCATATGCATTTTTGGTCGCTGAATTAAAATCAACTGTCCGTTTTCCGCCAGCACGGCAGGCTTACGAGATATTTGCATAAACGCGTGTTGAGCGAGGTTTGCTTACATTTGTAGGTCCTGTGGCCACATAAAGTAAGCTTTCCTATCCAAATTTCTTTTAAAATAAGCTGAATTGAATGTCGTTACAGAAAAACTAAACGCGAAGCTCTGATTTTGTTCATAAGATACAAATTGTTGTATTTTAAAATGTAAAATATGGTAGTTTTTTGACAATCTCGGTTTTTTACAAGTTTAATTTATTCTGAAAAAATTCTCAAAACTTACTAGTTGATAGTCCTTTGTCGCCTCAAACTTGTTTAGTTTTCAATTTTCGATATCAACGCGCTTTTAAAACATCGAAAATATCGAATAGCGCCCCTATTGATAGTTTGCTAACTCTACTACCTAACCGAACCTTCGATATAAATGCCTTTCCAAACCATACTGCCTATTTTTGAGTAAATGTCTCGGTTCAATTATGACTTTTAATAAGTGTTTATAAATCTTGATTTACTTTTTTTACATTTTCACTGACAAATATAACTAATTTTAGTACTAAATTGTTATTTGATTGGTTTTGTTACTTGGGCATAATGATTTTAGTAACAGTTCCTCAAACTGGGCTCTAACCCACGAATCAAAACTGATTTTAAAATTTTGAAAGTTCGCAGTTTTGTTTACTTCTCAGATCGTTCTTTTGAATACATATAACATTGGATTAAGAGACCGTTATTCACTTTAGGGTTCTTTTTTTGCGCCGCCTGTCCAATTTCAGATAGTCTTCTCATTTGTACCCACTGTAGCAGAGTGTCCGTTCGCTGAATTGTTTTTGTTGATTTTGCGCAAAAGCAATTTGAACATAAATCTTGCAAACGACACACACACACACACATGCATACACACAGGAGTAGACTGCAAGTCTCCAAATGGACGCGGCAGGAATCGGAATCGAAATATGAACGGCAACTGCAACTTGGAAATTAACTGCTAGTTTCACACGTTCTAACAGCACAGGGAGGACTGCGAGTGAGTGGGGGATGAGGGGGAGCGCAACGAGTGGAGAATAACCAAAAGAAATGTTGCTGTAAACTTTCACTTTTGCCCACAGCACAAAACAACCGAGTTCCAAGTGCGAGACGAGAAAAAATTACACTTGCCCTTTTTTTTTTTTTTGTTTTGTCAGGGGAGCAGCTGCTGTGAACTTCCACCGGGACTCCCCCTGCCTAAAAGTGAACCGCTTCATCTGCCGCCCCTCCCGCTCTCTGTCGCTCTGCTTCTCGTTTGCACCGAGTTGGACCATAAGTTTGTCGTTTAGTTGAGGGCAAATAAAAATAAAACTTCAAGTGCCAATTATGTGTGAAATTCCGACACTTTTCGCTTGTTTACTTTTATGTGCCCTTAATGAAGTTTCGGTTTGCCTTTCGCATATGTGTGTGTTGCAGTACCGAAAAAGTAGCTCCAAATGAATGGGTAAAGGTGTTGGCTGAGTTAATTAATTAGCGAAAGGTTCGTTGAGTATGTGTGTATGAAATTTCAGTATTTGTTGCACGATTTTTAATGATTATACATAGAAGAAGAAGAGGGAAGTGTGGGGGTGGTTTTAAAATATTTGTATTGCAAATGAAGAATGATTTTAACTCTAATCTCTGACTTCTAAAAGTCCTTGTTCTCCTTCTCTCTCTCTCTCTCTCTTTAAAATGAAAGGGTTTTCAAAATGCACTGGCGAAATCACTTACTACTCTTCGTTAGGAAATTCGCTGGTTAAAGTGGAACCAAAGGAAAAAAAGGTTATAAGACTAGTTTAATAAAATATTAAGTAGAAAATTGAAACTGCCAAGGGAAAATTATTCAATTTTCGGAAATATTTAAATTCTTTCGTTAGTTGAATCGCCAGGAACGAGTAATCAAAGAATTGAGAATTTACTTTACACCTGACGCCAGTGGCTTTGATGTTCCGTAGCTGGGATCGAACTCTACCACTAAGCCACTGCCGCCACAGAAGATGAAAAAAATGGCTGCCTGAAAACCAATTAAAATCGCATTCAGGGCGATTTCCTTGACGGATAACAACTCGCAAGTGCGAGCTGCCACTTGTCCAAACGAATGGGCGTTTCGAATCAGAGAAGCTCAAATGCAATTAAAAGATACAGATACTGCGCTTCTGCAGGCGTATCTTAAAGTTGAAGTCGTAAATAATTTCCTTCTTATCAGAGAAAGAGGCAGCCATTTTTGTCTTTTTTTCGAAATATTTGACACTTGCGGAAATGTTGTACAATTTCCGCTCTAGTACAGCCATAACTCCAATCGATAATTATCGCAACGACATCATGACATCATCTGGGGTGCCACATCCATGGGATACATTTCGTATCTATTTGAATGAATTTGTAAATTGTGCGTTTTTAGTTTTTGTCTAATGAACTCTGAAATTGAAAATATATGGCAAACGACTGGGGACAACATCATCATCGTCCGTCGTCATCTTCCGTTTGCGATGCTCTGTCCCGATATGAAACAGCTTGACATCTTGCCACTTATTTATTTATTTATAATGTCCGACATTTGTCCGCTGGCCAAGTTTGGTCTTTGGATTTTGTGCGGACTTTGTATAACTTCATCTGCGCTTTGCGCGCATCTTCGTCAAAATGGGTTTTGCTTGTATTTCGTATTTGAACTGTTGAAAAATTGTACGCTCCGCCAGCTGTCGGACTGGAAATGGAGATGGAATCGAACCAAAATAGAGTCGTTGATTATTTTAATGATGACGCCGAGGTTAGAGCACGTTGAGAAGGCGTTCCATACTCACACACTCGCAGAACATGGCTCTGGGTCTATGTAAATATGGAAATGGCGTGTTGTGTTCACATTCATGGAGAGCACCGGGAGCCGGGGTAAGCAGGGGCGTTTGCATCGCTCATTAATTGAGCTATTAAGATAAAGCCGCAGCGCTTTTTTTTTTGTTCGGCTTCGCCGCGTTTTGGTTTCACTCAGCCTGAGCTTGGGCACTGGGTCAGTCGGCATCTGGATTCCGGTCCCTCCCTCCCGGCCATCCCGCTTTTTAGATATTTTTGTCTGTTTAGTGTGTCAATGATGGCATTATTATACAATTCATACATAAATAGAGACAATAAATAGTTGATGTATTCATTCATATACAAATGGGGTTTTAATTGCCGTGACATGGCGGCAAATTGAATTGGACAGAAGAACAGTAAAAGCCGCCGCTCAACTGTTAAGAGAGCTGAAACTGACTGAAATTTGAAAAGTGAATGGAAATGGTCTTGATTAAAAGTTGATTAGATTAAAACTAGATTAATGGGATTTCTAGTAAACAAAATACTCGCCAGTGCCAATCCTGTTAATGCTTTGTATATTGACTTATACGTGAGTAAAGTGGAATATCAAGTCAGTCTCTGTCTCACTCTTCCATATGCGATAGGTAATAGAACTCGAGAAAGATTTCGATTCGCTCTCGTGCAAAGTTTATGTTTATGTATAAAAACTTGTTATCGAAATTCCAGTTCGATTGTTTAATCTCAGATGGGGATTCTGTTTTGAAACGTACACAGAGAAAGATATGACTTTTCCGTACGTAAAAAATTAACTGTGTTCATGAAAAAAAGAAACACAATTAATATTTTTATGATTATAATCCTCATAGAGATTTAAATTGGAGTAAAACCAAAGAGAATACACAAAATAAAAAAGATAGCGGATAATTTATTTATGAAGTTATGATTTGATGTTTTTGAAGAAATAAAATTGGGACTATACAATGTTAAATGTTAAGCAATGTTAAAACCACCACAAATACATCTTCGGTTGGGCAGGGTAAAGCGTCGTCTCACCCAAGTGAGAGTGCTTATACCTACATCTTTACTATGATTCGCCGCTATTTGACGCGAGTGCTTGAAATTCGTATGTGCTAGCATGCCTTTCCGTGCTAAGTCCCAAGGTCCTCAGTTCGAGTCCCAGTAAAGTAAGTAAGAAACAAACATGTTTTAATTTGTTTGTTTTTTTAAAAAGAAAGCATTGCCGAACCAACAACAACAAAAAATATACTATAATATAACAAATGCACAACATTTTAGGGGGTGGTGATGGTTGGTCGTCCCCCTCCCTTTCCATACATGATTAATTTTTATACTCTGTACCGAAGATACATAGAGTATATTAAGTTTGTGCAAAAGTATGTAACAGGGAGAAGGAATCGCTTCCACCCTATAAACCACCAATTTTTCGAAGTTAGGCAGAAGGTTAATTTTAAACCGAGTCAGGGGTTTCATTAAAATTTAATCATAGCTTGGGTTTGGTTAATTACCTATTGAACTGCTAGATTTGAATTTTGGAAATAGTTGAAACGTTAAATTCATTCATAGCTTTGACTCACAAAAAGGAGGTAACCGATCTGTACTCTCACCAATTTACAACTTGTCGAAGTCGTCTTATGTTTGAAGCACGAGTATTCAAACTGATGTAATGATTCCAAATCTTTCATTTATTTTGACAATGCAAGTATTCAGCTAACTATTTGAGCTCTTAAAGAAGATGACAAAACGATACACTACCGACAGACAGAGAACACAACTTCGCAAATACCTTTAATTTGGAATAAGCTTCGATTGCAAAAAACATCAAAAATCACTCTTTTAGAATAATTTATAATTAAAAAAATTATTTTTTAGTTTGGCCCAATAAAGGAGGTACGGGAAATATCTTTAAATTCTCTGAATATTCGGAAATAACATCACATTGATGTAATCTTAATAGTTAGGATCTCTCGGAATATAAAGTTCAAAAGATTTCAACCAAGATTCAATAAGTTAAGGAACGGCTGTACCCAACTAATACTTAGACTTGACGAAGGACTTTTGTAGAGCCTTGATTATAAGCAGTTCAGAGTAATAAGTCTGCGACGTCAAAAAAAAAATGTCCAAAGATGATGGAAAGCTTTTTCTCCAGCCTCTCATAAAGGTCTTAACCCAAAATTACACTACCGTTGGCCTGCTCAACCAAGTCATAATTCAAAATTCAATGCGTCCTCCCTACTCTTTCATTGATCGCTGGTCAGTGGCCCTTGAACAGGATCAGATGCGGCCAGCTACCTGTTGCAGTTGCTACCGCAATGACTTGGCCACTGCCGACGCGGCAATGAATTATTTTAATGATGAGACTCGGCTGAGTTTGTGCGCATGCGTAAGATGCCGCCATACTAAAAAAACCAGTTTCACTTACGGTTGCTCCCTCCCCTGCCTCAGTGCCATTTCACAGATCATCGGACGGCCATTGAGGGGCGCGCTTTCATGGCGAAAAAAAAGTATGCGCTGCCCTAAGCCGGTTCGTTAAGCTGATTTTTATCACCGAACTGGCCGCAAAATTTCACCCGGAGACGATCGCAGGGCTCGAAAAGTGAATTTCGGCCATAATTAGGTTGAGCAATTTGGTAGGCTGTACACGCCACGAAGCTGCACATATAAGCGCTTAATCATCGTTGGCACATAATTCTGGCATACCTTGGGAAGGCGAACTCGAAAACAAAGTCAATTACCAAAAGTGCCACCAGGATTTTACTCCTCCTGCTAGATGCAGTTGAAAAGCAATTAAAAGCTGATTGCCCCATCAGGGGTAGGAGGAGGAGAAAAAAATGGAAAATTCCTCTGTGCAAACTGCAGCCATAAGATACAAATGCAAGCTGAAGGTGTACCAAGGATGTGCCTGCTGGCAATTGGCACACACCCTAAACGTGTAGCTCAAAATTTGATAACCGCACACACAATTGCAGCTGCAGCTTGCAGATACATATGTATCTCTGCCTATGTACACGGCCGCATGTATCTCAAAGATTGCTTTCGTGTTTGCAATTGCAACTCAATTGCGCATTTTGCCACCGCAAGCATCAATATACAGACATAGGCATAGGCCATAATCACGTCTGAACATCTGAGGAAGCTGTTCCCCCCAAGTCCATTCCACGCACTCGGACGCCCGGCCCCGCCCCCGCCCTCGTAGTCTCCCTGCGGCCAATTTAATTGACAGATTTAGTGCTACTCGATTGGCAGTGCGGAAAATTAGTTTTCCTCAACTGACTTTCTGTGGCTTTTGTGCGCATTTAATTGTTTTATAGACACTCGCAAGCAGCTTAAATCCAAGAGAGTAAATATGTATAGTTAGATAGATAGATATACACGAGGGCTGCCTTTAATTTTTGTACCTGTAGTGTAAAAGTGAAAGAACTTTCCATGCGCTCAAATCATTTTTAAAACTAAAACTATGTTGTTCCAGCTCCATGCACGTTTGAAAGAGCTTTGAAGGTTCTGATATTTCTTCTGACGATGAAAAACTTTTTTTAAAATGTTTTTTAAAAAAAAGAAACCAAATACGGGGCTTTTAGGCAGGGTTTGTCAAGAAGAGCAAGGCCAAAAAGTGAGAGTAAGAGTGTATTGGTGTAGGAAAATAACGCGACTCAACCCAGCTCTGACCTACTTCACTGACCGCTGGCATTAAGCAATGAGACATTGAGAAACAACTTGCTGTTCGATGTCATTTTCGCTCTCTGAGTTATTTTTTGACTATTTTCGTCTCCCTTTAACCACCGCATTTTCCGTTGTCACAATTGTTTTGAGTAAAGTGTTTACATTTCACAAAGTAGCTAACATCACTCAAAATAGAGAGGCGTTTTAAATGGAGTTTCTATATATCAGCTTCTTTGTGACTGAAAAGCAGTTTGCTGGCACAAGCCTCGGCATGCGTTCGGCTTGTGTCGTTGTGAATAGCGAAATGTGGTCCGCCAGGCGTGGTCATTGCTGCTTTAAGGCGAAACTTCTGGAATATTACTGGTATACCATTCATAATGGTCCTCCCTAATGTGTCTTCAAAGACTTTAGAATGTTTGCTTTTCATCAAAAGTCGAATTATGTTGATCGCCGCATTCTTTCCATTTCCATTCATTTCTCAGCTGACACGAATTTTAAATGTCAAAGTTCAGATTAAGTTTGTGCTAAAGTATACCCAAATTTTTACTGCAAGATATTGAAATGGCAACCCTCGTGTATAGCTAAGTGGGTGTGCGTACATCATATACAAGGTGAAACACGCCCACGAACAAAACACGCACGAAAATAGATTTAATTAAATTGCGAATAAAATGCGTACGCTGAGCAAACGAAGGGCAGGGCATGGGGGATAGGGTGGTGGACGCACACATGTGACTATCACACAGTCAATTAATCGATTTTGTATTGATTTCCCATTGTAGGAAAACTAATACAAGAATTCATTTCCGGCTGAAGGAATGGAAAGTTGAAAGATACCTCTTCCCTCCTTTTCTCACGAAGTTGATCAACTCATCTTTCTCTGGAATATCACTTAACTGCCTGGCAGCAATTCCAGCTAAGAGTTCAAACAAATTTCGAGTTATCAAATTGTGGATTAGCTTTCATCTTGGTCATGTGCCACTCGTATTGGAGCATTGGCAGGCGCGTGCGTGACAATTTTATGTGCCTGAACGACGACGACGATGGCAAAACAAAACATAAATTAGAGCAGAGCAGGGAGCAAAATGGGAGCCATGCTCTGCTCTGCTCGGTTTCACGGTGAATTCAAAAACAGAATCGAATTAAATATAAGTAGAGCCGCCCGTGTGTGTGTGTGTATATAAATAGTTATAATAGAACCATAGATCACACGATGTGCCGCATGCAACATGGAGTCACCGTCACCTGAAGATTTATGGGCCCCCGCTCCCGTTTGAGACGCTCTGACTAGGGGTGAGTCAGCCAGCGGGGAAAAGGATAGCTAGAGTGAGAGCGAGACAGCGCGAGTTCGTTGCAAAGGCAAACACGTAAACTGTCAAAACTTTAAATCCCGCCGGAATTTAAGTTAAAAATTATAACACGTACTCGGAGTCGGGCACAGCTGCTCCAAAAAATGGAAAAAGAAAGCCCACAGAACCTTGAAATGTATCTTCCACCCCTCAACCCCGCTGCCCGGCAAATGTACGTTTAAATTATCTACGAGAAATTTCGCGCCTTTCCATGCAAAGTTTTATTGTCTAGCCCCCGCCACACACACATACCGACATTTAAATTATGTACTTAGAAATACACAACATTTTTTCTTTCCGAAAAGTCTACAAAAGAAAATGGCACAGCACAGCAGGACGCAGATGAAGAAGACGAGAACGAAGCAGAGCGAACCAGCAAAATGAATTTCGCACTTTTTCGCATAATAAATTTGAAACTTGGCCAGCGAATGCTGGGCACAAAATAAAAAAAGAATCCCAAAAAAAAAATCCTACATAGAAGCAAAGTTTCCTAAAAAGTTTATTTTTGCATAAGTAGATGGGAGAGAGGCGGAGCCTCCGCTACTCGGCCGCTGCCGCGTGACAAATTCCATTTAAAATTGTTGAGCAGCAAAACTCACGTACCGCTCCTTGGCACTTGCCTCCTAAATAAAATGAAACTTTTTGTGTTTTTTTTTTTTTGTTGCAAAAACCTCAGCGTGTGATGTATTCCAAGGGAGCGGCAGCCACAGCAGGCCCAGAACCTGCACGAGCAAATGGAAGTAGAACTGTGCTGGCGCAGATTTAAGTTAATCAGCAAACAGGTTTAGGGCTAAATCAATTTATTTATGCGCTAACGGCATGGCCAAGTGGGAAGAAACTCAGGCGGAATGGAAATGTTACTTTTAAATGTCCAGACCATAAACACTGAGATTACATTGAATGAGAATAATCTATACTAGTGGATGATGTAGAAAACAATGTGAATAAAATAAATACAACCCAGATCAAAATAATTGAAATATGCAAACCATTTGCACAATTTTTGTGGTTTTTCATAGACAAAATTGGGAAAAAAAATTCAAATTCAGCAACAGCCAGGGAATCAAACCGGAACCAGATCCGGAACCGTATACTGAAAAGAACCGATGGAACCCATATTTTGAATTTGTTGTATACTAGTGTCCGAGAACCGTTATTCTTGGAACCGAAAAGACCGAAAAGAACCTATACACTGTACCGGTACAGTTTCGGTTTCGAGCACTTAGTTTTGGGGGAATTTTTTTGGACCCGCTTTCTAATAACACGCTAACCTGTGAACAAAAAACTATTTCGGTAAATATTTTAACAGATATATATTCAAGAATTTTTTTTTATTTCTGTTCAAGTGCAACTAAATCAGGTTATCAGCTCTGACACTTTATCTAAAAGTGGAGACAAAGTCGATTCATATTTCGCCCACATACATCAACTCTGTCATATCTCAAAATAAACGTATTATGTTGTATTCTTTATGGAAAAATCATCTTTTTGTTTACAATCAATTCAATTCAAAAAGATGACGTCTTAACGGAAAGCCGAAGGATCGTTAAACGATATCGTCTGCAATAAAACTTAGATATGTCGCTCTTGTTGGATCATGAAAATTAACCAGTAAAGTGAAATAACGACACATTCTCAGAGTATAAAATATATCACATATCATTTGTGAAGATAATGTAATATTTGTATTGTCCAATTTCTTTTCATGTAAACTTACTTTATGACTGTCATAATTTAAAAAGCACGATTTTTGAGTTGATGATGCTGAAATATTCGCTAAATCGGACAAAAAACGATCCAAATCCAGGTACCAATATGGAATGGAACACCGAAATAAATTAGAACCATAACGGAACCTTTACCGAAACATAAGTTTCGGTACGTAGCAGAACCGGAACCGAAAAACGATTCGGTTGGAGCCCTTTTCTTGCTTTTTTGTAAAGAATTGTGAGAGGCGTCGATGATATCAGTAATGGCTTTTATATAGCCGTCATCGATTCGATGACAGGAAGTCTTTAAAGCTGATTTTGGTGGATAACTTTCAGAATTGTTGCGGTAAAGAATGTTGTACATTTTTGAAAAACTAACGGCCGACATCATCGGGGGTGACACAGAAATCTCAAGAGATTTCGCCGAGGGTTTGCTTGTAAGTCTCTCGAAAAATCCGTAGGTGCCACTGAACTTCGAGAGATTTCATTTTCTTATTTGAAAATCAACTTAGAAGGTTTGTGTCCCAGACATATCCATAACATAAAACAGGCTAGCATCGTCCGCAAAAAAAATTCCCTTTTTCTAGTTATGAGTTATTTTGATTCTTAATTGGAATTTGTTGATTGTGTTGTATGTTTTATGATGCATTTTTAAATTACAATTCAAATTTAAGAGAATATAAAATAATTGTTGGGTTTAACGACCTGTTCTTAGTTATTTAAGAAATAGTTTAAAGCCGGCTCAAGGTCCTGTGTCTTCTATTTCTTAGAGAATATAAAAATAATATGCAATATTTAAATATATACTCGAGCCAGTCATGAAATATAACTTGGCAACCCTTGGCCCGCTTATTGAAGATAGATGGCGCCAGCTGAGGTTAGTTGGCAAGTTGATATTGATTAATTTGACAGACTTCGGTTGATTTTGGGAAAAATTATTTTAACGCAAATTTGAATGTTAAAACAAATTAAATAAAACAAAAACAAAAACATAATGTGGTTTACAATTCCAAAATGAATTTCGCTTGCCAAAATTGTTTGGGTGGTGAATTTTGCAAAAATCTCCTAACAAAACACGGGAAGTTTGGAATCAACCAAAAGAAATTTATGTGGCACCTAAGATCTAGAACTGGTATTCGGTTTGAATTTGGTTTCTGCGGCACCCCCGCATATCTTCTAGGTTGCTGCTATGTGTCAGATAATTTAACAATTTACTCTGTTATATAGATGCTTGAAGTTGGTGAATCCCGGATTTCCTTAAACCAAGTACAGGAGGTTTGACTTGAGTACGAATTTTTCAATTCCGGAATTCTTGTCCTGATCTCTTGGGAGAGCTTGACTTTTGCTTGATAAAGGCTTATTTTAACAACACACGGTATTGATTTTATTTTGTTATTCGTCTTGAACCCTCAATCGGATCCAATCAAGAATGTCCGATATTGATTTAAGCTCGATATTCGTACTTGATTTGATCTCAAAATCGGCTTGCTGCACGAATAACCGAGATAAAATTAATCTCGATATTCAACTGTATTCAATCTGAAAAGGATTGCTGCAAAAATGATAGAGGTTGACTTGAGCTTTATATTTAAACTCATTTTAACCTCAAAAAAGCAACTCACAAGAACTACTTTTTAAAGACGTTTTTATTTTCAAACTAGCATGTTCTAGCCAGCTCGAGGTCATTAGTTGTTTGAACGCATACAACACCACAAAAGAGTCTGGTCGCTGTGTTTAAATATCTTTAACCAGGTTGTATCTTCAATAGACTTGGCCCATCGAATTCAATTCAGCAGGTACCTTCTCATGTCGGAAGTGTTTTAACTGGTAGGGAATTCCAAGGCAACATAAGTGCAAAAACCTTCACCAAACAAACAATCGCATAGTTGGCAAAAGAATTTGTGTATGTGTGTGTACCCATTCAGCCTTACAGCATTAGTGGAAGAGATTTTCTTGATTATGTTCCAAACTTGCTCTCGCTTACTACTTGCTCTTTCGCATTTGCATTGGAACTCCGTAATTACTTAAATCTCGATGCAGGCTAAAAATTCTTTACAGCTTAGTAAATGCTTTGCCCCGAAGGTTCGTACGTATTATAACGTCTAAAGTTAAGTTCGCGGTCCGGTTACCAAACTTGTCGGTTTTAAGCATCTTGTTTGAACCACAGGTAAAGAAATCTCAGAACGCTGTGACGCTTTTAAATCTTTGTCGGTTAAAATTTAGGCATTTTTAGTCTTAAGGACGACTTCTTTCAAAAGTGTCTGGTCTTTGAAATTGCAAAGTACTCTCTATTTTTTATATAAATTGTCTTTGTGGCTACCATGTCAAGGTAATCCACTGACACGATACGTCCAAATCATAAAATTTTGGGAGTTTCTGCTAAATAATGGCTCAAATTAGACGAATGACTATCTAAACCAGAAATATTGCCTTATATGGTATGACGACAAAAGTTAATGATTGGTGAGTACTTTAGAAAACGGCGTTGATAAGTGTTGTGCGTAAACTATCTGACGGTAAGCTTTTTTCGCAAAAGTTACATGAATTGTTCACCAACATCCCCGGTTGGGGGTTTTTAGGGGGTTTCTTAAGCCCCAAGTCTATGGCAATATGTCGCAATCGTCCGATGCTCTTTAAATCGACTTAACTCAGTCCATCGCTCTAATTATACCATTTCAATGCAGCAGAGTCAAAATTGGGCCCCTCGAATCCGTGTTACCATGACAGGATGGTAATTCTATGCCATAACATGGTAATCAAACCGAACTTTTCTTTTGCTTCATTTCAGTTCTCAAAGTATGGAAATACCGCAATTAGATTGATTTTAAAAAATTATCTTTATTAGATAAGGCACCGAATCAGTTCTACTACTCTTTCTATTCCCGTTCAATATATTATGTTAGTTCTTTCAAAAGTTATTTAAGTTAATCTTAGAACTTTTTAGCAGGCGCTATGTCAATAAGTTATGATTTTCATCATAACGTTTCTAAAACAAGACACGCACAACACTACAAAGGAGGCTGGTTGATCGTATACCTATTTCTTAAACTTCCAACAGTTCAATCATCATTACGGGGCATGCACAAACACACATACAAAGCTTCTGTAACTTGGCGTTTGCTACCGTTTGTCAGAATTTGTGTTACAAGTCTGACTTGGGATTCCCAAGCGATCTTAGCAGCTCTGACATGAGGAAGCCTCTGCCAACTCATTAAAGTTGGGCAAAAGAGCCTACTTAAAAGTTCTAATATTAATAATCCAAAGGTCACTAAAACATTCACATTGTGTTATTTAAGTTTTTTTTTGAACCAAACAATTTTCCTTAAAGTTGGGATTCGAGAGGTCATCAGTTTAGAAAATTTGGTTCGAATTACCCAAAAAAAAACAGTTCCGAACTCGAACTTAGGGGGTTCTTAACCGATTTGCAGCCTTGTCTGGACATCGTTATTAAAAACATGTTTTCGATATATCTGTTACTCTGGAAAATAATTAGTTATGCTTTAAGTCTGCGGTCTACACAAAATATTATCTTATGCCTTATGTTAATCAATCAACAGAGCATTAGCAGAATGTTAATTTAACATAGCTAGACCAATAATGCCACCTAAAAGTAATATTTGTTCAGTTAAGCATATATCTCTGAAAACTGCTCAGGATTTGAGAGTCCAACACACCAAACTTGGAATGAGTCAAAAATAAATCCGTCCTGTAACTTCCTCAATTCTTTGTAAACTTCAAATTAACTCACTTGTTGACAAAAGTGTAATAAATTTAAAGCTTTACTTAATTTTCTTAAAATATCGTTATAGCATTGCAGTAAATCACAGAAATGGAATCCAACAAAATCTGATATAAATTTTGACCCACAACTCATCAGCCTTGTCAAAGGCAAATTTTCTCGCACATTAAATTGATGTTAATAATTTTGTTTGAGTATTTTGTGAAATTTACAACTTAATAAATGCGAATTTATGAATATACACGAGTTTCTTTGTTGTGTCGTCGGCAATTTTATTTTCATATATAATTTTTATTGTCTATAAAATTTTCTCGCCATTTATTTAACGTGAGTCTGCACACGCACTCATACACATGCAATGTAATGTACATACGTCCGTGTGTGTGTGAGTGAAAGATAAATGCGTTTTCACTTTATGACTTTCGTGTTGGCATAAATTTGTTAATACCTTTAGGCCAAATTTATAACATAATAAATGCTCATAATGTTTAACTTAACATTTTGCCAGGCTCAAGCACTGCCAACCTGGCTCTGGCCTGGCCCTGGCCCTGGACCTGCCCAATAAAATTGCGAAAGTTAACATTGTCCATGGGAGTGTCTGATAAAATCGGCCATGGTCTGCATGTGCATAATGCAGATATGTAAGAGAGAGGGAGGGGAATTGTGCGTATGCACACATAAAATTGAGTTATTGCACTTGAGGCAAATTAAACTTCATAAATATTTGAAATCAGAGATTAACACGGGCATCGTCTCCTGGCTCTCTGGGCCCAATTAAACAGGCATAATATCGCATAACTGCAATTTAAGTAGCACACGGCTGCATCCCATCCCACCACATCGAGTGCGCGCACGTTGCAGCAGCAAACGATCAATTTAAAGTAACGATCTTGCCAAAGATACAAAGCCACAAAACCGCACTCAGCAAACTGGCGAATGGTAATGGTAATAAAAATGAAATGTTTTTCTTGTTGCTGCTGCCTACGTCGGATATGTTGCTTGATGATCGTCGAGCTCGACAAAGAAACAAAACCAAAAAAACATTTTTTACAATTTATGACAATGGCAGGAAAACTGACAGCAACAACAGCTACAACAACGACAACAAAAGCAAATGCTGAACAGCTTGTTGCAATTTTGTGAAACGATTTTTCAATTTTAAATGCCTGTTGAAATGTTTATAAATTTTAACAAAATCGGAATATTTTAGGGGTGGGGTTAATGAACCAATTTAGTTGAAGCTAGCTTAGGCAGATGCCTGTAATTGCTGCAGTTGGTTGTTCTTTCTCTTCCTGAGGTTGCTTAGTTTAGTTGTAGAATTGTTTTTTAAGCTTTAAAAAGTATTTATCATTTGAGAAAAAGTGTGATTTTCGAGATTCAAGCTAGGATAAACTTTAATTCATAAAATTCAATAAGGATTTATCTTGTGGGAAGAGTTATTGAGGTAGCCCTTTCACGATGACTTCATCCTATGACAGCTACATGTTAAAGTTATACGAAAGTTAAGAGAAACTCGACGTAAAAATGAAATTGTAATTCGATGGATCAAAAAGGGTCAAGTCCGAACCTCGCCTAGTTCAGTTTAGTGAATATAAGTCAGTGTGTATAAGTCATTACTGAGCTGAGCTGGCTGTCTGTATAGCTATTTTATATATATTTTATAAATCTTTACAGATTTTATTACATCATCTTATATATCGTCCCTTAAAATATCAATAAATACCTGCTATCTGTTGTATGGCACAAATACTGTGTTATTGTTGGATGATCATTGAATTAATAATGGACTTTGGTCTTGATTGGCCTTAAATGGTTATTTGTATTAAACTTGGCAAATTTAAGAGATGCTGTGTACATGTACCCACTTAGTCAATGTTAAATTCAAGTTTTTACTGTTTATTGAAAATATCTCATCCAATTTTGCCTTTCCCCCCTTGCTTGCTTCCAGGTACAAACGGCTTAAGAAGACGCGGCCGCCAGACATACACCCGCTACCAGACCCTCGAGCTGGAGAAGGAATTCCACACGAATCACTATCTGACCCGCAGACGGAGAATCGAAATGGCGCACGCACTCTGCCTCACAGAGCGACAGATCAAGATCTGGTTCCAGAATCGACGGATGAAATTGAAAAAGGAAATCCAAGCGATCAAGGAACTCAACGAGCAGGAGAAACAGGCGCAGGCGCAAAAAGCAGCGGCAGCAGCAGCAGCGGCGGCGGCCGTTCAGGGCGGCCACTTAGATCAGAATTAACTATTGATAACTAAAAATTATACATAAACAAATGAACGATTTACTTAATGTGCGTAAACGAAATGGCAAACTCAAAACCATTCTTTCAAAAAAGCAACCGAAAATACGTAAATATGAAACAAAAGAACAAATGTAGTTGTCTAAGTAACAGAAATACAAACGAAAAACTTAAGATACGAATTCGCAAGTGTAAGATTTAACTATGTTTCAAACACCATTGAGAGTTTTTGCCCGCCCCCTTTGTTGCTTACTGCTACTTTGTTTATAAACTAATTTCTTGCAAAAACAAAAAAACAAAAAAATACTCAAAAACGAAAATGTTGAAATTCTGTTGATATGAATTTTTGAATTACGCGTTTTTAAACCAATTCTAAAAATTCAAAATACTTAACAAAAACTATTGAAAATTTAACTTTAATCTAAATAGAATTTGTTAGCCAAGTAAAAGTATATTACAAAAAAACAAAAACAAAAACGGATAAATATGAAATATGAAACGAAGAATGTGTATAGTTTGTGCTTATAAATTAATGCAATTTTAGTTAACTCTGTTTAATTTTAAATTAATTTTGTTTAGTTCACGCCCAAGCGACTAAAGTGAAGCTGTTTCGTTTTAAGTATTTTGTAGTGTGTTTTAAATTTTAAATTAAATTAAAGCCTAATTTTATTATGTTTAGTTTAATGGAAAGCGTTTATGAGATTATCTAAAGAACAAGAACAAAACGACGAAGAAGAAGATGAAAAAAGAAGAATCTTTTGCCCCGGCAAATCGAATAAATTATTGGTTTTGAAAAAATCTAAAAACAAAAAACGAACTCAATTATTGTGTTATTATTTTATATAGTTGCAATTTTCTGTTGTTGTAGCATTTGGTTTGTCTGTCTCTCCTCTCTTTCTCTCTCTTTCTTAGAGCTGTGGCAAACGAAAATTGCCCCACAGTGCATGCGAATTTTTGCTTTGATCTCGTCAGTTGTATGCTACACTATATATATATATGTATATATATAGATCAGTCATGTCCAAAAAACGCATTGATAATCGTGCGCTTGTCAGCGAGAGCAAAAGCTTCGCGTAGACTGAAAAGCTCTCAAGAACCATGGACATGGCAGCATGCATATAGTTTTAGTGGGAGGAGGGGAACTCCTGAGACTCCCGCAGTTATCCAAAAAACAAAATAACAAAAAAAATACAAATCTTAACAACAAAAACCTTCACAAGATGTATACGTAACTAGCGCCTAAGATTCAACTATATACCATATATATATATTTACAGTATATATAAATCTTTATATATATTTATGTATTTATAAATGGACAACAATAAGAGAATATCTGCTCGTTGAAACAGATGAAAATGCCTACGAAATAAGTTAAATGTTATAGGTTTTAATTGCAAAAATGGAAACAGAAATACGTAAATATGTATACGGACATGCGAAGAGCAAGCGCCAACGCCTGGCCAATGCGAAACCCCATGAATAGAAGCTAAACTACCATATTAAGATTTAAATGTGAATTATCGTAGCAAACGGATATACGTAACAGATATATAGAATCTACCACTTACCTAATTACAACCTACATGCATTATATGTGTGTAACAAAACTAACGCTACATTATTGTACATTTCCTGTGGCTTTCACTTCGTACTCTCTGGACAGGACAGGCACCAGCGCCGCTTAGCGAACCTACTTAACTTACGTAATTGCATTTCCCTACTTCCTAAACTACCTACCTACCACTCATACATACAGACATATGTTTTGCAGTTCCATTTTCAACTCTGATCCCGCATGTCTCAGGCTCCTTTTCCCCCGTTTATATACTTAAACTCTATGTAACTCTAATTTAAAGCCCTTCTATGTTAGCTCTGTAAGTTGTAAATTATCAATATTAAACTATACGTATGAAACAAAAACAAAATCCAGTGAGAATGTGGTAAATAAAAACAAATAAATTTAACAAAAATGCAATTGAAGACATTTTAAATATGGCGCTTGTAACCCTTTTAGTGAAATCAATGGACAGACAACAAGCAAGTCTACGTGGAAGATCACGGTCGCCACCAACAAAGCTTTTGAAAATATAGTTGCCTCGTATTTTGATATAGAAGTGTAGTTTGGTGTCTGGCAAGCAGGGAAGCACCTCCTTGAAGGTGCAAATCTACAGGATTTCTAGCCACCGGGGCATTGATGAAAACGAAATGGCGGGAAGTCCTGCAAAAGCTGGAGTCGCACTAAGCCAAGGAGCTATATTAAACATACTCCATACAGACTCTATACAGCAAGATGGAAGAGATAGCGGTGAAAGAAGCAGAGAAAAAGTGGAAAAACACAACCGGCTGCAGCTGCAGAATCTCTAAAATTGTGTGCACTATATGCTAAAGCTCCAAAGAAGAGACTGCAGACTGTTTATGGGCATACTAACCAGTCACTTTCTAACAGCCGGTCACTGCCGAAAAAACTAGGCATTAAGACAGCGGGCACCCGCAGAATATGTAAGGATCCTGGAGTCGTAGGAACTCTAGGACACCTCATCTGCAGCTGCCCAGCGATTGCTAAGATAAGATTAAAACATCTGCACTGCCCAAGATTCACCTCTCTGGAAGAGGCGGCCAAGAGGTCCCCAAACAGTTATTGGCATTTGCCAAAACTTCAAAGATCCTCTTGGATTTCTAACTAGAAATGGCATCCGAGCAAAACACCCGGCCTCACCAAAGCTTTGGTCTTTGCAAAGACTGCAAGGGTATGTATTTATGTATGATAAACTCTCACATTGTCCTAAGTCATAAATCGCTACACTTGTGTACAAATTAATTGGTTGACCATCTAGGAACAATCTCAAAACTTTTTAAAATTTTGAAGGAGCGTTTGCTGATGCTTTACAGCAATAATCAACTAATTTTTTGACCATCAAAGACTAAATGGCTAAAATGGCTCCAGCAATTTGATGACGAAGGAACAGAACATTAACATCCGTGACAAAGTCCAAATCAATTTTGCTAACAATTTCAATAAGGAGGATTTGAAAAACTTCGAACCAAAAATCAAAAATATTTTTTGTTAGTTTTTGATCCCAGCAAAAAAGCTTTTATCAGAAAGCTTTTTAGTTAAATTGTAGCGCCCTCTGTTGCCAAGTAGACTGAAAGTAGCTCTGTTAAAATACTGGTTCAAGTGGGTTCCGACTGTTAGTTGCTCTGTTAATGTAAGCATGACGGGTAGATGGCGCCACTGCACACGTTCAAAGAATTCAGTTTTCAGAGAGGCGCTGATATAAATTTACTAGAGATGAGCACTACCTTAAAATTGCAATATTATCTAAGCCGAGAGCGTGAGTTAATGCTGATTACAATTTTTTTCCAATCAATTATTTCCTTAGCTCGTAAATAACTCTCAACCCTTTTTTCAGTTCGCTCTACTCACGTCACTGACCGAAAAACTAAATATAAAAGGGGCCCGGGCTTCCCTCAACCGAATTTGTTCTGTTATCGCGACTGTGGTTGACCACTCCGCACTAATCGGTCTGACAGCAACCGAATAATAGGCTCAACTCAGTCAATTGGTCTTAAATTGTTTGCTTCTCGAAGATCAAACTGTCAACATGTTATTTGGAAAGGTTGCAGACTCAAGAGTTGCGCGAGAGTTTAACATAGGCAGAGAGAGCGTCTTTGCGAGAGAGCGCTTATAGTTCGTCAAATAACCACATAACAAAAAGACCTAAGAGGGAAAAATCAAAAAAATGTGTTTCTCTCCTCTCACAACCAAATAGAAGCAGAGAGCGTAGTTAAAGGTTGTTTTGGTACCTTTTTTCAATGTGGTCGCACGAAAACTGTCGTTTGCTGACAAAGGCAAACGGAGAACCGATTTTTGCGACCTCTGACTATTTCACATTGCGAAATACTGAAGCACTAATCAATTATTTGTTTAAAATTAGTTATAACATTTAATTAGTTACACCATTAAATCCTGTTGAAATTTGTTTACATTTTAGCTCGAATAATTTTTCAAGTCAATTAAACTGTAATTGAAGTTGCATCTGGCTGGCAACATAATTCAATTTTAATATTAATTACAACATTTATTAATTACAACAACTACAACCCAGTCAATTGCCATTTTATTTATTTCACTTCCATTAAAATTTTGCTTGGGATATTTTTCTTCCATTAAATTTTCAATTGGGATTTTTCACACCAGCAAATTTTTAATTGGGATATTTCACTTCAATTAAAATTTAAATTGGGATTTTTAACCAGCAGTAAATATTGTAGTAGGCAAGGGGTACCCTAATGTAGTAGGCAAGGAGTACCCTATATATTCTATTATTAAGCGTTAAAGAATGACATACATGTTGTTGAAGATTGGTCACACTAAAAAGAATGTCTGATACACACAGACATAAAACGAATGTAGATACATAAGCTAAGCGCAAATTGAGAATAAAGAACAGTCTTAAGCGAGAGTCGAAACAGATCAGACGCATTTTTATTGAATTGCTGGCGCCAACTCTACCACAATATTTAATTGAGAAATTTTTATAAAACAAAAGCAACTGCGCCAGATTGGTTACAACAACATGTATGTCATTCTTTAACGCTTAATAATAGAATATATAGGGTACTCCTTGCCTACTACATTAGGGTACCCCCTACCTATCATTTCATTGTGTGACCGTAACCAGACAAGTTTTTGAAAATATTTGTTCGATATTTTCATGAAGAATTTAAATAATTTCGCTCATTTGAGTACAGTCGACACTATTTTCTTCATAAACAGCCATTGTGTATATTAGATTTAGTTATTTATATGGCATCTGGTAATCAAAGCAACATTTGTTAAGCTGCTTTACACTTGTCATATATCTCTAAAGAGAATCTCTGACGATAGTGTAATAGCAAGGCATATATCTCTAAATATTTATAAAATGTAGCCTTCTTTGATGAAATAGAACAGGTTCTATTTGATAAAAGATTTTCTTTAGAGAAGTTTGACAACCGACTATTTAGAGATATATTATCAATTAGCTGATAGTTAGCTGAGTTAAAAATATACTTTAATATATTTACGTAGTATAAATTAATGTCTTTTATTCAATTTTGTTGTCCAAGTACTCGCTTGAAGTGTGACCAAGGTTCACTACTTTCGTAATATAAAAAGCCTAAGGGTATTCTTACAACTATTTATATGTGTTCGTAGTGGGTACTCCTATAACTAATATGTACAGTGATGATTACAATGGTTAGGTAGATACTCTTATAGTTAATATGTGCAGTGATCATAACAATAGTTACAAATGAATACTGTTGTAATTAATATGTACAAAGATAATTGCAATGTTAACACTAACACATAATATGGAGTTAAGTATCCTTAGGTTCATCCTATTTCTTAGCTTTGACTTCACTATATTGACCTGACTGAAAACTCGTTCCACTTCGTCGTTAGACCACGGAAAGATCAGCAATTTAAAGCGAAGTTAGCGAGCTCCAAAATTCGCCGATTTCCATTAGAATCCTTATTAGACAAAACTTCGGCCCAACATTTTGATTTATCAGTTTACCAAGTGTATAGATTGATACTAAAAAACAATTGGAGAAATGTTTTCAGTTTCAAAATATCCCAAATTTTTGATAACTGATTTTTTTTGCTGATGTGATATATTTTCAACGGAAAATATGTAAATTTGTTGAAGTATTTTTAAATTATCAGGCAGTTTAAAATGATATATTAAATAACACAGGCCAACAAAGTGACCAACTTTGTGAGGTGCACCCCTGTTGTTTGAAATTATGATAAGCTTACTGATTCCAAAACTGATTCTGGTTCAGCTTCACCAGCTCTGGTTGCCAAAATATGGCGGAAAAACGAAAATGTTGAATTTTTGGCACTCTAAGATTTATGAAGGCTGCACTAGGCGGCATAAACATGGGAACTGTGAAAAGGCTACTTAAATCAACATAGAATTTATCGTCTACATGTCAACATATAACTATGCTGAATCAAGTAGCCTCTTTACAGTTAATATAATATTATATAAAGATTTGGAGTGACAATCTTTTTTCCCCCAATTAACTTTAATATGAATTTTGCTTTTAAACAGCTGCCAAACAAGCTGATATAAATGCAAAATCATTCTCATAATTAAAGCATTTGTTGGTCTATATGCCTAGGTTGTTCCAATAGAAATTCGACACTCTTGCTGGGGGTGATTTATTTTGAGAAATTTGCCATAAAACAAGAATTATCTGACTTTAGAGTCCAATTTAGACACTTTCTGCTATACTTATATATTTAGCCTCCGATTTAAAAAAAATGCATTGATATGTGATCTGCGGCAAATAGTTAATAAATCCAGATATGTATGCCTAGTGTGGCCTCCAGAAATCCTAGAGTGCCAAAAATTCAACGAATTCGTTTTTCCTATATATCTTGTAAACAAGAGCTGATAGAACAAAACCAATAATGCAGCTTTGTTCAGTTCAATTCATATTAACATAATCAGATCGAAATAGGCCTGTACCAAAAGCACTGTTGGGTTGTTCAATAAATTCAATATACTTATATTCAAAGACAAAATAAAGGGAATCAATTACACAAGGCAACAAAATAAGACTTTTTCCTTTATATTGAAGGTTCGGCGGTGATTCTAGATGATTTTCGTGTGCTGAACACGAATCTTTTTTTTAGAAATGGTCCATCATGTCATGATTTTTAGTAATATCAGCTTAAAGATACAAAAAATGCCTTATTTGACTCTTTTTATACGCGTTTTGTGGAGAACCTTTTCCTTTTTTGTTTTGACTTTCTTTCATATTATCGGAAAGAACCACTTCTTAACTTTGAAATAAACTATCCCAAACAAACTATACGATTTTTTCCAATGAAGATGTACTTTAGTAATTGTATCCGAGTTCACAAAAAACCAATATATTGTTGCTGCCGCCGGCATTGTATGCAATGCGTTTTTTATTGAAAATCGACATTGTAATTCTATACAAATTACTACCCGGTTGTACTGTTTCTGCAAGGCATACTATTGTGCATAAGACGACTTTTGCGTTAGTTACTAGTTACTTCACAGCTAGCGCCAATAGCTGGTGTAGGTGACCGGATGTGTAAAAGCTATTTTCTAATGGTCCGAGGCGGGATTGAACCCACCACCTCCCGCACAAGCAGCCACACACACTACTGGTGCGCCACATTCGAAATTAATAAGAGAAATAGTAATTTACGATAATATCAAAAAAAGTCAATACAAAATGTTAGGTTCCCCACAAAACGCGTCTGAAAAGGGTCAAAATTGTAACTTTTGTTTACTAAAAATCTCACCGTGATAGACCATTTCTGAAAAGAGATTTGTGTTCAGCACACAGAATCATCTAGAATCAATAGAATAGAATAATGGACCTTGTTGCCTAGTATTACCTTTGCATCAGTTACTTTAAAGGCTCCTCTACAAAATTTGCGCAATTTTTTTGAAGATCTTTTTCGAATTCATTCTACACAATAAGATCTCTATGTTCTCTCTTATGTTCAAAATCATACCCTGGGTAAAGGTCATATCACAAGGTATTCAAAGCCATCAACTTTGAGAATATCAATAGTTGCATCAGCTGGAATAGCTCTAGTTTTAAGCTCATTAATACTCATCAGCAATTCATTTAGTAATTTGGTTGCAATAGTCGAATTACCCTAAAATCACTTGTTTAGTTGTAGCACTTCAGAGAGTACGAATTTTAAAGATGCCAAATACTTGTAGTTTATGTTATATTCAAATATTGAATGCAATACTTGGGCTTTGTGACATTTTTCTTGCATTGCCGCTATTCCAAATTGCACTTTGAGCTATCGCTGTATCAGTGTGATGCGAAGTGGATGCAATTCCGTCTCATGGAGTATCTGTGGGTTGGACACACTCCATATTCGACAATTTCATTTTTGTACGTTGCCTTTTGGATCAAAACAGGCCTCATCACACATAAAAATGCAGTTGGACATGTTTTCGTCTTCTTCTATTTAAAGCATCTTCTATCTTAATTCCCAGCGAATAAACAATTCTGCTGCGTTCAGTTTGTTAGCCATTTTAATTTTTTAAGGGAATAAGTTCAAATCGTTGTGCATTACTGTTTGCAAAGACTGTCTGATGATACCCATTTGAGGAGATGAGCTCCTTGTCGAAACTCTTGGATTGTTTTGTATGGCAGCAACTACAGCAGCGTTAGTTTCCTCCTCCCGAACTGAAGGGATTCGATTGTAAGGTCTTCTGTCCATGCTCGGCAAAATTATTTACAAGCCTCATTATGGCCCATCTGCTCGGAGGATTGACGCCAAACGTGCGCCTTTACTCACTTTGAACCGAAACTACGGACAATCCAAATACTTGTTTCAGCGTCCCAGCTATCTACTTTTGTTAAATCTAAAGATCCATCTACTAAATAAAAAATTAAGCATTAAAATGAAAAAAAGTTATTCAGGCCTGTTTCTGTTTCCGAATCCGATTGATCGGAATTGGAAAGAGTTGTGACTCCTAAGAGACGATTGAAGAATTCGGTCGAGTCTTTTTGCCATCAAAAAATTACGGTAGATGGGATTTTGAAGTAAAAAGTCGAATAGCACAGACGGTTTTTGGAAGCGAGAATATTTAGCAATTCCGATTCCGCATGATTTGATCGATATCGAAAACGGAAACAGGACTCATTAATTTTTTTTTTGGTAGCGGCTTTCATCGGTCTCCCTTTATTTCGATACTCTGCTAGTAAGACATACACGAACAATCACTTCGAAAAACTACATTGGACATCACAAGGCCTATTTTCAATACTACAAAGATGTTAGTAAAGAAAATTTAGTAAACATGTGTAGGATCATTGGCCAACACATACTTCATCTGCATTAATACACTGATAAACTTTTTTATATGCAATTCGGCGCTTTGAACTTTTCGAAACCCAGTTATAGTTATTGGTGATATAAATTAAAAATTCCAAACCTTCGGGCATAAATTGCTTACATGTATGATTAACAGCAAGTTGTTCAAGTCTTCATTAATTAGTCATTAACTAAACCAGCTGAAATGGTCTTAAAAAAAATCCGCATCTCCCGCCTCCCGCAGTATGTTAATTTTTCAGGGAAACCGTTTTTCGAAACCCGCCAGATTTGACGGGAAAAGAGCTTATTTGACATCACTGACTCAAGCCCATGTGGTTGGCAAAGAAATAAAAAATTTGGCGAGCTTTATAAAGCTTAAGACCAGCGCCCTTGTGGTTTGAAACTCCGCTAGAAGGTAGTGGTAAAAAGGTAAGAAACTTAACTGTGGCGATGATTAGAGATGGCCCTGTTCTGTTTGTTCATTTTGACACAAGCGCTCACGGTTCAAAATGACGGTTGAAATAATGTGATTTAACAATTAACAAGCCTGAGCAAAATATATGTTAATATTGCACATAAAATGACTTCAATTCTACGCTTTTGTTCCCTAGCATTTGATTTTTTGCAAAAATTAGTGGGCGAAAGAAAGCAATAGTTGGGATATGTAAATAAATTGTTAATGGATTTTTAAGTAGTTTGGTTAAACTGATCCTTGCTGGCGCTTAAATAGACCTGTTACCAACTTTAAGCATTCAAAGCCATTCGATACTTTAGAGCGGATTGAAAAAATAATTTTCCAACTTCGTACAATCCACCCCCAAGGTCAAAAAATAGAGTACTCAAGGTTAAACCTTAGTTGTCAGTCGCTGTAAGTACAATTTGACTTGTAAAACATTAATATTTGGCAGTTGATAAAAATCGACAGACAAAGTGGATAATTGAGTGCTCAAGGTCAAGAGTGTGATTTTAAGTTCTATGTTTGAAATGCATTAAAAAAATATATTTCAATTTGGAAAAATCCATTTTAAGTTCGGGGTTTCTAAAATTGTTAACTCTTCGCATTTGAGCCAAGCTCTGTGAAGCAGTGTTGTTGACCGACTACGCTGGGTCGATAGACTTTTTACTCCGAAATCACATGTAGCTTTTCCTTTGAGGGGTTCCCCTCGCTTACTAAATATGAACTCTGTAAACGATCTACTATATATATACTAAGGAAAACCGAATTCCAATCACACTACCTCTACCTTGATAATTGGCAACACCACCATTTCTGTCAGTGAGCAGCGCATTAAAAATAGTCCCCCTAACCCCCACCAATCAAAGCTGAAATCAAAATTGCACCGCAGCATTAGGAAAAGCGTTCGAAAGCTTAACAAGATCAAGGCTACACACACTGCAGTGTCTGATCCGCAGCAGTAGCGACAACGACTGCTACTGTTTTCGGTCGCAGATTTCAACAGTAGTTTCGTTTCAGCCGCGTACACGTGAGGTATAGGTATCGGTATATTCGTCAACGGGTGAGCTTTCATTCTCAGGTTGGACACCAGATTGAAGGGGCAACAATTTATAAAGTGCGTCGCTTTTGACTAAATAGGAAGCAAATAATTACGTGTGTTGTGAGTTGTCTGGTGTGTCTGTGTGCGTGAAAATGACCCGAAAGTCGCGAGATGTTAAGTTTTTGCCAAACACGAATCGCAAATATAAATCAACAAAAGAGTTAACTATGGGAGTCGATGATTGCACCCAAATACTATAGTTAAATTTGACAATAATTTTAGTGTCCGTGCGATTGCCATTCGTGTCAGGCAGGCAAATTGAATTTATAATTTCTCGATTGTTGGATATTAATTTCTATTTATGCATGAATCAGCTTTTGTGACCAAAATCTGCACTTTGTACTTGTAGAATATCGTGTGTAAAGCGACTTAAGGTGCTAGTGCCAGCGGCATTTTGACCTCAGGCTTTAATCGATTTGAAGAAAAGCACAACAAAACAATTACACTGGCCCACACAAGCAAGCAAACAAACAATAAAAAAGTCTCTTTAAATTACCCGCCGATGTGATTTAATAAGAAAAAATGTGTGTGATTAGACTTATAATGAGTGTCAGTCTTATTGCGGCTTTGGTTGACGTTGCCACACTAAGCGATGAAGCTGAAACGAAAAAATCATTGAGGTAATTAATAATAAATGTTAAGAGTTATGATTGTAAATATACGCAGTTTAGAGACAAAATACCCTCGGCCAGAGAGGCTAACCATTTTTTACGAATTCTGTTTAAGTTAATTCCGCAATAGTTTGCATATAAATGAGCACGAATATGTGTAGATAAATATTCTACCGGCAGACGGTTGACAAATTTTGTAAATAAATGAACGGGGTTTGGTCTTGAAAACAAATATAAATAACTAGCATAAAACGCATCGCGCTTCTCTGCGCCCCAATCAGTAAAGCCTTTATCAGTATGGAACCAATATCCCACATCCCATCCACTATCCACCAATTTCCCACCCAGTTCCCATCCACTTCCCACCCACTTCCTACTCACTTACCACCCACTTCCCACTCACTTACCACCCACTTCCCGCTCAGTTCCCATCCACTTCCCGTTCACTTCCCACCCACATCTCACCCTCTTCCCGCTCAGTTCCCATCAACTTTCGCCCAAGCAACCTTGACCACTCACTTTCCACCCAGGAGGGGGGGTTGAATTTTCCAAAAAAATTGTGTGCAGTTATGGTTGAATTTTCATATAGATCTTTGCAAATTAGTTTGAACTTGAACTGAAGGGATGATAAACAAAATAGTTTCATACAACAATTTTCCGAGTATTTTCCGAATTTTGGGTTAATTTTCCAATATTTGTAAGTCACGTTTTAAATATTTTATTATGTGCAACTTTGAAAATGAGTTTGGAGCTAATCGCTGGCAACCACCCGCTTTCCACCCAGGAGGGGTGAATTTTCCGAAAAATTGGTGTGCAGTTCTTGTTGAATTTTCATAAAGATCTTTGAAAATGAGTTTGAACTTGATAGGATGGAAAACAAACAAGTTTTATACAACAGTTTTTCGCGAATTTTCCACATTTCCCGGCAGAATTTTCCAAAATCCGTTCTTAGTACTCACTTTCAGGATTAGATAAAACTACTGTAGAAAATTCATTAATTCAGAGATAGAAATCTCTTATGATTTAGGCTGTGCGACGCTCACCAGTCTGCCAGTGAGTCAGTCAGGTTGAACTCTTTTGTAAATATAGATGTAAGTCCGATTTTAGCCGAATTGTAAGTATCTCATAGTAGTAAATCACACTCCTAAGACAAAGTGTCATGTTAATGCTATAAAAACCAAAGAAATGATAAAACTTTAAAAATATTTAGGGTATTCACTAGCGCAGATAATCTTATTCCAAAGGATAACTTGGTCTCTTTTCCTTGGGCAGCTAAGCAGAGATGTTAATGTTCGTAATGTCTGAGCACAGTTCAAAAATGGAAGAGAAATATATTTTCAGACGCAAAAACTATTACATGGGGACAGCTGCCTGAGTCCCATCTGAATCTCTGCCGCTCCCGAGTCACCCGCTCTGTCACATTTCGTCTCTCGCTCACTCCGGAGAGCCGCAGATCGAGCAACGATCGGCTCACAGCACGTGACCCGCAGCTTTCGGTTTTAAGCTGCGAGGACAGCAAACTGTTCATCGCTCTTTACACTCTGCTCTAAGCTTCGAGGTAGGAGCCAGCATCCGACTATCGCTGGATTTAGGTAGCAGCTTCCTTCCTTATAGCCAAAACTATTATATTATATCTTCTCGCAGCTCAGAGCTGTGAGCTGTGGCTCACGAGCAGACTGTTAGCTCGCTGCTGGGAACCGAGAGCCGGCTGCGGGCAAAGAGCGTTTCGAACCCTGATTTTGTGTAATTTTAAGGAAGCTTGGATCGCGAACCGGTTTTTAAGATATCAATCTTTGGTTTTTGGGTTTTGGGGGAGGTTTTTACCTTTTTTAGAAAATAAAGTCAAATCAAAAGTATATGTTCCCCACAAAACGCGTCTAAAAAGGGTCAAAATAAGCAACTTTAAGATCAAATTACTAAAAATCTCGACGTGTAGGACCGTTTCTGAAAACAGATTCGTGTTCAGCACACGAAAATCATCTAGAGTCACCACCAACCCTTCAATTTTCTGGAAAAAGTCTAATTTTGTTGACTTGTGTAATTGGATCAATGAAATAATTTTGCTGCTAATGAAAAATTATTGAAGTTCTTGAAGATGATATAGGCTAGTCTTTTGAACCGAAGACCTTATCAGCATCAACAGCCGAGTCGATATAGCCATGTCCGTCTGTTTGTCCGTATGAACTCAGAGATCATAAGAGATATAGTGCAGGCCGATCAAGTTTATGTTTTAATTCTTGCACACGCCCCGGTATTTTAAAGTCATAACTACCACAGTTTTGTGGATAGATGGTTTGTACCTTTTATAGATCTTTAGTAATAAAGATTAATTATCGAATTTCAGCAAAAAATGTTACAGATCGGACGATCGATATTTAAGTTATGACCAAAAGAATGTTCGCTGCCGCAGCGCAGCAGCAGCGCTGCTTTCAGCGGCTACTACAGTCGGGCTTGTAGTCGGGCTTGACCGACTTTCTTACTTGTTTCAAAAAAAGAAAGTTTGGTTCGGGTTTCTGTTCGGGAGGTCCCCAATTCCAGGACGAGGCTGATAAGGGAGTTTTATAGCGTTGTTAAAAGTTATAAAAGTAACCAAGGCGTAAAATGGGTCCAGAACCGAGCCCCGGTTCATTTGTGGACTAAAGCGTTGCTTGCACTGGACCACGAACCCAAGCTTTTTAGCAGTGGCCGGCCAAAAATACATGCGCACTTTGGCATTGTGTGTGTGTGTTTAGCTACGCGAGAGCGCGCTCATTTAGCACATCTTTGTTGTTGCAAAAGAGAGCAGTATAAGCTCGTATACTGACGGTGTGTCGACGTCGCTGTCGCAGAGCCCAGTTCAATACACTGGAGACTGAGACGTGCCGGCCACTGCTTTATAGAGTTCGCGGTCGTGTTTCCTTATCTGCCTCGTTCTGGAATATTGGGCATAATCATGGACAGTAAGCGACGCGGATGAGGCGGGAACTTTTAAGTTGACGATGAATTGTAGGATCCCTAGGCACAACCTGTCACTTCAAATACAATTTACGTTAGCCCAATGAAGAAGAATAAGAAACACTTTTCAGCAGAATTTTTCGATTTTCAATGGATTTCTTTCTATTCAAGAAGCACAAATTCTTGAAGGATTGGGCGTGATTTGAAGTAGACTTTTACAACAATACCAAAGGTACACAGAGTATATTGAGTTTGTGCAAAAGTATGTAACAAGGAGGAGGAATCATTTCCGACCCTATAAAGTAAATATATTCTTGATCAGCACAAACAGGCGAGTCGATATGGCCATGACCGTCTGTGCGTCCGTATGAATGAAGAGGTCTCAGAAATGGTAAGAGATAGAGGTTTGACATGTATGGGACATATACTTCTTATACATGCAGGCAGATCAAGTTCATATTACATTTTTGCCCCGCCCCCTTCTGCCCCCACAATTTGTGAAAAAACCTTATATCTCCCACAGTTTTCTAGCTAGATAGTTTGTACCTTTTAGTGATATTTAATAATCAAGAATATTTATCGATTTGCCGAAATGATTAAGATCGGATGAACCATACTCAAGTTGAGACCAAAAGAATGGTCGCTTCCGCAGCGGTAATAGTTGCTTGGTTTTAGCTACTAGGTTTGATGTGTAACTAACTTTATTGAATAATACTTAAGCTAACAATATCGTTGAGTCAAACGGAGCGAAGCGGGGCAGCGGGTGGCAAACCCGCGCGAGTCGAAGCCAAGCCAGAAACTGAGCGCCAGGGATGGCGCGTGTGGTCGTTCTGCTATCGATGGTGCTCGATGAATGGTGTGACCAGAGGTGGCCAGGGCTGCCACAGTACTCCCCCCTCCAGAGACCATGTGGGAGCGAATGATCTTCAAAATTTAGGTTTAGCTGGGATGTATGTATGTCTGGGGTGAGTGATGATCATATACAGGATTTGTACAAGTCCCAATGTGGAGGAAAGCTTGCGTATAGTTTTCGCTGTGATGTTTGTGTCGTAGCTGGGTCGATGAAAACCTCGCGTTGAGGTCGTTGCTTCGATTGGGGGTCGATAAGCAAGTTCGTTCGATCAGGATTGAAGTTGAAGAGTCAATAGTACTGGGTATTGTACCCCGAGTGGAGACTTTCGATTGCCACACGTTATGGACTTTCGTTTGCCACGCGTTGTGGACTTTCGCTTGCCACTCGTTGTGGATTTTCGCTTGCCACTCGTTGTGGACTTTCGCTTGCCACGCGTTGTGGACTTTCGTGGTGAGATCGAGAACTTGTAGGTAGACTCAGGCTGGCATCAATTGCCAAACAAAGAGCGTCTCGAGTCGTAGCATGTTGCTAGTGGTCGGTCAGGTATGCGGATCGCTGTGCATGAACATCGGTGACGTAGAAAGATGCGATGAAGATCCAAATTCAGCTGCGCGACGTACTTCCATAAGTATGATCGATCCGTCTGGCAGGCTGCGTACAATGTAAGATCTGAAAAATTGGTCGGATGCTTGACCAACGTGAGATCGGTTACATGTAGTTGATGAGTCGGTTAGATCGATCGGTATAGGGCAGGCTGGCGATGGACGTTTTCACACGTGGACAGCCTGACGTGGAATGCATTGGCTGCAATCAGGATGTGGACAGCTCGACGTGTAAGACCTGGGCGACAGACAGGAGGTCGGTGGACAACATGCGTGGACAGCGGTCGGTTTCATTTGCACAAAAAAAATTGCTTTTTGTACCATGTGTGTGTGAGCGCTGATAGATGCTGTCCGCGTGTGTGTGTGTGAGAACGCGCCAAAACTCGCCTGCAGACGCCGTCAGCATGTGCGCATGTGTGTGCTGCTCCGTCGCGGCGTTTGTCGTGTGTGTGTGTACGTGTGAGTGTTAGTAAGCGTTGCCGGCGCCTGTCGTGTGTGTGTGACAAAATGCCCAAAAAAACATCGAGATGGCTCCGCTGCCGCTGGTGAGGATCTGGCTGCCTGCTGTTGAGGATTTGGGTGTGTTGCTGTTGTTGAGTTTCTGGCTTCAGTCAGCTTAATACTGTTTGAATCCGTTAATCGAATGCCGCATGTCGAAATGAGTCCCACAATGGCGTCACTGTATGAGTGTGTGCGTGTGTGTGTGCATCTGCGGTCGAAATGTTTTACGCATCAGATAATTGTTGCAGAAGTTGCGTGTTTGTCGTTTTTCAATCGTCGCGGGTCACCACTTTAGGTACTAGGTTTTATGTGCTAATTATTGTTTGATTGTAAAGCGCGATGCTGCCGCCAGCCGCCTTGGCGGGAGCCCAGCCAGAAACTGAGCGCCAGGGATGGCGCGTGTTGTCGTTCTGCTATCGATGGTGCTCGATGAATGGTGTGACCAGAGATGGCCAGGGCTGCCACATGGTCACAGTAGTGACGCCATCTATTGGTCAGTTTTCAAAATCCCTCAACCAGCAAAGCAAATAGTGGTGCCATCTATTGGTCAGCAAGCATTGTTCGATGCAAAAATTAAGAGCTCCATCATTTATGAACGATAGTTAAATGATGAAAATGAGTTCGCTGTCGCAGTGCAGCAGCAGCGCTGCTTTCAGCTGCGACTCTCTACAGAGAATATTACAGTTGGGCTTGACCGACTTTCTTACCTGTTTTCATTGCATTTCCAGCCAGAGCGCACTTTAAAGAAATATTTAAAAATGTTCAAGCATTTTAAAAATAATTTAATTTAAATTTGCTCTAAGCTAACTTATTTGTACTTATGTGACATGTTCCGTCGTCCTCTTTACTGAAAGATATAAATATTTTAACTTCTTCAACTAAAAGTCTTCATTGACCGTTTTCTTTTCTTGGTACAACATATTTTGACATGCAGAATAGGAGGAGTAATTCTATAATACATAATTTCGTTTGTTAGCAGTTGAACATGTTTTCGTTTGTGTTTTTTATTACCGGCTTCAGTACAATTTAATAATTTCTTTTCGTTTTGTGGTTCCATAAATCAAAAGGCCCCACACTTCTTCACAGAATACAAGCAATAGTGATGACGACTCGGGATTTGAAAAGGATGATATTGGATGGACAAATATTAACGAAGAGGTGGACTTCGTTACACCAATGGTTCTTCAACATCTTCAAAAGCTGGGAATAGAACATATGCAGCTGCCTGACATGAAGGAGAGCATTTCTGTTGTAAGTATCGACATGTTTATTATATTTCTTATTAATTACTATTCTAAACTTACATAAGAAGCCTCTCTTCATCACCTACGAGGCCGGTCTCTTTTTGACCAATGGAATCGTGTACAACCTCTCGGGTATACAGCGCAATGGCGATGCGTTTATGACATACCAGGGTAAATCATTCCTGAGCAGATTTTATTTGAAGATAAACAAACTTCAGGTATGCAGAATTTTATAATCAATAATATTAACTTTTGTTAATTTAATTGCAAAACTTACAGTTTGAGTACAATTTCTTACTTAAGCTGATGGCCATCGAAGGATATGGAAAAGTACTGGGCTCACTGGATGACACCATAGTCTACGCTGAGCTGGCCGTAAATGTTATCACTTCACAGTTGCATCTGTATGATTTTCGGATAATTGAATTTAGGTGGGTACCATCTTTTTTTCTAAACCGACTAATTTGAACTCTTCTGCTATTACTTTCTTTGGCAGTAATATCCATGTTCAATTGGATCAAGCTAGACTGATTCGACAGCTGACCGGAATTATTCTAAGTCCCATAACCAATTTGTTTAAGGATCGCATCACGACCTCTATAGCTGATGGCCTAAAGGAGCAAATGCAATCGGTGATGACTGATTTTAACACTGAAGATCCATTAGAGTTGCGAAAATTCACCAAGAAATTGTTGTCGGGCATAACCGGATCTGCGCCAGAGGACCTGGACTAATATCATATTGCAAATTAATTAAGGCAAAATACTCATATTTGGATTGCAATTTCTTTGTCTTTTATTATTTAATATACAGGATAGTATTATTATGATACAGCGGTAACAAATGGGTTTGTGCAATTTGTTTTTAGACTGATGACCAAAAATGAGTAGCTCTATTTGTAGATTTATGCTCAGTAACTGAGTCGTTTAATTAATGACACTTATAATTTGTTGGGGCAATTATTGCTGCAACTTTTCGTTAATAACTAAAATTGTATGTTGTGTATCATCTCAGCATCTTCAAAAACGTTCTCTCACACAAAAGCATGTTCAAGGTTTTCTTCTTCATTCACATTCAGAGGAAGAGAGGACTTGAAAAAGACGATTGCGCAAACAACAACAATATGTGTGAATACTTACGTTTTCATACCAACAAATGGGCATAACATATAATAGGAAAGGATGAAAAACGAGAAAGAGACAACGCAGCTAACTAAAATCTTTACCTTCTTCATCTTTCCTTTTATTTGTTCATAAAATAAATTTACTTATATCGAACTAACAAATATATATATATTTTTGTTTCGGTACTGATAACCGGCTATGTTAATAAAGGTTATAAGCTTACGGTTATAAGAAAAATTTTGATTTCGGTTACGGTTTCGGTTAAAAATTTTAAAGTGTTTTTAGCGGTTAAAGTTTACGGTTTCGGTTACGGTTTTAATCTCTGCTTAAAACCCCTGAAAGTCCAAAGCTATTCCCAATTTTCTAATGAAACTAGGTCTTTGTATTGAATCAAAGAGAACTGGAAAGATACACAGGTTTTGAATTTACCAAATTCCCAAATGGCATTACAAAGAAGAAGGTTTTTCTTTTTCGTCTTGGAAGTTGCCAAGGGAAGATTCTCAAAAGTCTTTTTCTGCCTCTGACACAATTTATCCTTCTTCTGCGAAGCCTTGCCAGCCGATTTGGGTGTCCTCTGAGTCTCTCAATGTAGTCCGCAGACTGTTTAACAATCACGTCGCCTATCATTGGGATATTTAGTTCCTGTTCCAGCCTTCTCTTCCACATGTACCAGGGCGCAACCGATAGTCTGCGCAGTAATTTGGCTTGGCTAGGACACGGATCCTATGTAGATGCGTTGTAGCTGCATAACCAAATACTTGCAGGCCGTATGATGATGTAATGCCGCAATGATTGCCTTGTTTATATGTACCTTGTTCTTTAATGGCAATTTGTTTCTGCTATTTAGCAGCCATCCCAATTGGGCAGCTCTTCTATACAGCGACTTTGTGAGTTGGTTTATGTGCAAGCAAAAGTAAGGCGCCTGTTAAGGTACACTCCCATGTGCCTGTGTCCGTTTTTTCTAAAGTTTTTCGGCTAACTGTAGGTACGAAAAGTTTTTGATTTAAGAACGTTTGTTCTGATTTAAATAATACTAACACTCGGTTTTCGATGTTAGAATGCTTCTTAAATAGTTTATGTGCATCCAAGAATACTCTTAAAATCTTTAAGCACAAAACGTTATAAGTGCTATCCCTATCGCTCTGGAACTTTGAGTGTAATTTTTTCGAAATGTAGTTTTACATTCAACTTGCATGCGCATATGACAATTTAAGCGTCGTCATAAGCGAGATCGATGATAAAGCTAACATCACAGAATTCAATAATTTGTTGGGAAATTTACAATTGAATGTAATTATTAAACAAGTGATTGTCACACATTGCACAATTTTAATTTTTAAAAACGTTTTAAAAAATAATGACCGATTTAATTATGCATTTATTTTCAAAGTAGTCAATGGAGATAGTTCTTGCTCGTCGAATCCATTGTTTTCACATTTTGGACACGAATAGAATTCCATCTCATCGCACTGCACTACCGCAAACTCGTCTTGAAACATATCTAGAGTGCTACTTATATTTTTCCGCACTCGCTCCCTAATTTAAGTAAATGTGATCTTATAAAGGGATTGAAGTAAGAACTTATGAATGGTAAAAGTTTAAAAAACTTGGGACAATCATAAAACGCTGGATTTGTGTAGAATATCCTGGAGAACCACTCGGTAGAATATACTTAGATTTTAAATCTCTTGAGATACTGACTAATAAAGTGTTTCCTTAAGAGATAATAACACGCAACGCGCAGTCTAAGATTTTAAATTATTGTCCATATAGGTCATAAACTAGAGATAAAAATAGACCGAAGTTCGGCTGCAAGCCTCCCTAAAGTCGAGTGGGGTTCCAGGTTCAGGTTCACGGTGATCACGATGACCAATTATCGAATCCAGACTTTTGGAAATTTGGATAAAATAAATTTAATTGTAGAAACTCGCGCTCGCCTGATGCTTGTGTTACAAGAACAGCGAATACAACAAATGCGTAATTTTTAAGTTCTTCACAATGCACACTGGCATACAGTCGACAGATGTAGCCGCAGAGTTGAACATTGGAGGGTGTGATAACTATAGCCAAACTAGCATTTGGAAAAAGTTTTGGACCAGACCTACCCTCGCCGCCCATATAATCCCACATGGCGTATGCTCAATTTTATTTATAAGTTCAAAGTTTTTTATTAGATAGGCAACGGAAAATATTGATTTAAACCTTATTTCGCAATTATAGAAGACTTTTTTGTTTGTATTCAATTTATGTTCTGGTTCCAATACAATTGATTAATTACTATAACTTTCTTCTGCATTTAATTCAAATAAATATGAATTTACTGGTATTGTTTGGGTGCAAGATGTGTTTCCCAAATCTGCGGAGTCTGCACTTCGGTAGAGCACATATTCTCTTCGATTTAGTATATGTTCAGAGAACTTCGTTTCCTCGTGACAATATCTGCATAGTTGGGTGTTTGTTATTTCCAAATTGTACAGGTGGTTCCGCAGTCTGCAGTGGCCCGTGTAGAGCCGTGTCAGAATCCTGAGGGCATTCTTTCCTTGTTGGATTAACTTTCGGAATCTTTTGAGATTGGGGTTCACTATTAATGCTTTTACCCCCTGGTGTTTACCCAGAAGGCTGTTCTCAGCGTATTCTCTTCCTTTCTAAGGAGTCCTTTTATGGTGTGTTGGCCTATACCGCAGTATGGTTGAGGGCCTACCATTGCGGTGGCTGCACCTTACGTGCCAGTTTTTCGCGCATTTCATTTCCGGGGAGTTATCACTTCTTCGCTGTCCAAATTAATAGTCATTGCCGAAGAAAGCAATTTTGAGAGCATAAGCTTAAAAGTGGAGATAGTTCTGTTGCACTTGGGCCATTTTTTATACTCTGTTCTGTAAAAGTTGAGATAGTCCTTTTGCACTTGGTTCATTTTTTATATTCTGTTCTGTATAAAGCGTGTAAAATTTGTGATTTTATTGTTATTAAACTATTTTTTGTCTTTTTAAGGTTGTCAAAAAAAGTCTTGCGGTATTTCCGCAAGCTTGTCTTTGCAAGCGCGTAGTTCTAGTTGTATTCGTCGCATCGGTTCACGCTAGAGCTTTTTGGAAAGCTCTTTTCACGCGCTAACACGTGTTTGATTTATTGTTGTTTGTTTTTAGTCGTTCGTGAGTTATAGCGTCGCAAACATGGAGCAAAATAAAGAGAAAATACGGCATATTTTACAGTACTACTACGATAAGGGCAAAAATGCATCTCATGCTGCCAATAAAATTTGTGCAGTTTATGGACCCGATACAGTTTCCATTTCCACTGCACAACGATGGTTTCAACGTTTTCGTTCTGGTGCAGAGGTGATCGAAGATGCGCCAGGGTCCGGAAGGCCTGTCGTCGAAAATTGCGATAAAATCGCTGAATTGATCGAAAGAGACCGGCATAGTAGCAGCCGTAGCATCGGCCAAGAGCTGGGCATGAGTCATCAAACCGTTTTAAACCATTTGAAGAAGCTTGGATTCAAAAAGAAGCTCGATGTATGGGTGCCACACGACTTGACGCAAAAAAACATTTTTGCCATTTTTTATGGATGCATGCGAATCGCTTCTGAATCGCAACAAAATCGACCCGTTTTTGAAGCGGATGGTGACTGGCGATGAAAAGTGGGTCACTTACGACAACGTGAAGCGCAAACGGTCGTGGTCGAAAAGCGGTGAAGCTGCCCAGACGGTGGCCAAGCCTGGATTGACGGCCAGGAAGGTTCTTCTGTGTGTTTGGTGGGATTGGCAGGGAATCATCCACTATGAGCTGCTCCCCTATGGCCAAACGCTCAATTCGGACCTGTACTGCCAACAACTGGACCGCTTGAATGCAGCACTCATGCAGAAGAGGCCATCTTTGATCAACAGAGGCCGAATTGTCTTCCATCAGGACAACGCCAGGCCACACACATCTTTGGTGACGCGCCAGAAGCTCCGGGAGCTCGGATGGGAGGTTCTTTTGCATCCACCGTATAGTCCGGATCTCGCACCAAGTGATTACCACCTATTTCTGTCCATGGCGAACGAGCTTGGTAGTCGGTAGTTGGCCACAAGAGAGTCCTGTGAAAATTGGCTCTCCGAGTTTTTTGCCAATAGGGAAGCGAGCTTCTATAAGAGGGGCATTATGAAGTTGGCATCTCGTTGGGAACTCGTCATCGAACAAAACGGCGCATATTTGACTTAAATCTCATTATTATAACCAATTTTATGAACAATTGAAAATTCAATAAAAAATACCGCAAGACTTTTTTGACAACCTTATATTATGCATTTTGCTTTGTTTAAAAATGCAATCCAAAATCTCTTTTTCTTTCCGATTTGGGCAAGTCATACATACAATCTTTCCCAAAAACACGAGAATTCACGAAGAATGGGCAAAATTGGGCAAAAAGTGTAACAAGTTGAAGTGCACACTTCCAAGAACACTTAAGCATGATTACATTTTGGCCGAAAGTTAGTTTTAACTCCACAGTGCACTGGTGTATTGGTTAGGTTTTTTCTGGCTAAGAACGTATCATAAAATGGATTAATTTCAAAAATTTTACAAATTGAACACAATTTCTTAATGTTATTTACACTGTGCCTATATTTAACTGTATTTTCCATATTTTACACAAATTAGTTGTTCACCAGCAGCAGAGATCTTTTTTAGCAAAGTTGAGATAAAATTTCACGTTTTTTTAGGTAAAGAAACAGGCGAGCGAAGATCGGACTTTGCAACCCTGGCAAAAGCTCACTAGTGTAATCCGATAACTTTTGTTTTTTGGAATTATGGAATTTAAAGCATTTACTTTTACAATATATAGCTAATAGCAGAGAATATAGTCATGAAAAATTCGACTTTACGCCAAAAATTTATCCTCCAGCCAAGTGCGCAAAGATAGATAAAAAATATTAATAAGTTAGAGTTTAGTGGCCATTTTTGAGATCCTACAAAAGGATCAATGGAGTCGTTCACTTCTTCATTATTTTCTAGCTCCTTAGCTAAAGATTACATATCTGTGTTTGTTCTAAACACAAAAATATTTCGTTTCTTTGATCCAAAAATGCAGATGCTAGAATTGGAATTAAATTATAAATGTGTGAACGTCTAAGCGCTTTCTAAACACGTGCGCACATCAAACGTAAAATAACAAACAAAAAAAAAAACTGAAAATGGGAAAACTTTTGCTCCGGTTCAGGTTCGGTTTGGACTCAAAGAGTCTCCGACTCCATCACAGTTCGACTACGCACCGTTTTCCTGCCGTGCTTAAAAATTTGAGACCACTTGTAGTTCTTAAGTGGCAATTCCATGCATAATCAATATAAAAGGGTCAACTGTAATTTGATGCCTAAACATGTTTTTAGTCAAATCAAAGTGCATAATTATTGATTTTAATACAAAAATGGCATAGTAAAATCAAATATGAGTGTTAGGGCTGCCAGATTTTTGTGTGTCTGTTATCTCCATTAGTCTGTTCAGACTAAGTAAAACACATGGGAATAACGACAAATGTCTCTTAACATATATGGAAACCATCATACAATAAATAGAAGGTAGTGCAATGCGTAGCATGTCAAATAAAAAACTCAATTTTGACGTCACAGACTCACAGTTTTGTACTTTTTAACAATTTTTAATGTGTGTGCTTCGGTAACCAAAACGAAAATTTCTAACCTTATAGCCTGATTCCACTGACACATATATGGCCATTCGGCCAAAAGTACATTTTTTTGACAAGGCCTCCTATATACATTTTTTGCCCCCAATTTTCTACAATTTGAAAATAATTTGTTATTCGCCCCTAACACTATGAGTAATTTTCCTAAACGTGCTAGATTTTTTTTGTTGAGAATGTACATTTCCAGAGGAATCACCAAATTTGAAAATGTACATATATGTACAAATCTGTGTCAGTGGAACTCGGCTAAAAGAAGTAAAGTAAAGTATCTATCAAATGACGTCACAGACTCACAAAGTTATGTGCAAGTGTTTGCACTACCTTGTATTCATTGTATCATGTATGGTAACAGTCAACGGGCACTGCCTCTGGTAGGATTTCACACGTGTATGGAAGCAACTGGCGCCTAAAAATATGGGACCCAGCAAGTGTATATGAACGCACCCTTATAGTTTCGTGAAGTGAAGTTATTCTTTTGGCGATCCATGTCTCTAAATAAATGTAAGCCCCTCTGGCTGCATCGACTCTAATTTTGCTTATATTGTACTAATCTATCTTCTGTCATATGAGAATAGTTCACTTTTCCCCGAATAAACTTTTTTAAGTTTTATTCAGAAATATGGATTAACTTTTCAAAATCTACAAACATTTTGTACGAAATGTATACTTTGTAGCTAAGTGCATATGTGTGGACGGCGTATAATTGTGTAGATACATCTAGGTCTAAGTAGTTCATACCTATGTGTTTTTGAATTATAATTTTTGAGATTTGGCATTTATTTAAAAGTTTGGAGATATTTGAAGAACAAGAGATTTCGAATGGCGAGTACTCTCAATGTTCAATCGTTCTCTCTATCTCTTTCTCTAATGTTTTGGCTACAAATTTTGTAAACATACTGTATATATCCGCGTATCGGCCCAAATTAGAGGGAGAGAGAGCCAGACTATAGGCGGCGAGCCCCTACCAGATGCCATCAGTCATTTGGGAGATTCTGTGCGTGCCTGACGTGTGCCAAGAGACGCGGCAGCCACCGCCGAGTGGTACATATTGCGTATTATATATATACGCCGACACACACGTGCATATATACGCACACGCTTATTTATACAACACAGTTTGTTAAATTTAGAAGCATATTTTTTGTTGTATTGCAAAATGGAATCGGTGCATGTAGCGCCATCTGTCGCCGTTGATGTGGAGCGCAGATCTCCAGAATCCGGAGACGACAGCGAAAATATTCCATACCATGCCCGAGAGAATGCTCGTCCCTTCACATATGGCAACCTTCCTGTGGGCTTTAATACCAGCGACTTGAATCATGTGCCCACCGATGATGATGTTTTGGAAACTACCAGAGTAAAACGCACGCAAAATGCGCTGCCGCCAAGTCCTTCAACAACTAGGAGGAGCACGCGACCCAGCATTTCACCTTCGCGTCCTGTTCTACGCAAAACACCATCGAGACAAGAGTTTGAGGAAATGCTCATGGAGCGCAAGGAACAAGCGCTGCGTGAGCAAAATAATGTGGCCATCAAGTTGGCCCAGAACGCGGCCATACAGAAGGACTTGGACGAGCTGCACGAACGACTTAATAAGACCATACTTTCTGCGGAAAATGTGAAAGAAAGATCACAGGTGGTCAGACACATGGAGTCCATAGATTTACCAGACGCCACCCACAAGGCACCAAAGATTGAGTCATCCCTGCTTTTAGTGGAGAGGAAACGCCCGGAGACACCCACATTTCCGGTTATTCCCAAAGCTGCCAACTCTGAGCGTTGTGTCAGTCCATATCCTTCTCCAAGAGTCGTTATTTGTGAGGAGCCACGAAACGAACTGCAAACGCGGCCGATTGATACTAGCAGCCACACCCAAGAGGTGGAGCCACATTTGGTGAAATTTGCCAAGGATTCGTCAGAGTATTGGTACAAGCCACATATGTCGCGCGAAGAAGCCGTTCTGCTGTTGCGCAATGCGCAGCCTGGTACGTTTCTCATCCGCGACTCTACCACTTATCGTGATGCATATGGCCTGGTCTTGCGGGTTGCCAAACCTCCTCCTGGTGTGATCAGCGGATCTGCTAACGGGGATGAGTTGGTGCGGCACTTTCTCTTGGAGCCCACCACACGTGGTGTTCGTCTCAAGGGCTGCGCCAATGAGCCCATTTTTTCGTCCCTTTCCGCCTTTGTGTATCAGCATTCGATCAATCAATTGGCACTGCCCTGTACACTGATCATACCAGAGCAAGATCTATTGATGACTTCGCTGGATGATGAACTGATTTCCAAGCAGAAGCAGGTACTTTTACAGGGAGCCGCCTGCAACGTACTCTACCTATTCCAGTGCGATATGGAAACGCTTACGGGCGACGAGGCCGTTCGTAAGGCTGTTAATGAAATGTACTCCGAGTCCCAGCTTCCTTCACCCATAGAGGTGCATTTCAAGATATCCCAACAGGGGATTACACTGACCGACAATACGCGGAAGAAGTTTTTCCGACGCCATTACGCTGCACCGCACATTTCGCACTTTAGCATGGATCCGAATCATCGATTTTGGAGTGTCACTGCCAGCGACGAAGGACTTCAGCGTTCGGTGAATAAGTCCATATTTGCATTTGTGGCACGACCGTTGAGCGGCTCAAAGGATAATCAATGTCACATATTTTGTGATCTGGCCTCATCTCAACCAGCTTCAGCCATTATATCATTCGCCCATAAAGTCTTACCATTGAACCAGTCAAGTTGTAAAATGCTTTAATTTATTAGTTTTGTATGTCATTTGTTTTCTAGTTTTCCTAACACATTTAATATTCGTACAAGAAAGTCAATAAAATTGCATTTTGAACTCATGAGAGTTAAGTATGCCTGTTTTCGAACTCTATTTATAGGCACCGTTAAAGTTGCAACATGTGTAAAACATACGAGTTGGAAATATTTTTAGACATATTTGATAGATTTTTAGTATCCATTGCACATTGGGCAAAATCACTCAACAAGTTGTTTAACTTTGTTCAGCAGCTTCTTAAAATGGGCAATGAATTTTTGTAATTTCTTTTTGATGTCATAAAGCTTTCAAGGAGGGAATTTCGGTTTATTTGTTTGTACAGTCAGTCAACCAAACATGCAGCAAATCGTCACTCTATTAACATATTTCGAAATTGCGCAAATATGCTATTAGGGTATTCACCAGTCCTTGTAAAATAGTAAATTGGAAATGATAAAATCCGACACAACAACAAAATTCATAAGAAAATAACTGCGACAGTTTTGCTGCCCTGGGGTATGGTCCAAAAAAACAGTTCAAAGTTTAATTTAGGGTCGAAATACAGTCGACGCAAAGCATGGGTCCGCAGGGATCAATTCGATAATCGAAGCGAACTCTTAGTGGCACGGAGCATTTGGAGAAAGCGACCATCATTGAAAAATGGCAGCACAATGGTCCGCCAGTTGACTGATTTGGGCACACAGAACTTGGTCTCTCGCCGACAGCATGCATTTGCAGTTAGATGCAGATTCTCTATTAGCTCGTCCATCACTTCGTCGACTACATCATGGTCCAAACCTAAAGATTTTGATGTATTCATATCTCTTCATACTCGTATTTGTCTAGATTTGTATACCTACCATCGATGCATTCTATTTCATGAAGGGCCATGTCCATTTTTCGCTTAATCAGTGCTTGTTGTACACTTTGTCTTGGCATTTATATTTTGATTTGCATTCACGAACTAAGCTTCAACTCTCAAGTAACAGCAAAATTCACAGCCTGTTAAAAACAGCAGGTTCACCACAACAATTACTAGGGTAAGTCACAAGGGGTCGCTCACTAGCTCATGTGTGATAAATTTGCCAAAAACGTTTTTACGAGGGCTGGTTAATACCCTATATATATATACACCCTATAATATCCCTATAATATATACACAGTCACAAACATTAAACTTTCAAAAAGCAAATAATTCCGGGTTAATGGAATCTTTATCACTCGTTGACTGGTCGTGACTGGATGACCCAAATCTCAATGATGGCTTAGAGCTATTTTACAACACACTGTACAATTTATTCGAGGAACATGGGCCAGTTTAAATTTTAAATTTTCTAATAGCCCTCCACGGGTTTCTCGTAGATTGACATATCTAATCAAACCGATTTTGCTAAATTTTTTGTTGCAAAGTCTAATTTTTTTGTACTTAACTCCGAGTATTATAAAAGCTACCTCAGACGCTGTAAAGATATCTTTCGACGCAACACTAAGCTATTTTTTTTCTTTTGCTAACTCCAAAAGTAAATTAAACTTAATTTCTCCATCTCTTTTTCTTATAAACAGTGCTGCATATGATGACATTAGGCATTGCCAACTTATTTGCAGAATTCTTTCAATCTATAATCTTGACCCTAACCTTAACTATCTCTTTACACTACCTCATACAAATTCCATATTTAAACCTATAGTTCATGAGTCTGACGTTTTAAGGTGTCTTTCACAGTAAAGTATTCGTTTGCTCTTGGCTCTGACATGATTTCCAGTTGTGTCCTTAAAAACTGTGCAAGATCCCTTTCACAGCCATTAACTAAACTTTTTAAAATGTCAATTGATCAAAGCTGTATTCCACCCACATGGAAAGAATCTTTTATCATCTCGCTGCACAGAAAGGGCAATAAGTCGGACATCGAGAACTATAGGGGCATTGCAAAACTGAGCGCTATCCCGAAACTTTTCGGCTCCACCGAAGTTTTTATATGCTTGTAGCTACCCTGTACGGCCTGTATGATTTATATAAATAAGTAGCCTGATTCTCTGACACAAATATGTACATTCGGCCAAATGTACATATTTTTGACAGGGCCTCCTATATACATTTTCTACACCCAATTTCTATGGCAGCTATACTATATAGTTGTCATATCAAACTTGGTGGAATTATGTCAAAGCATAAAAAATTTATAAATACGAGGTTTGGGGACGCTTGCGTTGAAGACAAAAAAGTTTTTATCACTAAAACAACATTTTCGGCCGATGGTTCCTATGGCAGCTATATGCTATAGTCATCCGATCTGGCCGGTTCCGACAAATGTGCAGCGTATTTGTACCAAAAGACTGCGTGCAAAGTTTGCTTAAGATGGCAGAGCGAAATTCTTGATTAAAGAGTGAATTTTTGATCCCGACATTCCTGATTGAAGAGTTTCAGCTCTTGATCCAAGTATGAATAATTCTTGATTCAAGAGTTTCAGTACTTGATCCAGGTACTAATAATTCTCAAATTCTCAATCTTAAAAAGAATATTTGGGGTGGGGGTGTGAGAGACACGACTGACCCGACCCGACCGACGTGGTCCGACTCCCCCCCTCCCACTCACCATTATCAACCAACCAACCCGCCACCCAAAGTTTGTTTTAATCTGTGATTGATTTTGATACATAGCCACATAATTCTTTTTTTTTTCTTACTTTTCTGGGACTTGAAACTCGGTATCTCGAAAGATTGAAACACACACAGGCGACGGGGAGCTTAGCCCACTCGACTATCATCCATTAGACAAACGCGGCGACGGAACACACTTATAAATAAACGCAGTTGACTTTCGTACGCATCATAAAACGACCAACTGCGCATGCGCTCTCTCTTTCTGCGAGAGCGAGTCCAACGCTATTCTCTCAAAATTAAGTTGCCTATAAATTTACAGTTTCTTCTCTTTGCGCTTGGGGGCTTAAACTGGGATGCTGGTTGCCGTTTGCCTCCCTATATAGATGGCTAAGACTACTGAACTTGCTTACTCTAAAAGACAGCCAAGGTGTGATTTTTCTGCATAAGCTGGTTGTTGGTGATGTAGATTCGACTCTCCTCCTAAGTTTTCTGAACTGGAACGTACCCTGCAGAGCAATTAGCCGGGTGTGCGGGAGGCGTTTGTTCAATCCGGCCGCGGAACAGTTTTTTTCTATTATGTGTTCGAAAAGATCGTATTGAAACATATTAATTTTATCTTAATCATATAAGAGTATCAATTTAATATCAATATCAATTTTTTTTCGCTGTGTACAGCAAATATGTTCCAACAACAACATTAAAAACGACACAAAAAAAAAGCATATGGGTCTTTCCATGATGTCGAACGCGACAGTCGTTCGCATTTAAAGTGGAATAAAAGTCAAATTAAAAAAAAATGTTGTTCTTCTGTTACTTTAACTTATAGCACTTTCGAAGCCCTTTATTTAGTGAGAAAAATGTAGAGCACACCTAGTGCTGGTTCCAAGATAAAGCCAATCAAAGAGCGATTCGCACGCGACAAAAAATGGAAGTGGTGTTTTTGGCCATCAATATAAAAGCAAAACTCAGCTAGATCTGCCAAAGCCATTTAGTGCGACTAATTTTAAAATGTAGTTGAATAATTTATCTGTATATTAGAATTTATTTGATCGAAAAATTTTGTTAATTTTTTTTATTTCAAAATAAAATATGATTCGATACGTGACATTGCGAACGCGACATTTTTTTCCATCATTTAGTTTATGTGGTTTTTGTATAATGCGAAGCAAAAACTTATGATTAATTGCAATCACATAGTTTCTCATGGTTTCTTATGCATTCTTTTATAACCTTTGTACCCTCATAAAGATTTTAGATAGCAAAAGTAAGTGCAATCTATAGGTACTTTTATCAAAAAAAGGTGCAATATTTATTCGCGCTAGTGCAACCGTGAAACCGAACATTTCGAAGTGGGTTATAATTAAATGTAAGATTGGCTTTTATTAGTTCAATTTAATTGTTTCCCGTTGAAAATTTTATAAAACAGAGTGTTTTAAAGCACTTTTAATTTTTTGGTCTAGGTGGACCTTTTGGTGGAAATGTCCATATCTAATTTAAGCAAACTAGTCTATATTATACATATCTTGATTTAATTACACATTAATACGTATATACGTTTTTGTATGAAATTTTTTTAGAAAATTTAAAAGTCCTGTATTTATTTGTATTTGGATGTGTGGACTTGAAAATGAGCTTGGGGATAATTAAGCACCGCTTGTTCCTATCTTATTTCCCAAAGTTGTTCGCCTTCCGATCGTACACCTGCTTTACTGGAGCTTGTTTATACACACCAGTAACATGTCCTATACAGCGCAGTTGCTGTTGTTATATCCGCTTAACTAGATTGGTGTATGGATGGATTTGCTAAATAAAAACGAGCTTAATCAGATAGAAAAAATCATTGTGATATCACGTTGGTAATATTTTGATATGTTAAGCATTAAAAATAAGTTTGAAGCTGATCGGATTGTCCGACTTTAGAGGTAAAAATTTTGCAAAATTTTGTGTGCTTAACATTTGTACACTTTAATTTAAATATGAAAATATTAAGAATTGCTTATTTCTTTTTTTGTCGAATAAATTTTGTAACCAATTATTTGGTTCTGAATCCAAAGAAGGAATCTTTAGAAAGACTTACCACCAGTTGGGTTTTAAAAAACAACGAATTGTATTAAACTGTATTTGAAAATGTTTACTTACTCTGCGCGGACTCAAACTCGGGGCCCTTGGATTGAACATGTTTTTGTCTGAGAATGTATGTAAGTAGATGACTGTGTCAGAAATAAAGTGCAACTCTAATTGATTCTACTGAAAATAAAAAGAAATACTTATTCGTTATAATTAAAAGCATTCTTCTGATTAAAACTAATTGACTAAAATAGCTGTGAAGCTTTGAAGTGTATTTTATTTTTGATTTTTTATTATATAAATTAATTTTAATAATCAAAAACAATTTTTAAAAAAAATTAATCAAATAAATTTTATTTCTTAATTTTTTAACAAAAAATTATAGCCGTTACGGTCCTTGCTTTTTCGAGAGGTGAGTTTATATATTTCATCATTACTTCCGTAAAGGTTTGCTGATTTTGAAAACGTATACATTAAAAGAAAGGTAATCCGTTAAAAATTTTAAGAAAATGAAATTCAGAAAAACATGGGTTTTGGCAAAAGGGCAGAAAAACAAGGTCAGTTATGGCAGCGTCATACATAATCCATACTGTGTATTCACCCAGATTGTTGGACCAGTTATAGGTACACAACATAATTGTGTGTTAAGCCAAATATACATATATTCCTCAATTACTCCTGTTCAGAAACATAGCATACTTTAAGGGGCATTTTGTTAGAGGTAGTCGAGGATCTCTTACTTGGAGTATATCGTTAACATATTTAGCACAATAAAGTTGGTGTGTTATAAACGTAGTAATAGACAGTCAGTTTTAATCCGAAATACAAGAGCAAGCGCACCCTGTGCGATTTCTTTCTAAATTTATACGGTTTCAATTCAAATGTGAAATATATTAGGTCTGTAATCGACGGTGCAGGCAGATTGACTGAACTAAACTGTTAATACCCCTACAGTACTTCATTATGTCTGCTTGAAGTGATTTCTTTTCTTTCATTTTCAATTTGCATGACTAAGCCACATTCATTCATTGCTCCAAGCATTTGCAAAATATTAACAGCCTCTTTCCAGGTGAAAAAGTGATCAAAAAAAATGAACACTTGAAAGTTATATGCGGTTAACTAATGAAATGCAAAAATGTGCTTGATTGCGCACAGGAAGCGCCCCAAACGATATGCCAATCAATGTGAAACAAACGAATCTGTATTTTTGATACTTTTTCGCAGATTAAAGGCAGCTGTGCCTTATGGAGTGTTTTTTTGCATTCACTTCTCTGGCATAAGTATATATACATCACACAAATGCATAAGTATTGTACATATTTATCTGCTGTTGCCAGCAAATCAAACCAATAAACCAAAAAAGCAAAAATATTTGTTACCTCTTTCACGTAATTGAATCAAGCATTCTCCTGATTGGCAGGTATTTTATAAGGGAAATTGAGAAAAGCAAAAATATAAACAAAACAATCAGAGATAGAAGCGACTGGAATAGCCATCCTATTAATTTACTTTGAGATTTCAAAAAGTTCTCCTCATAGCTATAAATTAATTTATACATTCTACACCAAATAGAGCGGGTATATAGTACTTCTTTAAGAACATCACTTATACCCGAAAACGACAGATTTTTAATACATACCCTTCTTTATCTAAGATGAGCTGAAGAAAAATATTTGAAAGAATTAAGGAAAAACTACTACGGAATTAAGTTAAGTATATTTTAAAAAACAGAAACAATGAGTATTAAAAAACTTAAAAAATGTTCAAAAAGGGAAAATAATGAAAAAAGTAAAGGAAAAATACAATCCATACATCAACACATATATATAAAAGTGAATTTGTGCTTGGAAGTTTGTATGTTTGTTCTTTATAGCCGTCTAAACGAGCTTATAGTGGGCGAAAAAATTAAGTTCAAATTAATTAAATTAAAATTATTAAGTTTAAAAAAGCGATATTCTTTTTACTAATCGATTACCGATACTTTGATTAGCTTATTAAAGTTTATCTTTAAGCATTTCGATATATATATATGAGCAGCTGTGAGCTGTCGAACACAACATATGTTTTGGCAAGTCCTTTACAATTAATTCCCGCAGTTTGCAGGCTATGTTAATTTCGCTGTGAAATTTAAAGATCTCATTGTTTGTTGTTTTGCGTAGAAGCTTGGTGTTATATTCATATAAAGGTACGTACTAAACAAAAAACCAATGTAAGTGATCCGTCCATTTACATATGTGTTACTTGTAAATCGTAGTATAAGTTCCGCGTATTTATAGCCTCTCCTTTTTAGTCTACACCTGTCTTTCGTGAAGCCAAACTAAAAATGTTCACAAATGTTCAAGTCGCCTATAACTTTTCTTGTCAGTGTGAAATCTTGTTAAGAAATTTCCAAGATCACCTGCTAATATGTGCTACCCTTGCATTTGTTGGACTTTTTAGGCGCAATGTAAGCATCAAAACATACGCTGTTTGTAGTATGACACAACATAGATATCCACACAAAGAAGTTTTTGACTTTGGAAAACTATTTTTTGATATAGTTTAAAATAACAAAACCTGAAGTGAGCTGGACCATGTCGAAATTGGTAAAACATTTCGAGATTTTACCAATGGTCTTGTTGAAAACGTCGATATTCTTTCCAGCTATGATGTATTGCGTTCATCAAAGATCAATTCGGTGTTTATCCATAGATTTTCTTAAAAATACCTTATTTTCTTCCGCTATTGTTAATTTGATATGTTTTCAACAAGATTCGCGAAATTTGGTCGAAATCAGATGTTTATCTGTCGGAAAATGGGTTTTAGTTAAAAAATGTTTAGATTTTTATACTCTGTACCGAAGGTACATGGAGTATATTAAGTTTCTGCAAAAGTATGTAACAGCGAGAAGGAATCGTTTCCGACCCTATAAAGTATATATATTCTTGATCAGCATCAACAGCCGAGTCGATATAGCCATGTCCGTCCGTCTGTCTGTCCGTCCGTCCGTCTGTCCGTCCGTCCGTCCGTCTGTCCGTCCGTATGAACGAAAAAATCTGAGAGATGGTAAGAGACATGTATGGGACAATTTCAATTTTTTCAATTTTTGCCACGCTCTCTCCCGCCCCCGCAATTTGGAAAAAACGTCATATCTCCCACAGTTTTGATGATAGAGTGTTCGTATCTGGTAGAGAAATCTAGTAATCACAATTATTTATCGATTTGCTGAAGGAATGATAAAGATCGGATGAACGATCAAGCATTATGACTGGTAGAGAAATCTAGTAATCACAATTATTTATCGATTTGCTGAAGGAATGATAAAGATCGGATGAACGATACACAAGTTATGAGCAAAAAAAGTTAACCGGCACTTCCCACCACCAATTCACACAAGCAGACATCGGAGTAAGTGCGATTGCCTCGCTTCAAAGTGTGGCGCAACAACAAAGTCTATGCGAATCGGCGCGCGGAGCCTGCTGGTCGCACAAGCAGACGGCGAAACAGGTGCAGAGTGCGCGATCGAGACTTGCTTGGTACAGAATCAAAAACAAAATATATATAATGTGTAAGTCTCCCAACAGATGTACTTAACATAATGTTACACCTTATGCCTATAGACCTTCTGGGTAGAGAAATCTCCAGCAACACCGCTGTCAGGCTGAGAGAAAGCAGTACCTGGAAGGATAGTAACTCTGGCTCACTCCTCTATACTTCTGCATCAAGTGGCGGTACCGCCAATTCTTGACTACTGCATCCCAACAATAACGTTTACAAACATGTATAAAGTTACCATACCGAGTCGGCTGGACTGGAACTGCAAACCGAATGCCATAACTTTCTACACTGATGGCTCCAAACTGGATGGACAGGTAGGAGGAGGAGTCTTCAGTCCAGAGCTCGGGATCGAAACTTCATTTCGACTTCTCGATCATTGTAGTGTTTACCAAGCAGAGGTTGTAACCATCCAGGAGGGTACCAACCTTTTGGAAACTCTCGTAACCAGAGGAAGCGAAGTATACATTTTCTTAAATAGTCAAGCTGCCTTAAAAGCACTTAACGGTAATATTAATATCGCCAAAACTCTTAATGAGATGGCTCAGCACTTTAAAATAAATCTCGTTTGGGTACCTGGACACTGCAACATTGAAGGCCGACCACCTCGCTAGACTTAGCACTACCAATCAGCTCCTACCGAATAAGAGCAACATATTGGTGCCACTTGCGTCCTTTAAGCTGCAAACAAAAGAAAAATACTTGTCGAACAACCATAAATTGATGGCAAACGATTCACACGTGAAGCATCTAGGCTTACATGGCCTGCTCTCAATATTTACAGATCTAGGGCGTTACTCAGTCAACAAAGAGAGAACATTTCCCTAATAGTAGGGGCCCTTACTGGACACTGCCTAATCGGAATACACGACTCGAGGCTTGGCATCAAACACAATAACTTCTGCAGAAGCTGCAATTCAGTGGATGAAGAGGAGAGTGTACAGCACCTCTTCTGTCACTGTCCAGCTCTGAGCAGAAGGCGACTCGCAGTTATGGGTAGTCCTTTCCTAAACGATTTATCAGACATTTTTGAAATAGGTGTTGCACCTGTGCTAAAATTTGTGCTACTTTCTAAATGGTTTAACGGGACAGACCCTGAAAAGTTCCATTCGCTTTTATTAAGGCGTGAAACCTACAAAGAATGCTTTTTCAGGAGGGTATTTTAGCATGGGTTTTTGTTGTTGCTTTCAATTTTGCGAATTGTTCGGGGTTCCTTTCTAATTTTTCTTTCTCAAAGAACGGTTACAGAAATACATCCAGAAGAGTATGGAAGTACAACCATACAAGAATGTGTGAGTCCATTTTGGATTGCATGAAAAACAGCATGCTAGACACATGGTCTAATACGAAATATTCAAACAATAAATTTATACACAAAACCTTTTATTTTAATCAAATTCTGTATGTATTTAATCAGATTAAATTTTATGTTCATTTTTAATATAACACGGAAAGAATTTTGTCAGTAAATTCTACCAATTCTGCGGTTAAAATGCTCCAACCCATAATCGCGGGTTGAGCTAACCGTCATGTACAGTAAAAGTGGCGTAACTCATAACGTAATCATTACGGTAGCACAGTAGAATTCACCCAGAAATGACGGTTAAAAATGCTCCAACCAACAAAAATAGTTCACTTTATCATTGCTTACAGTAAACTCATATGTGTAAAAACATCAGTACAAATTCCACAATCAATACAGTGCAAATACCACGTACGAATTCTGAAAAACATTCGAATTACTTACTCTGGGGTGACTCGAACTCGGGGCCCAAGAACTGAACACGATTTGAACGCAGTCTAAGTGACTAAGATATTGCTTGTATTGAATCTACCTAAAAGCATACTCCAATAATTGCTGGCACATCGCATAAATGAGACCACTTGTAATTCTCAAGATCGATTTTTCTCATAATTAATATACATAAATACGGCAACTAAAGTTTGCGGAGCAAGTGTACTATCTTAATGGAAGCTCTTACTGATCACCCAGTAAACCAAAAAACAATTACAAAACATATATTTACTACTGTTACGTACGAGGTACTATTTCAATGGTACAATGTTACTTCAAGCCGCATTTTCAGAAACAGCAACACAACACAGAAATTACGTTAGATTTATTATATTCATGGGTATTTTTTTTTACCAAAAATACAGTAAACAAAACAAGAACAAAATACATGTAACAATATTTCGCAGTAAAATTTACTGTAAGAATGAGTAGTTTCAAACAATTCCAAATTTCCAAAAAAAAAAAAATGTTAGTATAAGGGACGTTCAGTGTAATGTACATATTTATGTCAATGGAATCAGGCTACTAATTTATATAAATCATACAAACTACAAGGGTATAAAAACTTCGGTCCAGCCAAAGTTAGCATTCCTGTATATTTTGAGTGTAAATCGTTTAAACTAATCTTCGGACTAAATTATGTCTCAGACTCTACTGTTAATTTTTTATGGAAAAAACAAGAAAGAAGAGTCGGTCATGCCCGACTATAACATACTCTGTACCCTTAATGTCGCAGCTCGCATTTGTTCACGAGTTATAAGCGCTCATCTCTAAGTTTCTCTCTCACTAAGATTGCCTCTGTTGAACGGAATGCTATGGTTATGGGTGGGGGTGTTAACTGCCCGTTTGTTGCTCATAACTTGAGTATCGATCATACGATCTTTATCATTCTTTAAACAAATCGATAAATAATTTTACTAGATATCTCTAGAAGGTACGAACAATGAATCATTAAAACTGTGGGAGATATGACGTTTTTTCCTAATTGCGGGGGAGGGAAAGGGCGTGGCAAAAATTGAAAATAAACTTGATCTGCCTGCAAGTATAAGAAATATATGACCCATACATGTCAAACCTCTGTCTCTTACCATCTCTGAGATCTCTTCGTACATACGGTTCATATAGACAGGCGGACAGACGGACATGGCTATATCGACTCTGCTGTTGATGCTGATCAAGAATATATAAGGTTGTCAAAAAAGTCTTGCGGCATTATTATTGAATTTTCAATTGTTCATAAAATTGGTTATAATAATGCGATTTAAGTCAAATATGCGCCGTTTTGTTCGATGACGAGTTCCCAACGACATGCCAACTTCATAATGCCCCTCTTATAGAAGCTCGCTTCCCTATTGGCAAAAAACTCGGAGAGCCAATTTTCACAGGACTCTCTTGTGGCCAACTTCCGACTACCAAGCTCGTTCGCCATGGACAGAAATAGGTGGTAATCACTTGGTGCGAGATCCGGACTATACGGTGGATGCAAAAGAACCTCCCATCCGAGCTCCCGGAGCTTCTGGCGCGTCACCAAAGATGTGTGTGGCCTGGCGTTGTCCTGATGGAAGACAATTCGGCCTCTGTTGATCAAAGATGGCCTCTACTGCATGAGTGCTGCATTCAAGCGGTCCAGTTGTTGGCAGTACAGGTCCGAATTGAGCGTTTGGCCATAGGGGAGCAGCTCATAGTGGATGATTCCCTGCCAATCCCACCAAACACACAGAAGAACCTTCCTGGCCGTCAATCCAGGCTTGGCCACCGTCTGGGCAGCTTCACCGCTTTTCGACCACGACCGTTTGTGCTTCACGTTGTCGTAAGTGACCCACTTTTCATCGCCAGTCACCATCCGCTTCAAAAACGGGTCGATTTTGTTGCGATTCAGAAGCGATTCGCATGCATCCATACGGGCAAAAATGTTTTTTTGCGTCAAGTCGTGTGGCACACATACATCGAGCTTCTTTTTGAATCCAAGCTTCTTCAAATGGTTTATAACGGTTTGATGACTCATGCCCAGCTATTGGCCGATGCTACGGCTGCTACTATGCCGGTCTCTTTCGATCAATTCAGCGATTTTATCGCAATTTTCGACGACAGGCCTTCCGGACCGTGGCGCATCTTCGATCACCTCTGCACCAGAACGAAAACGTTGAAACCATCGTTGTGCGGTGGAAATGGAAACTGTATCGGGTCCATAAACTGCACAAATTTAATTGGCAGCATGAGATGCATTTTTGCCTTTATCGTAGTAGTACTGTAAAATATGCTGTATTTTCTCTTTATTTTGCTCCATGTTTGCGACGCTATAACTCACGAACGACTTAAAACAAACAACAATAAATCAAACACGTGTTAGCGCGTGAAAAGAGCTTTCCAAAAAGCTCTAGCGTGAACCGATGCGACGAATACAACTAGAACTACGCGCTTGCAAAGACAAGCTTGCGGAAATACCGCAAGACTTTTTTTGACAACCTTATATATACTTTATAGGATCGGAGATGATTCCTTCTGGCTGTTACATATTTTTGCACAAACTTAATATACTCTGTGTATCTTTGGTACAGAGAACAAAAAAATAGTTTTTAGTTAAGGGGGATATTTTAGTCTAGAAAGAAAAAATGGAAATTTTGTATATAGTAAACAGCGATTTTGGTGACGCCGCACCTACACTAGTCCGACCTGCAAAACTTTAAACATGATTTTTCGAGACAACTTTTTTCAAGCTGGAGTCCATGATATCTCAAGATGTATAGCACCCCCTGACATAAGGCTTAAGGTTTGACGGAAGGTAAATTTAATAAAACGGTGACGAACAGTGTTTAAAAAACAGCAATAAGTTTAATTTCGTCTTCTTTGCTTCTGCTTTTGATGAAAACAAAACCCGCAGCTTAATCAAATGCAAAAAATTATTATTGAGAAAAAGCAAACAGCAGCAGCAGTCGTCGCTTCATCATTTCTGATTTTCATTTTGATTTTGCATTTGTTCAGTGGCATAAGTCAAAGCTGCAGCACTTGTTCGCTTTCAGAAGTCGACGGTAGTGCAAGCGCGACAGAAGTCACTCGCATCTCTTTTCTGCTTTTGCATTTTGCTTTTGGGCTCTCTCAATACACACAATGAAACATTTACCGTTAGTCGGCTCGGCTAGGTTGAAGGTAACCACAACAGCGCGCTGAAAAAAAACAAATGTTGTTGCGTTGAGTTAAATTTTGATGGGCTGCTAATTCCAAGAAAAAATATCGTGGCGACAGCGCTGTCGTCGTCACACATGCTGCTGCTTCGACTAACGGCACTGAACAAAATCATCAGCAAAACCAAAATCAAAATCATAAAGCGACGTCTGCTGCTGCTGCTTTTATTTTTCTCCGTAGTCGTTTTTTGTTTTTCATTTGGCTGCGACTTCGGTTTTCATCAAATGCAGAAGCAGAAGCAAGGTAAAGCAAATTTTGTAACTTTTGCTAATTCGACAGAAGCAATTTAAACACTGGTGACGAATTGGTGAGGAGCCATCATTTTTTTTAACTTGCTCTTTTATTGTTTCTGCTGACAGAAAACAAAAGATTTTCTGCTAATAAATAAATCGAAAGCAAATTAAAATATTTCAATTCATAATTAAATAAATGTTTTCTTTTTTATAGATTCTTCATTGAACGGATAACAAAATTAATTTATATTCCGTCCTAGCAAGTCCTAAATAAGTGAGACCATACCTCAGCACATAAAAGAAGTTCATAACTATTTTTAAATATTTTTCGAGAGCGTCGGGAATCGTCTTAAGTCTAATTCCCCACAAATTAATCATAAACTAGCTCGCTTAGGTATTCCCCAGTGTCGCGTTTCGAAGTAGCCACCATAAATTCAACGAGTTTAAAAAAACAAACACTTTTTTTCTTAGAATTCCCCAGATCAAGTAGGTTGGCAGTAGACTTTCATAAGGCTAGCTAGTTGTAGGTGAGGTGTCGTTGTAGCATTTCTCACTAACTTCCCAATTTCTTACAAGCAACAACAAAAAATCGTAAAATAATATAATATTTAAATACATTTTTTTTTCTCAAAATTTCTGATATTATGGCCGACGAAGTAAATGGCAATAGCCTGATCGAGCACCTAAAGGATATTAATGAGCCAAGCCAATTTGAAAAAATATGCCAATGTTTTATCAAGGATGGTATGGCAGAAGACGAGTTAAATACAGTCAAAGAAAAATTTAAGCATTGACTTGACGCAACGGTACGATTGGGAGATGTCCAGGAATATAATAAACATTATGTTGCCTCCACACATGTGGATGATAAAGCCAAGCAGCTAAACTTGGATTCTACGAGCAGCTTGAGTGATCGCAGTTTGGATTCTTTGAGCAGCATGAGCGAAATCAGCATGGACACGTCTTCGTGCTATGTTGACGAAGACTGCTTTTATTAGCAGAAAACAGAAGGTAATTAAATTCAGCTAAATATTTCAGGATCTTTTCAAGCTTAATAAAAGCTGATCAGAGCAAACACCGGCTGTTCGAAGACTGAAGATGGTACAGGCAAAGAGTCTAGAAACTGAATGTTAGGCGTGTGTGTCGAGATATACCAAGACAGACGAAGTCTGTCGAACTAATCGTGGTTCCACTCTTAAAATTCTGTCTTCTGGCTTTATTGTGGGGCTTAACCGGCACTGTGAAGAAAGCTTACATATCAGACAAAAAGTTTTTCTCATGAAAACTCCATTTCGAACCTATATATACCCCGTTTATATGTGGAGAAATATGCGCTAACTTGGCGCGTATTTGTGCATTTAATCACTTATGCTAGATGTACTCTGCGTAACAGTTTGACAAATTGCGCTGTGACTCTGAATGTGACACTCTGTGAACCCAGCAAAAGTGTTTAAATGCACAAATACGCGGTAAGCTCTCCACATATGAACTGGGTCTGTCGAACAAATAGTCTTACTAATGAGTGAGGAAGTAGGAAGTGCATAGAAAAGAAACTCGTTCTCTGTCTCTATTCAAATATGGACCAAAGAACATCATCTCATGTTCTTTGGTATTACTTTAGTGTCTTATTAAATGGGTTCAACCTAATTGCACAATTGTCACAAGTATTTGATGATAATTCAACTATTAGTTCGTTGTATGTAAAGTTGTGTATTATAAACAATATTTATACCAAAATCCACAATCAGTAAGCGTAGCTGCTTAGTCGAAATTTGTATACCCTTTAATTAGAAAAATATTTAGTTTCCGATTTCATTTTTGACATTCTTTCCAATAGTCCGCTTTTACACCGTGAAGAAAACTTCACGAAATTTTAGAAATGGCTTTCGCATGTCCTACGATCAAGAGCTTCACCGTGTAAATGCGGTACCGAAATAAGCTGCACACATGTAAATGAAAGTTTTTACCAGTGTGGGCTTTCGGTTTTTCTGAAAAATTTTGAATTTTTCGCATGCTCTATTTACTTTAAGTTTTTACGATGCCTCGAATCGAAGAGCAAGTACACAAAAAAATTGTCCAGTTACTGCTGTACTGAAAATGGAATTTCGAACAGAAAATTAGATAAATAGCGGGTACAAGCGTGTCAATGATACAAAGGGTGAAGCAAAGGAATAACCTAAAGACATACAAAAAGCAAAAAGCTTATAAAAAAGTCAGCGACAAGTAGAAGTTGAAAAGCAGAGGGCTTGAAAGCTTAATGATCGGATGTGCAATAAAGTCAAATGCAATGTGATGGACACAACAACTTCACCCGGCCCACAAAGAGAGAGAGGCAATAATGTTGACGGGTCTGTGTCGACAAATCACATGGCAAAATTTGGCCATAAGGTGCCGGCGGGTGTTTAATGATATTCCATTTGGTCTGGTAGCTGTGATCGAAGACATACTTGAGGGGAATCAAATCGAACTGATTGAGGGGACTGAAGACGCTTAGAAGTGATTAAATGCTGGTCAAATAGATTTTAAACTCCTCGCTGGTGGTTTGTGGCGACAGGGGTCATATAATGTACAGATCTGACGATTCGTAGTTATTCGTACCTTCTAGAGATATCTAGTAATCAAAATTATTTATCGATTTGCTGAAGGAATGATAATAGATCGGTTGAACGATACTCCAGCTATGAGTAAAAAAACGACCAGTTAACAACCCTCACCCCCCACTCATAACCACAGCGTTCAACAGTGGCAATCTTAGTGAGAGAGAGAGAAACTTAGAGATGAGCGCGTATATCTCGTGAGCAAATGCGAGCTGCAACATTAAGAGTACAGAGTTTGTTATAGTCGGGCTTGACCGACTTTCTTTCTTGTTTTTACATGGATTAGATGAAAAAAGCTGGATAAGGGCAAGTCGAAAAGTCACCAAAGCAGGTAAGCAAAGCCGCCTAATGAAGGGGGTCAAACAAAAAATTTACTTACTCTGGTGGGATTCAAATTCGGGGCCCTTGGTCTAAACATTGGAGCGTCATCTCTATCATGATGAAATTAATACAAGGTGGTCCCGTCGTGTGAGCGGCTCTCGTTTAGTATTTTATTGTCAGTGCTCAGCTGGCATTTTGTAATTATTGTCGCGTTCGTATTAAAATTGAGGCAGGGAATTTTATTAATGTTCCCAAAGACGAAAAAAAAAGAAAATTGTGGGAAGAATTTCAGGATGCAGTTTTGTTCCAAATGGAAAATGGCAAATTCTAACGACCCTTATGATGTTACTGCGATGTATGCTAACCCTGATGATGTAACTTTGATTGAGCTGCTTCCAAGTCTAGAAAATAGCATAGACGAGCTTACCGAGGATTCCATCGAGTGCGTGGCAGGGTACATGATCGAAAATTGGGACTCCAATATGTTGTCAGACAATAAGCTTGATCCGGCTTGACCGACTTTTTTTTTCCTTTCCTTCGGGCACTGACAAGCAGGGCATATTCCATTTGGTCTATTAGGAATTTTATTAAGTTTCGGTTCGGAAAGCTTTCTTTCTGAATTTGACCAACTTCTAGCCAAAACCCAATTACCCATTTTCACTAGTGTAAATAATTGACCTTTTTTAAAGCAGAAAAACCTGTTTTTCGAACAAAATGTTCAACAGTCGGCTTTGGCTGCTGCTTACAATCCATTTGCATGTAATCATTGTGGAAGATTTTCTAGTATATTGCTCTCAACGTGCTATTTAGTAAGTACACGATCGCAGCTCTTCACCATCTTATCAGCACGCGACTACCAGACTCTCTCGGTTCGTTTGAGCCTCGCTAATCAAATTCGAAATTAACTACCACTTCGGCTGCTACTTATCGCTCTTTAATTCGTTCGGCTGGAACTGGATTCTCAGCGCGTTGGTTGTATTTATGTGATTCGTTTCGCGCTTTCATTAATCAGTCGCCGGTAAGCTACGCTCGTGCTTACAACTTGGGCTTACCCACCGCTGGAAGTACTCGACAACGAATCGTACGAAATATTTGATTACTTGGCCCAAGACAGGTCATCAGCTCAGACTGAGATTGGATTTTTTTTTAGCGTCAATTAAAGTTATTTGTTTTCTTTTTGCTGTTATAAAGTCAAGGTTATCACAAAATTGGCAGAAAACGAGTGAGTAACAGGGCTTGAATGGTGATATTAAAAGTAAATCTAAACGCAGTGGAATGATCTTGAGAATTTCCCACACTTCTAGCAACTTAGTATAACTGGGAATTTCTCAAAGTACGTCACCGTGCTATGTTGTGTTTGATTTGGATTTTGTCGCATTTGGTTTTCAAATCAAGCAGAAGACAAGTGTAACAAGTTGAAGGTGTTCTTATTAACTTGGCTGGTTGTTTCGCACATTGCCCTATAAACGCTTGTGAATCTTTCTTTGTAATTTGAGGAGATGTACCCAATGTGTAAATGAATTTCTTATTAACTTTGTACCTTGCCACTTGCAGTTTACGATGACGGGCCCTCAAAACCTGTTCCTTGTCGTCACTTTGAGTGCCACATTGTGCTCTTGGAATGTGCAAGCGGCGCCCCAACAGCCCATTTCGACGGTGGAGAAAAACCTTCAGGATATTTTCGACACAAATCCCAATACGCCATTGAACACTCAGACACCACGCCCTTCCGGTTTCGGCGTAGTGGTCATGCCTGATCCCATTGACCCCTCCAATCCAACGACAAACTTCAATTCCATCAGTGGCAAAACGGCCGATTGCAACTGTGTGCCCTATCATATGTGTGATCCGCGCTCGAATAGTGTCACGGAGCCAGATGAGCCGTTCGATGGGTTTGGGCAAATCGATATACGTTTTGGGCAGGACGATCCGATTTGTAGCTCATCGGTGGACGTCTGCTGTGCTGGCAACCGCACGCGCTCCGAAACCGTTAACCCCACGCCCTTGGATCAACGACCAAATCAACCAAGCGGCTGTGGTATTCGAAATGTGGGTGGCTTGGACTTCCAGCTGGTGGGAGCCACTCAAAACGAGGCAGGCTTTGGCGAGTTTCCCTGGACGGTGGCCCTGTTGCACGTGAGCAACTCCAGCTATTTCTGTGCCGGCTCGCTTATCCACCCCCAGGTGGTGCTCACTGCGGTGCATTGTCTCATACCCCATGGTCCGGGCAGCTTTGTGGTGCGAGCTGGTGAATGGGATTCACAAACTACACGCGAGCGTCTCCCGTATCAAGAGCAAACGGTGCAACGCATCATTACACATCCGCAGTACAAGTTCAGGAATGTGGCCAATGACTTTGCTCTGGTTATTCTCACCCAGCCCATACAACTGAACGATCACATCAACGTGGTGTGCCTTCCACCGCAAGGCGCCAATGCAGCATCCGGCACCACCTGTTTCTCGACCGGCTGGGGCAAGGATGTGTTTGGCGCGGCCGGAAAGTTTAGTGTGATCATGAAACGTGTACCCTTACCTGTGGTGGATTTCAATACTTGCCAGACACAGCTGCGTGGCACACGACTTGGGCCAAAGTTTGCCTTGGATAGATCGTTCATGTGCGCGGGCGGACAGCCCGGCCTTGACACATGCCAAGGTGACGGTGGTGCGCCACTCGCTTGCCCCATCGGAATATCCTCCCAGAACCGTTATCAACAGAGCGGCATTGTGGCCTGGGGTATTGGCTGTAACGATGAGGTGCCTGCTGCCTATGCTAATGTGGCAGGGGCACGCAATTGGATCGATCAGCAAATGCTAGCCAATGGATTTCCAACGTCTACCTATACGGCTTGAGAGTTGATGAAGCGATTGCCGTTAGACTGTGTCATGACATTAATGCCTCGTTTAATAAAAAATTCAATAAAATGAAATTAACTAAGCTACTCTAATTTTTGGCAACATAAAAACCGGGAGGGGTCTGCTCCGTTAGGAAAAGGTAAGAAATTGCAGCTAATTTATCACTTTATATATGTATAGTGATTTTGTTAATAACCAAATGAATTGCAGAAAGAGAAGACTCCCGGCTTTAGACGGAAGAGACCACAAGCCATGTGCTGGGACACATCGGAAAACCTGAATGGTTTCAGTGGCCCCTGCAAATGCAACAGAACAGCTAAAGATAGGACATTGAGACAAGATAGGACATAGAGAACGAGAACTTTAGAGAGTATCCCATATATGATATGGCAGATGGTACACAGATGGATGGACAAGTCACAGCTAACTTCGTCGGGCCGAAGTTTTAATACACTTGAAAAAGTTCGCTTCAACGGTTAGCGATTTCGACCAAACTTTTCAGATCAGCTTAAAAACATATAATATAAACAATGACCGAGTTTAAGAGCGCCAATATTGAAAACAAAAAAGTTTATCTCACTAAAACCCATTTTCCGACATAACATTTCTATGGCAGCTACAAGAAGTAGTCATCCGATCCGGTCGGTTCCGACATATTAGCAGAGTGCAGTAAAAGGAAGGCTCTGTGCAAAATTTCAGCTCGATAGCTTCAAAACTGAGGGACTAGTTCGCGTAGAAACAGACAGACGGACAGACAGACTCGTCATGCTGATCAAGAATATATATACTTTATGTGGTCAGAGATGATTCCTTCTATGCGTTGCAAACTCCTGGGCAAAATTATAATACACTTTTCAAGTGTATAAAAATTGGCTAGAATTATTTGTATGTCAATCTTTTGATAATGATAAATTCGAAGTTTGGGTTGGACCTTAAGCCGGCCCTATACATCTATACCCATTAGTTCAAGTTACAAATTTCTTATTGAAACTGGAAGGAAAAGTGCGCTGTCGACTGATAGAAAATGTACCTATATTTACGGAAATACAAAACCCGTGCAGGGCAAAACGACAATGGACACCGCATCTGGCTAATACATGTTCCGATCACAGTGATGCTCACCTAAATAAAACTTCCCAACTCTTACACCTTAGCAAGGACAGGATTAGAACCACAAGAGGAGTTTTAACGGGTCACTGCAGCGTAGGTCAAATGGCCACCAGGATGTGTCTACCCCACCTCGACTTCTGTCGTACCTGTGGGAATGCGGAGGAGATAGAAATCATTCAACGAACTCCTAAGGAAACGCACCAAACGCAACCATTCTACGAACATCTGGGCAGTCTGGCAAATCTGCCCTTTAGTGGACGTGGCTATTTGATCGACTTCTCAAAATGGTCTAATAGAAACTTAGCGTATAACCGTAGCGTCAACTGATTCAAAATTGGCCAAGACGCATGCAAAAACGTATGGAAAATATTTGTGTGAGGCAATTTTCAATGATAAATTGTTGTTCATTTTCATTTCCTCAGAAGAATGCATTACACAGAACGAATTATTAACGACCACATTAAGTTTATATACATTCTTAATGAGGAAGACGAGCTGTCGGAGAAATATTTCTTTATTGCACTAGGCAGCAAAATTACACTTTTTTCAGTTTATTGAAGGGTTGGTGGTGATTCTGTTTTCAGAAAATGTCCATTACGTTTCGATTTTTAGTAATTTGAGCTTAAAGTTGCAAAAAAAAATTCAAATTTTGACCCTTTTTAGACGCGTTTTGTGGGGAACCTATATTTTTGTTTTGACTGTGTGATATTCAAGTAAAGTACTTCTCCTTAAGTTTGAAATTAACTATCGCAAAATTTTTTTTACGAGTTTTTTCAATTTTCACAGAAAAGTCCACCGAGACCAAAAAATGAAAAGTACTTAAAATCACTATTTTTATCTTCATGGTGAAACAATCAAAAAAAACTAATATAAGCCAATATTTAATTTGTTCATATCCAATTTTGGGATTATTGAATGCAAAGTCGCGCAAGAGCCATTGTTCTCATTTGGATACGTTTTGTTGTTATAAAAATGCCTTTAGATTGCATTGACTTTTGGTCTCTAAAATGTTTCTAAGGGTACAAAGAGTTGAAAAATAATGCAGAAGGCACCATAAACTATGCGATTGCAATTGGATTTTCTTTATATTATATATAAAACAAATATGAGGAAATTGAACTAACGTAAAGTCAGGTAACGTCACGTCAGATACTTAAGCAAATAAACAAAAATTAAGAAAATATTTTTGAATAAAAATAGGTAGGTAGGTAGTCAAAACACATTTCCGTTTTTTGTACCGTCAAGCCAGCACATATTTTTGCTTAAATCTTTAACTCTTTATAGTCCAGTCAAATGAGGATTTCAGCTCGGAATTTGAGATAAGCTGGAAACTTCTTTACACCATCGTTTTGGCCTTCTTAATGTTGTCAAAAGTCACATAAAATGATGTCTAATGATATGAACATACATTATCAAACTTGCAGAGCATAAAATTTGCGAAAAATGTTGACATACATTTGGCCGAATGTACATATTTGTGTCAGTGGAATCAGGCTACTAATTTATATAAATCATACAAGCTACAAGAGTATAAAAACTTCGGTCGAGCCGAAGATAGCTTTGTTTTTTTTTTTTTGCGTAAACTCAGTCCAGCTTCGTTATGTAAAAACAAGAAAATACAAGATCCTTGACTCTGCGATGCAATAGAAGTCTAGCTGAAAAATAGGGTCGAAAAACGATTGTTGATGCTGCGCTCTTTCGTTAGATTTTGGTGCAACAAAAATGAAGGACAATGAAATAAAGTAAGATCAAGCAGTACTTACTTGTGAACAGTAGTGTTCGATGTATTAGTGTAACCAGTGTTGGGCATTAATCAACTAAATTTTCAATCAATTGATTAATCAACTAAAAATTTTAATCAATTAATTCAACTGCAATTGAAATTAGTTGCAACTAAAAGATTAGTTGCAGCTTGCAACTAATTTAGTTGAATTAATTTAAATTAATTGCAACTTACAACTAAATCAACTGCAATTGAATTTTTCAACTGTTCAACACTACAGTTAAAACTAACAATTAAGTAAGCTGTGTGATTTGTAGTTCAAAGTTTGTACAGTAAAATACAATTTTGTTCAGAAATGTAGCATAAGTAGAAAAAGAGACTAAATCAGCACAATAAAGCCTATGTTCGCGTTTTATGGGTAATTTTGCACTTGCAACACACAACGACAACAATTTTAACTTATTTTTTATGGCTTAAGATTCAAATCTACAAAATGGATGAAGACTCTGGGCACGGCAGAAAATATTGTACCTTCCTCGGAGAGCGATGCAGCAGGTAGCTCCTTACGTCTGTTTTCTTTTGCCACAATGACGGATTTGCCAAAGAGTCACAGTCTATCGGATAGCATGTTTGAAAACAGGGTAGTTCTTAAATGCAATATTAATTATTATAAGAAATAATAATACAAAATTATGATTTTCCACTTGATTGGCATTATCGTTTTTCATTAACACTATTTTTTATCCTCTAAGGTATTTTTTTCGCGATTTAATAAGTCGTAAGTCACGGTAAATAGGTTTAAATAACTCGTGAACCACTAAGTCTGTGGTTCCCAGCTTAGAACCGAGAGCTGTGGCTCACGAGCTAGAAAAGGGCGATTACGAACCCATTCAATTGTTAGTTTTTAATCAAATTTTTTAAGAAGATTAACAATTAATCAATTGTTAATTGTAGAAACTGACGGTTAACCATTAATTGATTGTTAGTCGTGAGGAATTGCAATTACAATTAATTAATTGTTAACAGCGATAGGTGCGATGAACAATTAATTAATTGTTAATCAATTAAAATTTGCCCAACACTGAGTGTAACAAACAAACACAATTTTTGTAAGTAAAAAATAATTAGTATATTATATATATAATATATATTCAAAGAAAATTCTGGAAAGCTAACAAATTTCTTCACAAATAATAAATTTTTCAGTTTGCTTTTAGTATGGAACTTCCGAAGCCTCCCGAAAACTCATTTTTGTTGTGGCAGCGACCAGATTATGAAGGACCATCCTGACTTCACGGTGACGAGGTTGCCATAAAGGGTGGAGAACTATGGAGAGCAATGTGCGATTCGGAAAGTCGATTTGGCGGGCAATGGCAGTTATCAACATGAAACTTTATCATATGGGAAAGAACAGAAATAAATTAAGAAAGAAATCAAAACGTCTTTTCAGCGCAAGGCTCGGCAGATTAATGAGATAGCTGAAATATACATTTTAAGACTAAAATTTTGTACAAACATAGCCAACTAGGATCAATTAAAATATTAAATTAACAAAGACTTTGGCGGGACTTTTAAACTAGAGATGAGGAGAGGAGAGGCAGGTATCCATCATGATCCCAAAATATATTGCAGCTCTTGAAATTTTAGCCATATCTCTTAAAAAAACATGACAAACAAAATGGAACTTGGTTTTCCGTCTCTTTTTCAATAGACCACAAGAGTTTAGTCCAAACCCTACGTCTCGCAAAGGAGTTCATGTAAAAGTAAAGTACAAGTGAAAATTGTCCTCAATCTAAAGTTGGAGTTAATATATAATACTAGCTGAACTAGCTGAGACTTCGTCCTTGACCAAGTTTTAAAAAAAATTGTGGTAAGATTGCTTTCTTAGAAAAAAAAATACTTTTTGCTTAGCCCAACAGCTCATTTGTGCTTATTGAATCTATTTGGTAAAAACAAATTCTCTTTTAATATAATTGGCTTCATTTTATGTTGTAGCCAGTTTTGAATTCACAGCTGATAAAAGTAAATAAAATGTGAAGAGGATTAATTTGGGGGTGAAAAATGCAGTGACCTGAACACATATTAATGATGCCCGTCCCGTCCTAACAACAACAAATTTTCCTAGTCGTTCGGAAATTTCATTTAAAATTCCTTTGTATTCAAAATGCCATATCTTCGATAAATAATATTGTAGAATTGTCTGGGATAGTTTATTTCAAAGTAAAAGATACTATCAAAGAAAGTCAAAAATCCATGCGGATTCCCCACAAAACGCGCCTAGTAAGGGTCAGAATAGGTTTTTTTTTAACAGATTACCAAAAATCTGGACGTGATGGACCATTTTCGAAAACAAATTCGTGCTCACACACGAAATCGACACGATAATCGATAATATCTCGATAACTGGGAGATAGAATTTTTTTCATGGCGATTTTCCTGATCAGCGGGCCAATTTACTTTAGAGACAGTTGGTTTGGTCCAATGGGCTAAGATCGGCTTTCATTTTGTCGAGCAGTGTAAGTATGTCATCTTAGGAGTTTTTACTTATACAAAGTAGGTAAGTATTTTTAGATGAATATATTAGATGTATGCAAAATGCTATTAAATATAATGTATTAACTAATAAATAATACAAATTATTTATTGTTTATTATAAGTTAATGAACTTGAATAAAAACGGATGGGCGTATGAAAAAATTGTTAAGACTAAATTTGCCTCAAATTTTATTCTATAAAATTTTCGTAATAGATGTTTACGTCATTGGAGCTATAAAAAACGCTATAATTGATGATCTTTGTGACCTTTGACATTGAATAACTAACGACGAGCACACGAAATTTTATGTGACTTTTGACACAACGTTTAGAGCGCCAAAACGAATGTGTATAGAAGTTTCCAGCTTATTATCTCAAATTCCGGACTGACCACTTTTTTTTGCTTATTTGACGGGACTATTATGATCGATTGATGTCATTGTTTTGCTGATTGTAGTGCTACTTTATTGCTATATATTTATAAAACAATTTTCTTAAAAATCCAAGATTTTCATAGTCTTTAATAAAATTTTTTCGTACAAACGTAACGTCACGTCAGTTTTGACCATTTCTAGTAATTGTATAGGTTATCACAAAAAATCGAATATATTGTTGCTGCCCCAAAGTATGCAATGGGTGTTGTTGAAAATTTTCATTGAAATTTTATACAAATTACTAATCCGCTGTAATGTTTTTGCAAGGCATAGCTTTGGGCAGTAGACAATTTTGTTATATTATTATATGTATTCAAAATGGTATATCTTCGCTAAAAATAATAGTACAATTCTTTGGTATAGTTCATTTTAAAGTTAAGAAATAACATACGATGATATCAAAAAAGGTCAAAACAAAAGTATAGGTCCCCCACAAAACGCGTCTAAAAGGGGTAAAAAAAGACATTTCTTGCAACTTTATGTTCAAATAATTAAAAAGCTCACGTGGTGGACCATTTCTGAAAACAGATTCGTTTTCAGCACACGGCAATCATCTTGAATCACCCTTCAATATGTTGCCTAGTGTAAGGAAAGAAAAACATTAGTTAATTTTGCCAACAAAATGTCAATCATAGAACTTTTTAACGGGCTCTAGGTCAATAAGTTATGATTTTGTTTATAACATTTCTAAAACAAGACACGCGCAACAGTAAAAAAATGAGGCTGGTTGACGTATAGTTATTTCATGAGTTTCCACAATTCAATCATCAGCGATCTTAGCTTTTTTTTCTCCGTTGTTAAGTCAAGAATTTTAAATTACTTAACGATCATCCTTCACTACACTATAATGCCGACTCTCACACATCAGCTCACACCAAAGAACTGTGAAAATCACTTTTTCTTGATTGCCTCATACACAAAAATTCTTACTCACATTTTTATACCCTTGTAGAGGGTATATTAAAATTGTCCAGATGTTTGTAACGCATAGAAGGAAGCATCTCCGACCATACAAAGTATATATATTCTTGATCAGCATGACGAGCTGAGTTGAGTCTCTCCGTTCGACCGACTGTCCGTCTGTTTCTATGCTATCTCCTCCGTCAGTTTTAAAGCTATCTTAACCAAGCTTTGCACGAAGCCTTTTGGTACAAATACGCTGCACATTTGTCGGAACGGATGACTAAAGCATATAGTTGCCATAGGAACTATCGGTCGAAAAATTAGTTTTAGTGAGAAAAACTTTTTTTTCTTTAACGCGAACGTGCCCAAACCCAGTGCCCAGTGGTGTACACGCAGGGAGGCTTAGGGGTTAAGTATTTATAAATTTTCCATGCTTCTACACAATTCCACCAAGTTTTATGAAAATCGGCCAACTATATAGTATAGCTGCCATACAAAAGATATGTCTGAAAAAAGTCTTACTATGAAAAGTGCTATTTTTTAATGCTATCGCTCTCAAACTTGTTACTGATTACTATTATATGCTACCACACAATTTTGCCAAGTATGATCCAAATCGGATGACTATAAACTATGGCTGCCATAGGAACTATCGGTAGAAAAGTAGTCCTAGTGAGAAAAACTTTTTGGTTCTCAATGGTAGCGTCTTTATACCTTCCACTTGTGTATATTATCAGTTTCCACACTATTTTGGGGAGTTTGGTCCAAGTCGGATGAATATATCGTATAGCTGCCATATAAAAAACTGGCAATCAAATAGTCAAAGTTGAAGCGCCATCTTGTTGTTGAGTTTGGGAAATAACTCAGCTAACTCAGCTATATTAATTATACATACAAGCTACAAGGGTATATCATCTTCGGTCGAGCCGAAGTTAGCTTTCCTCTATTTTTTTTAGTGAACTGTTCAGCACAGTGGCTAAACACAATCTGTGTAGATTGTCTTAAGCTCAAATTAGTGTGTTGTGACGAACGCGATCAAGCTGGTTTACGGCTCAGAAGCAGCTCTGTCTAAGCTTGGCGGCTGTGCTCAGGGCCTGGGCGTGGGTTTTTGCTTCTGGAGCAACGCAAGCGTCACCTTACTAAAGAGTTGACAGAGCTAAAGGTATTGACATTGGGGGGAAAAACCACATTCGGGGAGCTAGTGTACTATCGCGAAGGACGAGGTCTTGTGTCCTTCTCTCTTTACCCACCCTGCCTGTAAAAGCCTGTAGTTGGGACTTTTACCCTTTTTGTGATAGTCGAAGCGGCGATCAGATCATTGGTGCCCCAAGTAGAAAAATATTAGTTCATGTTTCACTTCATATAATATTAAAAATAGTTAGTACTAGGAGTGCAATTCATTTTACGCGCTTAAGGCGGCCGCTATACAATAATTAATGTAATAATTCTAAGACGTTAATATACAATAGGTAAACAGCAATGCGAAGGTGCATTCAGCTGAGGCGAAAGGCCGGATCAAAACATTAAATGGGTAGCTATCTGAAGATGTGGACTTCTTATGTTTGCCCGTTATCAACGCATTAAATACTACAACTGATTATCCAGTCAGTGTTTACGAAACTGAAGACAAGGGAGAAGTAATCGATGCAAAACAACAATATCCAATACATACATATGTATCAGTTCTAATTTTAGAACTCCCAATTTCTTTACGGCTATGCCGTACTTACGCTTGAGTCCACCGATGTCAGCAGGCCTGATGACGTAGGCGATCGCAGCTTGCTAAATTGGATTGTTGTGGGAGTGATGATTAGCATAAATATATATGTAATAGATATCGTCTCGGATGATCTCCCCAATCATGATACCCTAGTCGAAGGCAAAGACAACAATTAGTAGGCGTTGATAAAGGGCATCACAAGGAATAAGAAATTTAGCTTTAGTTATCTACTTATCCAAGCCATTAGGAAGGAATGGCACAATGTTAATAAGAGCTGATGGAGCTCTTGGCAGGCCCAATGGGGGAGTTTTGCGCCACGATATGTGGCCGAGTACTTGAGTTGCGTTACAGATGGGGGTGTCCGCGCTGCAGCAGCAGCGAGGGTACCAACTGAGGTCGCAGGCAAACCACTACAGGTGTTTAGGTTATTTAATCGCTGCGTGTGGAAGACGTCTGCCAAAGTTGGAGACCAAGGCTGTCGCGGACACCAAGTAAAGGCTATCAACCAACCCAATTCTGCTGCCAGTAGCTATGGCAAGTCGTGGGTGGCCCGCACATTTACCGAGACCCGTAGAAGGCTCTGGAGAAAAATTTTTGGGTTTAACATTAACTTTCACTTGTATGTATAAACGTACCACAGGCCGTCTCAGAACACTTTATTGCTTGTGTCACCTTGCAGCTGCACTTATTTATTATTCAATTGCAGGGGTGGTGAAACACTTGGGGATCTTGTTGATCCACCAAAGATGAAGCCACGAGGCCTTATATATGTATATACAATCCAAAAACGTGGTTGATCAAAAAAAATTAATGCAAAGACCGATGCGTCTGCGCGCTGTTAGGTTTTGATAGCAAGTGAGTGCTGCTTAGAACTTTTTTTCGGGCAACCACGAGGGAACGAAGCTTTTGGAAGCTATTCAGCTGCATTAGCTTGACCTTCAAATGGCCCTGTGCCTTGAACGAAATTAGCTGGGACGTTGAGTGAAAGCTCTGCTTACACTGCGGACCATTAAAGTGTACAGGTGGGATTATGTCATTTCTGTTTTTAGTTTATATCTGCACCCTCATAGTGTTTTATTCAATTACTCAGATTTTATCAATCAACAAAATTTAGCGTTGAATATATTCAGCTCATACCAGCAATCGCATCGAGCGGTTGAGCCAGAGTTTTTTGATCGAACGCTTAATTGCATATTTATTCATCGAACAAAACTCAGCGTTGAATATAATCAGAGTCATACCGGCAAAAGCATCGAGCTGTTGAGCTACAGTTTTTTGATCGAACACTTATGTTTTCGATCGAACAAAACTCAGCGTAAAATTCCAGAGTATTGCTCTCTCTCTGTCTCTCCTTTTCCATAACTGTCAGCAGTGCCTTCTCAGCCTATGCGTCTTTGCAAGAGTTTATTCATACTTGGTGCTTTTCGCTCACCCTAATCAATAGTCGTTGGGCCAAACAAACAAAACACCCGAACTGATTGGAAAGAAGACGAACATGATTATAAACAGAGTGCCATCAATAGGATTGAATAAAACTCAACGGCGAACATGTTGTGATGCAAGTTTAATGCATAGAGCACAAAGCCAGTTTCATGATACAACTAATACAGGTTTGGCTCTCAGCCAACATTGTGGCCCAAGCGCTTCTTCTTAGAGCGCGAGAGAGAGACGGAGAGTGAACGCGAGAGTGAAAGACCCACATATGTACATTGTACACGCGAATTTAGTATGTGTATATCACCAAAAAGCAATGAAGTAGCAACAAAAACAACAATGCGATCGGTGCAACAGAAACCCACCCCTTTAAAATTCGTGTCGGCAACAAAAAAAAAAAAACGTGCGCTCACACAAACTTTCGGTTCAAGTGTCAACTGCATACTGATATTTTGTGGCCCGAGCAGAGTGCACACTTCAAGAGTGTCATACCTTCTTTGTTGTATCATTTCCAGTATATTCGGGAGTTTATACATATATGAGCGTTTTGCAATCGAACGGAGCCGTTCTGTGGCTCACACTACAAGTTTTAAGCAATTCAAAACATCGTCGTAAATTCCAGAATATTTAAAAAATCAACAAAGACATTTTTCACGATAAATAGTAGTTCTTTCACTATTTGGATAACAATTTAAATAGTGGGTGAAATATTGGTTTTTAATTCTTTAACAAAACACTTAATTGTCATTTTAAAAGAGTTGAACTTACCTCCACACTCTGTGAGTCACAGACTGTGACACATTACTGTCCTTGGAGTTGCCTGAATCAGTGGCGTACACGCAGGGGGGCTTGGGGGTTAAGCCTTCGGAACGGATTTGTATTTTATGCAACATTTTTGTCAGCCATCCTGTTAGAATAAAATGTTATAAATGATCGAGGGATCATATATGATTATTATTATACCCTAGTAGATGGTGCATTGATTTTGTCCAGATGTTTGTAACGCATAGAAGGAAGCATCTCCGTCCGTCCGTCTGTTCGTCTGTTTCTATGTACAATCTTAACTAAACATTGCAAGAAGTCTTCAGGTACAAATACGCTGCACATTTATCGGAACGGGCCGGATCGGATGACTATAGCATATAGCTGCCATAGGAACGATCGGTCCAAAAACAAATTTGGGTGAGAACAACATTTTTGTCTTCCACGCAAACGTCACCAAACCTCGTATTTGTAGTCCTTCACATAATTCCACAGATGATGAAAATCGGACAACTACACAGAGAAAACAAAATTGGCTGCACTGCGCGTGTTGAAACGTCAATGCTAATCGAAACGTATTGCGGCCTGCTAAATTGCACACGCTAAATGTAGAATGCAGAAATGGCGTGCATAAAAACTGCATGCAACGTGTAGAAATTTAAAAACCAAGCGTCGCGTGTAGATAAGCTAAGTTCTGCGTGGGAAAAAGCAAAGTCTACACGAAAATCATAGAAAATCAGTTTCTTTCCAAACAACTTCTACATTTTTCATGCAGCAATCTGAATACCACACGAACGTTTAGGTTTTCTACATTAACGTTCGGATATTGAAATCCTACATGCGCGTGTGAAAATTCTAAACGAGAAATGTAGCTCTAAATCATCAGTATTGAATTCTTATATTTTTCATTTAGAAAACTGCTCTCCACACGCGACATGTAGGTTTTCGAAATAAATGCTTAGAATTACAAATGCTGAATGCTACATGTTGGAAATCTTCATGAAACGTGTGCAAATTTCAGTCCCGTATATAAATGAGCAGAACAATAAATTCGAGCTCAGCCCATAGGCTGCTGTTTGTTGTAGCGAAGTCACGCTAGCAATATCGCTCTATCATCTCCCTTCGGGAAGAGTGTTCCACTCTGCGAAACTTCAGGGAGATAAGATTGCGTTTCCTATGGGAGAAGTAAAAGAAGAAAGGTAGAAGGTGGAAGAAAGGAAAAAGTAAATTCGGGGGGATACGAACGTCTCAGCGAATCTTCCGAGGGATAGTACAAACTCTTAAGATAAGAAAAAGGTTTTATTTTTCTGAGTGATTAGAATGCCTTCTTATTAGATATAAGAAAAGTAGCTCAAGAGTAATTGAAAAAAATGTTATATAACCGAATTTTTGTTGGCTTGCAGGTCCGTTTAGGGGTAAAGCTACCATAAAAACAGCAAAGTTTTTTGCCGCTTTAACAAGTTCAATTTTACTTTTATACTGCTTGAAATTTCCGACGGAGGAATTTCATCGATTCAAAAGTAATCGAACTTTTCCCTAGGTTAAATGGGGCCGCTCTCAGAAATCGCGTTTATAAATTTCTTAAATTTGTATTATGAGACAACAATTCAGACATATTTTAAGTGACAACACCTGGGCAAAGGATGTGCATTGTATACCATCGCTGAAACCCCGATTGTGTGACGGCATCTTAACAATATTATATCATTTGTTTCTTAAATTCGCAGTCAATCTTCATTGTTCGATTTACTCGGAGAGCCCATGCAAGTTATTTCAATAAAGTTGCGCTGTATTGTTCCATACAATTTTGAATTAGGTCACTCCATCAATAAATGCAACACATAACTCCACCGCCAAGGGCATATTTATGTTTTCCTTAAAATTTTCGGAGCTTGGTTCACTAATGGTATTAAATAGTAGTAGCAGGAGCACAAAGGCTAAGAATGGTTGCTAAAACTAACAAAGCCACTTGCGACATGAACCGAAAGAGCTAACAAGAGCTACGGCCTTAGTGCCGAGGCAGTGCGGCTTGCTGCCGGACCACACCCCGTAAGGAATTATTTGTCCAAACTGCATATATCCATAAAATGGATTCGCTTCACCTTCCTGCGGCTGCTGCTGCCTGCACACTTTGGTAACTTTTCGGTAATGAATTGAATCCTGAAAGCAATTACGAGACTGGGCCCGTCTGCTGTTCTGCCAAGCAACTGGCGCAGTGCACAGAATGGAAATATTTTAACAAGGAAATTTGATTTGAGTGTGTGTGAAGGTGGCAGGAAGCAGGGCTTTCAGTGGGGAGCGCCCGTAATCAGAGTCAGGGTCAAAAGGATATACAAAATCTCCACTACAGCTTTGCAATGTGCAAAGATTCACTCAAGTGTAACATAAAAGGCAGTGTGCTCAAAGAGCCGGCGGAAGGTGTTAACAACCGCTGGTTGTTGGTCTTGAGCCCCCACTTGCCCAGGCCAATAAGCATAACCTACATATGGGGATAGATACCTGCATTTGGTAGCACGCATCCATAACGATGGAAGACCAAGCGGATGCAAAGGGATAAGGGTTGGAAGCTCAACACTTTAGTTGTCAGCTCGAAAACTTAGAGCAAGAACTTTTAAAAGTAGCAAATGCGGCAAAGCTGCTCCTCACATCAAGTTGAGCATAGTCCGAAGTTGGTGCTACACGGCTTGCCATATGTATTTACGATTACTCTCGCTTGGCTGCACAAGTTAACAACCCGTTGCATTCAGTCATCAGACATAGCTGGCAAATGTTGTGCTGTGCCTCTGCAGGCTGGCCTGAGCTGGACTTTAATTAATATAAAGAGCGCACACAGCTCTGCAATGCTCGAGTATTTGCTTGGTTGCAGAAACTTCAATAGTTCGGATAACTTTGATTAAAATGGAGCAAAAGAAGTACACTTATTCACTGTTAGATCCGGTATCCTCATTGATGTCCTCTGTTTTGTTTAATGGTAGCTATAAATAACTTTCCCTTCGAAATCTTAATCTTCTTTCTCAATTCATTACTGTACAGTCAGAAAAATCGACCCGCAAAAGTAATTGCACAAACTGGATGGAACTATGTTACTGTCTTAGGTCAACCTTTTTGGATTTTAGATCTTTACAGCTTATTTAACGCTATACAGTAATCTTATTTCAAGATTTTATGGCAATATCCCAATTTATTCTTGTTTTATACAATCACGCTTTTGATTATACAATGTGCGATGACTAGTTTAGGAATTTTTCGAAAACATAATAGTAATATTTATATATTTCAGCTATGCAAAATGTTTCAATTTCGACCTTATTGTAAGTTCCTATAAATATACAAATTATACTTAGGATGCGTTCAGACACTGGCAGGTTGCCATATTTTTAGGTGCCAGTTGCGTCCATACAAGTGTGAACACCCGCCAAAGCAGTGCCAGTTGACTGTTTGCCATATATGTATGTTCAGAGAAATCTGTAACAATTCTCATTTTTTTTACAAAGTCTGAACAGACTGCCAGATAACTGGCATTAAATAACCTGCCAGTGTGTCTGTTCGCACCCTTACTATTTAATTGACACCGTTTTTATACCCTTGTAACGCATAGAAGGAAACATCTCCGACCACATAAAGTATATATATTCTTGATCAGCATGACGAGCTGAGTTCATATAGCCTTGTCCGTCTGTCTGTCCGTGTGTTTCTATGCTATCTCCTCCGTCAGTTTTAAAGCTATCTTAACCAAACTTTGCACCAAGTCTTTTGGTACAAGTACGCTGCATATTTGTCTGAACCGGCCGGATCGGATGACATATCATATAGCTGCCTTAGGAACTATCGCCCATAGCTCGTTTTTATAAGTTTTCTATGCTTTTACATCATTTCAGCCAATTTGATGAAAATCGGTCAACTAAATAGTATAGCTGCCATACAAAATATTGTTCCGAAAAAAAGTCTTAGTAGGAAAAACTTTTTTGCTATCCCCAATTTTGTTACTGATAAGTATTATATGCTATCACACAATTCTGCCGAGTTTGATCCAAATCGGATAACTATAGCTTATAGCTGCCATAGCTACGATCGATTGAAAAAGTAGTTCTAGTGAGAAAACATTTTTGTTTTCAATGGTAGCGGCGTTTTACTTTCCAGTTATGAATATTATCTGCTTCCACACAATTTTGGGAAGTTTGGTCAAAATCTGAGGAATATTTCGTGAAGCTGCCATATAACAAACTGGCTATAAAATGCTTGTGGCAGCCCTGGTCACTCTGTTCATCGTGCACTATCCCTAACGCGGTGGCAGAACAAGAACCCACGCGGCATCTCTGGCGCGCAGTTTCCGGCTGGCTTCGATCACGCGCGGGTGGCGCCAGCATCGCTCCGTTCACGCACACAATAATTGTTAGTTTAAGTGACATTCAATAAAGTTGGTTACACATTAAACCGTTTTAGCTAAATGCTCAAAGTAGTGGCGTCATCTATTGCTAAGTTTGGGAAAAATCTCAGATAAGAATGTTTCACGAAAATCATTTAAAACTTAATTGAATAAATTATACTAGCTACAGGGATATATAAACTTCAGTCGAGCCGAAGTTTGCTTTCCTCTATTTTTTTGATTCAAGCACAAGTGCTTACTTTTTCCTACTTACTTTTTCTAGCTTACTTTCTAACTCTAATAGTTCAAACTGATGGACGGCAGGCTATATTAAAAATGTCTCCTTCTGCCTGTTATGTACATACACTTGCACTACAATATCGGGGGTGCCACAGGAACCTCTTCCAACCAAATTCCAACCGAATTCCGTTTCTTAGGTGCCACAGAAAATTTTTTGGTCATGTTCAAACCTTCACTGTTTGGTTAGGAGATTAGACAAAATTCACCACCCAAACAATTTTGACAAGCTAAATTAATATTGGAAATGTAAACAACATTATTTTTTTGGAAAGGTTGCATCAAATGAATAAATTATTTAATTAGTTTTAACATTGAAATTTGCGTTTCAATAATTATTCGCAAAAATAACCAAAATCTTTCATATTAATCAAAACCATCTGTGGCGGTTCCAGTTCATCCAGCTCCAATCGCAGTTCTAGCTGGTTCGCACTTCACTGGCGACTTTTTACTAGATGGAGAACCGCCATATATTGTACATCTCTAAATCACACACATACGCACACATATACACATTCAACTCTTGTCATTCTGTTCTAGTCGGGGCTGCAAAGCCAACGGTTGAGGTTCGGAAATTTGAGGTTCGAGGCTTATGGGCTTTGGTTTTGGTTCGAACCTTGGTTCGTTGCACGTTTTACCCAATATATATAAAATTACAATACAATAGGTATATGTACACTTGTAAATATGTAAATACATTGTAAGACTGTAAGATGTCGATTATAATTGACGTGAGATTGGCTCTCTTGTGCTGGATATGGACTTCCTTCTTATGGCTTTTGGTTTTACTTTTTATACTCTGTACCGAAGGTACATAGAGTATATTAAGTTTGTGCAAAAGTATGTAACAGGGAGAAGGAATCGTTTCCGACCCTATAAAGTATATATATTCTTGATCAGCATCAACAGCCGATTCGATATAGCCATGTCCGTCTGTCCGTCTGTCCGTCTGTCCGTCCGTCCGTCTGTCCGTCTGTCTGTCCGTATGAACGAAAAGATCTCAGAGATGGTAAGAGATAGAGGTTTGACATGTATGGGACATATATTTCTTATACTTGCAGGCAGATCAAGTTTATTTTCAATTTTTGCCACGCCCCCTCCCGCCCCCGTAATTTGGAAAAAACGTCATATCTCCTACAGTTTTGGAGATAGATCGTTCGTTCCTTCTAGAGATACCTTGTAAACAAAATTATTTATCGATTTGCTGAAGGAATGATCAAGATCGGATGATTATAAAAAACGGGCAGTTAACACCACCCACCCCCCCACCAACAACCACAGCAACATACCCTAACCGTTCAACACAGGCAATCTTAGTGCGAGAGAGAAAGAGAGAGAGAGAGAGAGAGAGAGAAACTTAGAGAGCGCACCGCGTTGTGCGCGGGGTGTTAACTGGCCGTTTGACACCTGAGCAAATGCGAGTGTAAGGGTACAGAGTATGTTATAGTCGGGCTTGACCGACTTTCTTTCTTGTTTGAATATAACACCTGCTAACAATTATAGTTCGATCGTACAGCACTATGCGGGCGCCAGCCACACGGAAGCAAAGCCAGCCAGAAACGTATCGTTGGGGATGGTGCAGGGGTTGCCGATCTGCTGCTGCGATATCGCGATGAATAGTGTGACCAGAGCTGCCATCCACCTCATGTGGCGCCATCTGTTGGTGATGTCGCCATCTATGTGACAGCCAGCGGACTTAGGGCTGGCAAGTTATACTTCATGATGGCGCGAACATATTTTTGTAAGTTAAGTAATTACTGTACCACTTTTTACTTTAGTGTGGAACGTAAATCACAAAAAATTATTATATTGATTTCATATAGCACATTTAACCACTCTGTAGATATTGCTGGCAATAGTGTAGAGGTTAGGAGCTTTGACTGAAGTATTGTAAACCCAAGCTCAAGTCCCAGTAACGCTATTATTATTATTTTTTTTTTATAAATTAAATTGCATTCGCAATCTATGAAGTGCTAGATTGCTTACACAAATTCGCTAATCGCTATAGACATGTATTTGTATCGAACTGCAGCATAGTCCAGCAAACAACTATAGAGCTTTTTAGAAATGAAGAGAACACGTTTAGATCAACCAAAATTGCGCCATATATGAATAAACTAACTATAAGTATAAGCCCAGAGCCGCTTGGGTTCTACTAATTGTGTAAGTTTTTATTTTTTTTGTGTGAGGTGTAAAGCGGCTTAGACCAACGCTGCGGCGAGCAGGCGCGCCGGCCAAATTGAGAGGACGGACAAGCAAGCATGTGGTTGTGTTGTGAGCAATAAATCAGTATTCCCCAGCCCTAGCCCCTGGGGGCCGAACATACTCGCTAATTCACACCGAATGCTTGCCGAAGTTATGCATCACTGTCTGTTAGAGAAGAACACAGACACATTTTCGCGCTCTCTTCTTGGGGATCCCTGCACTAAATACTACGACCGATTTAGTGGCTTTTCTTTGCTCTCCGATTCACACAATCATAAGTTGCGTTCGCGTCCTAGTGACTTCAACCACCGTTGGCTATGGCCCTGGCTTAGACGCCTCAAAAGAACATATAAACATTCTCCTATTTTTACATATATCTAAGTTTCTGAATTTTTGTATGTTTTTATTTCTTTCTATTTCTCTGCCAACAATAACAAAGCCAACTATGTAAAGTAACAATGTTCAAAGCATTATTACCTCAGTTGAGTTAAGTAATATAAAATCCACATGTAAATTAACATAATTTGGTGCTCCGTATACTGCAGTCAATAAGTTTAATAATATCCACTACTCAATGGTTGTGTGAATAACATAGCTGCCACATGTAACTTGACAGTACTTGCCATCTGCGTGCACCTCAAAAGTAAATGTTTAAGTAAAATTTTACTTTAGCTTTACTTCCAATAGTTTTGTATGAAAATTTTACTTTACTTGTCATTACTTCACAACAGCGTAACGGCCTTTTGACTTAAATTTGAATTATAATTTTGAAATGAATCATAAAACATAAAACACAATCAAACAATTTCAGTTAAACATCAAATTAACCCATAACTAGCAAATGGGAAATTTTGTTTCAGTGAGATGCAGACCATCAAACTTTCACTGAAACAGTTTCTGTTTTAACTAGATTTTCTAATGAGAAAATTAAATCTTTCGAAGTTTTGTTCCACCGACGGATTTAACGAGAGATTTACAAACCAACCGTTTGCGAAATCTCTAAAGATTTCTGTGTCACCCCCGCATGATACTCTTGTACTCATTTTTAATGGGTAGTTTTTAAAAAATGGAGCTAATAAGCAGTTCGCTAAATTTATATAAATGAAGGTTTTAAATGATTTTCATTCAACAATTTAATTCTCGCTTTGAACAATATTAGGCAAGCGATTCCCAAATTATCAATATATGGCGCTACTTCTTTGTCGATTGGGCTGGCCAGTTTATTATATGGCAGCTATACGATATACTTATCCGATTTGGATAAAACTCGCCAAAATTGTGTTGAAACCAGGGAATCAAACCGGAACCAGAACCGGAACCGTATTTATTTATTTAACTATTTAGAGTTGACAAAAAAGGTTGTCAACAAAAATTCATATGCATTACAAAAATTTTTATGAGCTAATGAAGCCTATCAAAGAAAATCTAATAAAATTACAAAATAAGCTAATAACGACTCCGACACGGTGGGGGAATTTTATTTGCCCGTCCGGCCAGCTATGCCCCTATTCACAGCCAATTGTAGTCAGAGACGTTAAAAAAAGAACCGAATAAATCTCAGAACAAGAATCTGAACCGAAACCGATATTTTTTATTTTTTATATACCGGTATCTGAGAACCGATATTCTTGGAGTCGAAAAGAACCTTAACATTGTACCGGTACAATTTCGGTTTTGAGTGCAACAACTAGACTGCAAAGCTGGCACTTAGTTTTTGGGGACTTTTTCGAGCTTTTAAAAATAGTCTGGCTTAGCAAAACTTTTGTGTTGTGATATAAAAAAACGTTAGACCAGGCGAACCCTAAGCTAAATAGCAGCAGACCTCCCTTCACGAAAACGCAAAGGAAAAACATAAAGTTGTGTTTACTATGGGATAAATAAGTTAAATTAGTAGTTTTCAAAGCAAGAAGAGAAACTTCAGAAACGATTGCTCGGTAGAGTTTATTGGAATCGGCACAGAGGACAAGAAACGGTTCATGCAAGTCATAGTTAGTAGTACAACGATTAAGTGACAAGGGTAAGTTTATTAAAATAAATCTAATGGAGTACAATGGTAAACGGATCCCAGGATTCCAGTTTAAACCACATAGAGAATTGTTTTTGCACAGATTCAATTCTATCTTGAAGGGTTGAATGTTGCGGAGACCACTCACATGATCCGTAGTCAAGAAAAGGACGGACAAGAGAAGTGTACAGAATCTTCGTCTTCGTATAGGGTCGTCAAATTTCTTCGACCAGCGCTTAATAAATTTTCACAAAACAGTTTAAGCAAACGTTGTCAATTTGCCAAAACTTGAAACGTTTTAAAATAAAGAAGATGTACCTTAAAGGGGGACAGAAAATCAGGCAAAGTTTTCACAATTGTATGAATGCCTTTGATATGGGACAGTAAGCGTAGAACGTTTATTTTTCAGGGTGTAATTGTTATGTCTTCGCTGAGAAATCGGAAGGACGCAAACACAATGACCGATCTTTCGTTATATTTTACCGGTTCATACCGGTACGTACCGGTATACCTAAATAAAAATCTAGCTACCAATACGAAACCGAATACCGAAATAATGTTGGAGCCAAAACAGAACCTTTTACCGAAACATTAGTTTCGGGACGTACCAGAACCGAAACCGAAATACGATTCGGTTTGTTTCTCTGGTTGAAACATAATATTCATAACTGGAAAGTATAAAGACTCTTCAATTGAAAACAAAAAAGTATTCCACTAGAACGTTCTAAAATCATTACCAAATGGTCATGATTTCGGTCAATTTTTTCCGTTCACAAAACATGAACGGTGGTCATGAAAAACGAAAAAGTGTCCATGAAATTATAAATATTTTAGCAACTTAATGTTTTCAGGGCTTATTTTATTTATTTCATAGGACCAAAGAGCACTGTAAACAAGTGAGAAAGTTTGGTCAAGCCCGACTGTAATATACTCTGTACCTGAAGCCGCAGCGCTGCTCTTAGCATCTCGGAGATCTGTGCGTTCATACATACGGGCAGACGAACATGGCTATATCGACTCGACTGTTGATGCTGATCAAGAATATATATACTTTATAGGGTCGGAAATGATTCCTTCTCCCTGTTACACAATTTTGCACAAACTTAATGTACTCTGTGTACCCCTCTCTTCCCAAGAACCACCCAGGAGAGCGCTCCACCTTTCTATAACTCTGGTTAATATTTGTTTTTTTTCCTGGATCAAGCCGGCGACCAAAGCGAGATCAAATTGTTCTTGAAACCGAGCACATAATGTTTATAAGACAAGCCCAAGCCGTTCAAATTATGCAAATTGTTGTGGAGTCACTCTCAGCATTTGCAAAAAGCGGTTGTCATCGAAGGTGCAATGAACATTGTTACGCCAGTCAATTGGCTCATCTACTCGGCGGCAAAGATTAACTGCGATCAGACCCTCAAAAAATTCGCTAACCACTTTCTCATTTTCAGCATTGCCATTTATCCCAACTGTATATGCAATTACATGTAATTTTACTACTTACACAAACAAGAGATTTAAAGCACAAACCATTAATAAAATCAATTTGTTGCACAGCTATTTTAATTTTTAGTTCGGTCAATTGTTGTTTGGGGCATTCGCTTGGGCATTTTATAGCAATGTCTGGAATTTACAGCAATTTTCTTTTATTTTATTCTCTTTACATAAAGGTTTGCGAAATAGTTACTGTAAAACTTGGTTAATTGTAACTCATTTCTTTCCTTGTGGGTCGACTACATTTACCCACAGATTATTTTGTGTGTAGATTTATTTTCTAACATTTTCCTTGTACCTTCCAATCACTTAATGTTGATTCTTATTCAGTTATGCTATTTGAATACTTCTAAAATGATTATTTATTAAGCGGTAACTCAGAGAATCTCTAAATATTGTGTGGCTGATAGATGAAATATTTCATCTCTACACAAATTTTATTAATTAAAATTTTAGTGCTTAGAAGTATGGTATGGATTAAGAGCTTCAAATTGAAAATCTAGATTAGGTAAAGACTTTAGGTTTATCATCATCATTTGCATAAAGTTTAATATTTCATTTAAAATTTCCTTTTTTTGCAACCAACTTTTTAAGATTTAATCCAGAGTGTTGCGAGGCTTCCTTCGAGTCTGTGGATGTGTATACGTTTGTTTTTCTTAACATTTGATTGAAATGAGCATAACTAAAAAGATAATTTAAAATTCCGCACTCCGGCCGTAGCAGTAAGCAAGCCTTATTCTCTGCGTGGCCCCCTCCTACGTAACTGAACCGAGAACAGCAGAAGCTTCAGCAGCGGCAGTCGAACGTCATTTGAGTCATTCAGGTCAACATTTCGTTTCGGTGCGCAGCTTGCCAACGGGGCCTGTTTCAACTTTTGATAAAATTTCAAATTAACCTCACGGGATGTGGGTGTGGATGCTCCAGCAAGCTGGCTTGCATATGTGCACGCCAGTGCATGCTTTGGGTGGGTGGCATTGGCCATGTGCGTACAGTTCTGTGTTTGCCAAGAGCAGAAATGAGGATAAAGATGGAAAATTAAATAAACCAAAATGAAAGGTAGTTGGTGTGTGTGCACACATGTCGAACTGAACCGGCTAGTGGGCACCCAGCAGCAGGATCCATCCGAATCAGAGTTGGAATTCGAAATCAGAGTGTAAACGTGATGAAAAATGCACAACTAAAGAGCGTGGAAATCATGGAAACTTCTTCTCGATGAGTTTGCATGGCACTGACTAAATGGTGGAAAATGGGTTTTTCGCTTATTTGCGGCGCTTAACAAAAATAAACAAAATAACCAGACTTGTTCAGTGCTGTTTTGCTGTTAAGTTTGTATGCGCACTGTTTCAAACATGTATAAACTTTCAGGCATATCAAAAGGTAAGCACATCAGTTTTTTTCCCTTTAATGGGAAAACGAGGGGTTTTTCGCATTTTTGATATTAACGTTAAGTCATGATATCAGGACAAGGGATGGGGGCTTGCCAGATTTTTCCAGCAGGATTAAGAACTTCTCGCACAATGTACACAATCAAAATGAGTAAAAGAAGATGTTAAAGTTGTGTTTGAGGAAACCTGAAAGTGGAAGAAGCTGTCAGAGCAATGCAGATATCGATTTGACATTACAAGCAATCAAGCATCATGTTTTGTTACTTAAGAAATATAAATAGTCAAGAAATAGTCAAAGCAATTGATTTTAGTAAACACCAAAACTGCATTTTACTAGCATATAAAATTGATTCGGCTTATAACGTCTTGTACTTCCGTTTGTATTGATGAGGGCTGTAAACCGGAGCAAAAAAAAGTAGAAAAGGGTTCGATTCAAAAAACATATTCTATATATTTTTTTTTGATGTGAAACATCTTGAATTTCGGTACGGACGACATAAGGAGTAAAATTTGATTTCAGCGTCACACGACGCTGACGTCATTTTTATTTGATGTGGCCAGAGGGGGAACAGTCACTTAACAGTCACTAAACAGTGACTAAACAGTGACTTAACAGTCACTTAAGAGTGACTGAACAGTGACTGAACAGTGACTAAACTGTGACTAAACAGTGACTAAACAGTGACTTAACAGTGACTTAACAGTGAATTAACAGCGACTTAACAGTGACGTAACTGAGACTTAACTGTGACTAAACAGCGCTTGCTGTTTCAAGATTGAGATTATTATTTCTGCCTGTTATTCCTTTGCGACTGTTGTTGTTTTCATATATCTATGGAGCAGCACAATAAACAAGACTTACAGAAAAAAAGGAAAAACACCGCAGCAAGTGATCTTGTTGGTATTTCTACTCCTTGTTAGTTTTCTTATTTTAAACATATCGCATCTCTATTACATGACCGTGATCGTTCAGTTGTCGTTGGGGACTTTAATATTCCTCTCAAATACTGGTCATCTTTTGATAATTCCGACGAACTTTTTCCATCTATCCAACACGAATTTGCCGACTTAATGTTCGAGTTGTCTCTTGGACAGAAAAATTCTATCATGAATAGCATGAGCAGGATACTTGATCTTGTATTTGTGACATCTCTAACTCTGCTGTATCGAGGGTACCACCATTTTCTCAACCGGAGGATGTTTATCACCGTACTATTGAGCTTAGCTTTGAACTTGAAACGCCTAACTGAGCTGAGATCTCAACCCAACGAAGTCATTCTTATTGCTTTCGTAATGTAAATTTTACATCCCTGAATGACGCACTGTCAACGTGCGATTTATTAAGGAAGCCATCAAGTCATTCTATGAGGCTAATTATAATGTATTAAAAATTCATGTACCAGTTTCGTGCACTACCTCTCGCACGCGCTATTCCCCATAGTTTACGAAAAGCTTGTCTAATTTGAAAAATATAAAATCTCGCCTGTATAAAAAATTTAAGAAATCCGGTTCTCAGTTAGATTTCTCTAGATATTCAGTGGCCCGTTCAATTCTGCTAAGCTGCAAGATAAGCTTTCAGCAAAACCCCAAAAAGTTCTATAACTTCGTTAACTCCAAACGCAAATCTTTACAGTTTCCTCCATCGCTTTCGCTCGATAACGTGACTGCTAGTAATGATGCTGACATCGCCAATTTATTCGCATCATTTTTTCAGCGTTGCTATTTCGCTTCATCGACTTGTTTTGGTACCATTAATCCGTATCCCTATCCTATTATCCACTCTAACAGCATCCATCCACCTGTTTTGGATTTAGAGAGTCTGCTTTCGGGTATTCGTTCGATTAAAACATCATATACTCCTGGACCTGACAATGTACCAAGCTGTATGCTTAAAAATTGTGCAAGTTCTTTAAGCTTCCCGCTTTTAAGGTTGTTTAACTTATCTCTTGAGCTAGGTGAGTTTCCCAACGATTGGAAGGAATCTTTTGTCATTCCTATTCATAAAAAAGGATCTAAATCGTCAGTAACAAATTACAGGTGTATCTCAAAACTATCTGACATTCCTAAACTTTTTGAAATGCTCATAACATCTCAAATACAGTACTCTTGTCGCTCAATTATTTCGCAATCTCAGCACGGCTTTGTGAAAAAGCGTTCTGTTTCTACAAGCCTGCTTGAGTTTACTTCTATTGTGAATAGGGGCTTTATTAATAAACTGATGTAGTTTATACTAATTTTAGCAAGGCTTTTGACTCTGTCAATCATGATCTCCTCCTTCACAAACTGTATCTGCTTGGTTTTCCTCTAAACCTTCTTAACTGGATAAAGGCTTATTTGACACACCGTTCCCAGCGTGTCCGTTTTAATTCGTCGCTTTCTGAATCCATCAGCGTACTCTCTGGGGTACCTCAGGGTAGTCATCTTGGACCTCTACTTTTTAATCTGTTCATTAACGACATCCCTCACGTCCTGCTTCATTCGCATGCTTTGATGTACGCTGATGACCTAAAACTCTGCTTGTCCTATAAGGACCCGTTGTCACCTCTCTTTCTTCAATTGGACTTAAACTCTCTGCATACATGGTGTTCGGTTAATTCCCTCCCACTTAACGCTGAAAAGCGTAAATGTATGACTTTCCATCGACATTCCACAGCCGTATTTATACGACTTTTCGATTGATGACAATCCTCTTGAACGCATTTACGAGGATGATGATTTAGGCGTCCGCTTTGTCCCCAAATTAAGCTTTAATAGGCATGTCTCTATCATCTCTAATAAAGCTATGGATGTTCTTGGGTTTATCAAAAGATGGTCCAAGGAATTTAACTATCCGTATCTTACTAAAAATTTATACGTCTCTCTAGTTCGACCAATACTTGAATATGGGTCGTGTGTTTGGTCACCGCATTACCAAAAATATCAGGACCAACTTGAATCGGTTCAAAAACAGTTTTTACTTTTTGCCCTCCGTGGCTTCAACTGGGATCCCACCATCCATCTTCCATCTTACGAGCATCGACTACTCTTAATCGATCTTCCATCTCTTAAGAACCGCCGTACGTGCCATTGTGTGCTTTTCATTCACAAACTCTTATCAGGTGATAGTGACTCTTGCGCTCTGTTAAGCCAAATAAATCTTGCTGTTCCTTTGCGTCTTACCAGAAATTTCTCTCCGATCTATCTACAGCCTTGCCTAACAAATTATGCTGACTATGAACCTTTCCGAAATTTGTGTCTTAACTATAATATGTATTATCATCTTTTCTCTGCTAACTCTTCTGTTTTAGATGTAAGAAATAATTTACTGTCATTTTTTAAGCGACTCCTGCAATGTTGACAGAACTTTGTCAAACTTAAATAAATAAATAAATAGTGAATGGCTATTTTTGTTTATTTATATAAAAAAAAAAAAATATTGCCATTGCTGATTTATATGAAATTGAGAGATTTAAAATTTAATTTAAAAATTAAGCCCTTAAATTTAGCATCATGTTTCTCATCAAAGCATCGTGAGTGTTAACGACACTCCCACCTTTTTTGTATCTGCTATAAATGTCAAATTTGTAATTTTCCAATATTTGTAAGCCAAGGAATAACAACAGCTTGCTAAGGAACATTTTGCTTTACTGTATATCATCCAAAATGATCTAATAAATAACAACTTCAAGAAAGGTAAATAAAAGACTTAATATTTCTTTACTATGTTTATCTTCTGATGAAGGTGAAAACCAATCTTTAAGCTTTAAAGTTTTGGAAAAACTATCATTGTAAAGAACTTAACAATCTCAGTATTAGTCTAGCACACTTTTTGTATCCATATATTTGTTGTATCCAGCGACAGTCAGTAAAAATTAAAGATTGCTGGAAGACACACTAATGATTAACTTATACCAAGTGAGTTAACTGAGGGGAGATAATTTTCCCACCTAATACAGAAGGGCCGAAATGGGTGGACACACATACACAAAGTCTTCTGTCAATTTGGTGTTGTCGTCTGTTGTTGTTTGTTTTTGTAATTGTGCTGGCTCTGGAGCTTCCAAACAGTCATACACTGCTCGTTACTTGAATAGGACACCCTGTATGCTCTCTTTAAAACTGCTCGTAACTCGAAAACGAAATGGTGTAATAACGGTATTTTTTGCATATTATCTTTGTGCAAGCATTCTTCGCTCTTTCTGGTATATTCCAAGTTTTGGAATAGAGCCGTTATAAAGTTGTTTGCACTTTATGTGAGCATTCGCAAAAATTCAATGGAATTTTTGCGCCACTTGAATAGAACATGCATTTTATTTGGTCGGTATCGTTGACACGTGCACACAACTTTTGGTTTACTTCAACTCTTTGCTTTAATTGAAGTGTATATGAAATTTTAAAAAATTAAAATGGGGCGTGGCACTTCATTATCTGAGTCGGAGAAAGGAAAAATCCAAGCTTACAAGGATTCTGGCCTTTCTATTGCCAAAATAGAAAAAAAATGCGACAGAAGCCATCACGCCATAACAAATTTTTTAAATAATGAGGCTAATTATGGTAAAAACATGAAGGGCCGCACCCACAGTGTGCTTCCCATCGCGGACAAGCGACTTATATTAAGAGAAGCTTCCAATTCGCACGACTCTTTGGCCAAGATAAGGGAAAAATGCAACGTTAAAGCAAGTTTGACAACCATGCGTCGTGTTATTAATAATGCTACACACCTGAAGAGACTAAAAATCAAGAAGAAGCCACCTCTTAACCCGGCTCGGAAGTTACAACGCCTTGATTTCGCCCGCGCACATGTCACCTGGACTTCGGAGTGGCAACGTGTTGTCTTTTCAGATGAAAAAAAGTTTAATTTGGAGGGCCCCGATGGCTACAGCTACTATTTTCATGATATTCGAAAAGAAACACACCATCTTGATAAGTTGCACAGCAGTGCGGGAGGTATTATGGTATGGGGGGCCATTTCCTATTATGGCACCTGTGAGCTTAAATTTATTCCAACCACCATGAATGCGTTGTGTTATAATGGTATATTGAAAGAGGCCTTTCCACACTTCCAAACTCTTTTTGCAAATCTAAAATGGATTTATCAACATGATAATGCCCCTATACATACGGCGCGGATTGTTAAATCGTATATAGCGAGCCAAAACGTGGAGTTATTAAACTGGCCACCCTATTCACCGGACTTGAATATCATTGAGAATGTGTGGGGATGGCTAACACGTGAATTATTTTGGAAAATTGTATGCATCCCTTGCAGACCGAATGTGTGAGGTTTTGGAGAAAAAAGGAGGCTCAACACACTATTAAAAACTTTTTTTGGCTTAAAAACATGTTAGTAATATCTTATTTAAGTAATATTGTTATTTGAAAAGGATTGAAATATTCTTAAATGGTTTTTAGATAAAGTGTCCTATTCAAGTGGTGCAAAATGAAGACTCCGAAATTTGTTACTTATTGGTAAACAATGTTTTTTGTATACTTACAACTTTTGAATAATTTTGTAATTTTCGTCTAATTACTACATTTAAATAAACTTTATAAGAAAACAAAAATTATTTTCCTAGATGGCTTGGTTTAGCAGCAATTAACTATAGAAATCGACTTTAGTGGTGTCCTATTCAAGTGGCGAGCAGTGTATCAATGCTGGCATGAGATGGCCTCTGCTGACTTGCAGAAGATAGGCAAATCCTGCTGAATTCTTGAAACAGCTGTACAGTCGACCATTCTCATTTTTGGTGTGTTTGTATATATATTGTTTTAAAAGTTATGACAAAGAATATTTAACATAGAAACACAATTTGCTGCGTCGACAACTGTTCACTCAAATATAAGTTTGCGGTCATTTTGGCTCTCTGAGTTATTATACCCTTGCAAAGGGTATTATAATTTTGCCCAGAAGTTTGCAACGCATAGAAATATTCATTTCCGACCCCATAAACTATATATATTCTTGATCAGGGCGACGAGCTGAGTCGATTGAGCTTTGTCCGTCCGTCTGTCTGTCTGTCTGTCTGTCTGTCCGTCTGTCTGTCCGTCTGTCTGTCCGTCTGTCTGTCCGTCTGTCTGTCCGTCTGTTTCTACGCAAACTAGTCTCTCAGTTTTAAAGCTATCGAGCTGAAATTTTGCACAGAGTCTTCTTTTTACTGCACGCTGCTAATATGTCGGAACCGACCGGATCGGATGACTATATCTTATAGCTGCCATAGGAACCATCGGTCCAAAAATGGGTCTTAGTGAGAAAAACTTTTTTGTTTTCAGTGTAAGCGGCCTTAAACTCAAGCATTATTAATATTATATGCTATCAAACAGATTTTCAAATTTTGGTCAAAATCGGATGACCATATCTTATAGCTGTCATAGGAACCAACGGTCGGAAAATGGGTCTTAGTAAGAAAAACTTTTTTGTTTTCAATGCTAGCGTCATAAAACTCTGCCATAATTAATATTATATGTTTTCAAACAGATTTGCAAATTTTGATCAAAATCGGATGACTATAACATATAGCTGCCATAGGACCGATCGGTCGGAAAATGGGTCCTAGTGAAAAAAACTTTTTTGTTTTCAAGTAAATCGTTCTTAAAGTCGGTGATTCTTAATATTAAACGCTTTCAAACTAATTTGAAAAAGTTGATCGACATCGGGTGACTATATCTTATGGTTGCCATAGGACCGATCGGTCGGAAAATGTGTCTTAGTGAGAAAAACTTTTCTGTTTTAAATTTTATCTTTCTTGAACTCCGCGATTGTTGATTTGATATGTTTTCAAAAAGATTCGCGAAATTTGGTCGAAATCAGATGTTTATCTGTCGGAAAATGGGTTTTAGCTAACAATTTTTTAGATTTTTATATAAGCGTTCTTAAACTCTGACATTTCAAAAACAGGATTTGCAAGGGTATAAAAACTTCGGCACAGACGAAGTTAGCTTGGCCTTCTCGTTTTTTGACTATCTCCGTCTCGGTCTAACCACCGTGTTTTCCTATGTCCTATGAAGTCTTTTCGTCACTCAAAATAAAGAGGCGTTTCAAATTGTGTTTCTATGTTAAATTTTCTTTGGTTATGAACAAACATAAATTACACTAGGCAACAAGGTATATTGAAGTATATTGAAGGGTTGGTGTTGATTCTAGATGACTTTAGTGTACTAAACACGAATCTGTCTTTAGAAATGGTGCATCGCTTTCAGATTTTTAGTAATTTGCGCTCTAAGTTGCAAAATATGGATTTCTTGACCCTTTTTAGATGCGTTTTGTTGAGAACCAATATCTTTGTAATGATATTCTTTGATATAATCGTATGTTAATATTTCTTAACTTTGAAAAAAACTATAAAAAAAACTAACAAAACTAAACTAACTAAGGTATACCATTTTTAATAAATATAATTAAATACGAAAATTGCCTTCTGCACAAAGCTATGCCTTACAAAAACAATATAACAGTAATTTGTATAAAATTTCAACGAAAATTTTCGACAACGCGCATTGCATACTTTGAAGCAGCAACAATATAATCGATTTTTTGTGAAAACGGATACAATTACAAAAAATGGTATATCATCATTGAAAAAAATCGTAGAAATATTTGGGATAGTTAATTTTAAAGTTAAGGAGTAATTGTTTACTATAATATCAAGGAAAGTCAAAATAAAAATATTGGTTCCCCACAAAACGCGTCTAAAAAGGGTCAAAATAGGCATTTTTTGCAACTTAAATTACTTAAAATCTCGACGTGATTTACCATTTCTGAAAGCAGATTCATGTTCAGCACCCGAAATTCATCTAGAATCACCACCAACCCTTCAATCTACTAGAAAATGTCTAATTTTGTTGCCTTGTGTTATTCACAAACTAGAATATATGACTGAACGGTTGCGCAATCGATTTGTTTCAATTTGCGTACAAATTTATTCCTGAACCCAGGTTCAAATCCAAACCAAGGTTTAGCGACATTCTGAACCCGCTCCGTGAACCCGAACGCAAAAAGCTTAGCGGGCTTAGAAGGTTTGCACGCCTGGTTTTGACAAACATTCTTTCCTTTGCCGGGTTAGCTGATTGTACGCATCTTATTTTAGACTAAAGCGCATTAGCGCATTCTGACCTTGAACGATTTGCTAACTATGCATAATTAAAAACCGTCCCTGAACTATAAATTTAATCTTAAGCCTGACTGAGAACAGAGCATGTGTTATCCCATGACAGTTGAATGTTGGGATTAAAATTACTATAAACACATGCATTGTATGGATAACCTTGAAAGAAAATTACCCCGTTAATTGCAAACGTGACTCTGGCATCAAACAAATCTGATTCATTGCTGCCAGACACAAATCAGCAGAAATTGGAGCGTAATAAAACTAGCATACGACCCATCCACCCTACTAAATGCCCTATATAAACCACATTTTCCATTGCGATTCTGGCGGGTCGTCGTGTAATTGCGGATGTGAATGTGTGCGTCACGAAGCCAATAATCAAACAGTTTGTTTTCTTTGATTAAACGTCAATCTGGACGCCCCGGTCGAAGTATACATAGGTCAAATAACCACACACAATTACACACATTCTCTCGAGCTTTGTAGGCGACATTAAAGCATATGGCAATAATGGTCAAGCATATAGTAGTGTAACCTGACTAACTTGCAATGGATGTGAACCAACAGTCAATGAAGCAAATGAGCGACTTATGGCCCAGCGCATAAATGAAGATTTGTACTCCTGTGAAACATGACTGGAATATATTACGGAACTCAAATTGAACAAGTTATGAACTTGCATCAGCGCGTTAATTACATTGGAGTCTGTTTGTCATATTTTTACGTATACGAAAATGTCCTAAGCATTTGTAACTATAAAAGTATCCGTCTGCAACTTTAAGCCCGTCTTTTGAAGTCCGAACAGAACCTGAACCGATGAAAATTTAAATTAACAGCCCGAGCCCGAACAGGAACCAGATCACCTTAATCTAAAAAAGGTTCAGTTCAATGTTTTCAATAGCCTCAAAGTAAAAGTACCTCTATCAGCGTTTTGAAATTTTAAATGCTGGTTTCTGCACTTGCAGATAAAAAATAGAGAATTTCATTCAAATATTTTAAATCAAGAATGCACTTTTGATTGAGCGTTATACTGTCCAGCTTTGCTTGCTCTCTCCGCTCAGTTACTTATCCTCCCTTCCCTCGCCTATAGCAAACAGAATTGGACCAAATTCAGACTGATTTCAAGAACAAAATTGAAGAAAATCCATTACTTTTGTGCTCAAACTAAAATCAATCTTTCTAAGAGTGTGAAGAAATTCTTGGTTTGGGCCTTAAGAACTAAAACTGTTAAGGGAATGAGGACTTACAGAATACTCTCTCACTGCAATCACATCTTAAAGATTTTACGTTTGTATTGTAGATTTTACCTGTGGCGTTAGTGGCGCCAGAGATCTGCACGAGTACGGAAAATAGTAAGCGAGTAATACTCGCCGAGTATGATTACAGACGAGTACGATTACCCAACTGTCAAATTGGCACAGTGCCATCGTAGAATCGTAGCGTCAACACTGAATTACTCATTTCTATTCACTGCACTAAAAGAAAAGAGCCGAAGCCAACACTTACACAAGGCCTTAGGAAGCGCAGTAAGAATATATACAGCGGTGTCACAGAAATCTCAAGAGATTTCATCTTCGCTTGGTTTGCAAATCGCTCGAAAAATTCGTCGGTGTCACAGAACTTCAAGAGATTTCATTTACTTTTTTGAAAATCTAGTTAGAACAGAAGCTGTTCCAATTGATGTATCATCTCTAAAAACAGGGCTGCATCTTTCGCAAAAAAATTTCCCTTTTTTAGTTAAGGGGTAATTTGATGTTAAAGTGATATTTATTGATTGTGTTATATGTTTTATGATGCATTTTTAAATTATAGTTCAAATTTATACACAGAAAAAAACGGCAGGATATTTTCAATCTTTTTAATCTTGGTGTAAGCCCGGCATGAGCTTGAAAATTCAATCTCGATTTACAGGATATTCGACACAATTCAAGCTTCCAAGGAATGGCCCAAGCCTTTCGAACTTGAATCATTCCAAATGTGCTTACTTCAATCCCCTTTGAGATCACATGTTCATAATAAAGAGAGAGAGCGACAAAGTTTAAGTAGCATTTTTGACATGCGGCAGCAAACGATGGCGATGGTCGTGAGCGATGAGATGCCATTCCATTCGTGTTCTCAGAGTGCGTAAGGTCGTGGGTTCGAATCCCCAGTTAAGCCCAATAAATTTTTATATTTCTTTGTTTTCAGAAGTTTTAAAAAAACCAAAACTGGTGTGGATCTTGAAGTGTATAAGGGGATGTCCTATGGAATATGGCGGAGGAAAGGAAGAAGAGGAGTATCTTTTTATTAATATTAAATTGTTCTCGAATTTTTTACTTAATTCAATCTTTTTTAAGATTACCCTGGTATATATGTAATCTTTTTCAGGATTAAAAAAGGCAGATCAATTCAATCTTCTTCCGGATCGGGTCAAGCATATTCGGGATTACGTTGATTTCATTACCGATTGGGAATGATTTGATCCCGTATGGGTTGATTTTTTTTTGAGTATATATTCATTTCATATTCTCCAAAAATAAAATGCGAAATTTAAAAATGTGTTCGCGCCACTCATGAAGTATAACTTGCCAGTCCTTAGTCAGCTGGCTATCACATAGAGGGCGTCGTACCTGTAGATGACGCCACGTGAGTTGGTTGTGTGGCAGCCCTGGTCACCTCTGGTCACACTATTCATCGAGCACATCGAGGAACAAACGCGCCATCCTTGACGCACAGTTTCAGGCTTGGTTTCGATTCGCGCTGGTGGCACCCGCTTCGCTCCGTTCAACTGAACGATAATTGTTAGCTTAAGCTCAATAAAGTTAGCTACACATTAAACCTTTGTAGCTAAAGTTGCTTTTGATTAATATGAAAGACTTTGGTTGGTTTTGCGAATAATAATGAAAACGCAAATTTCAATGTTAAGACAAATTAAATAATTTATTAATTTGATGCAACATATCCAGAAAAATAATATTGATTACATTTCCAAAACAAATTTAACTTGTCAAAATTGTTTGGGTGGTGAATTTTGCTAAATCTCCTAACAAAATACGAGAGATTTGAAACTAACCGTAAGACATTTCTGTGACATCGAGAATTGGTTTTGGGTTGGAATTTGGTTGGAAGAGATTTCTGTGACACCGCTGATAAAGATTTAACAATGAGGTAGAACGTTCATACTGGAAAGAGCTGTTTCGAGAAGCTGACACAACCAGGATAATGAAGGCGAGAGGGGATCAGCTATGGTTGAATAGCTGTCTGAGAAGGACTGTTTCCGGTGGAATATGCTCACTATGTATCAGCAAGGAGTTTGAAGTCAAGCAGCATTTTGTAGGGATATGCCCTGTTCTAAGGAAATTTCGTCTGCTTTGGTTTGAGAAAGTCGCACTTACAGCAGCAAATGGTACTCATGGCCTTGAATCGAGAAATGATAGGGAAGAATCTGGCTAGATTTACAGAGGTGGCTGTAATAGATAGGAATAATTTTATTCGTGAAGATTTTTAATACAAATGTTAATTATGACTTTTATATTAAAAATCTTCATGTAAAAATGTTTAATACAAAAGTTTTTAAAACAACAGAAGAAAGGCTGACGGCTACAAACCAAGGCATTATATATGTTTTTTTTTTTGACAATGTGACTCTTTAGTGACCTTTGGATTATTAATCTCAGAACTTTTTAGCAGGCTCTTGTGGTGTTGTGCGCGTCTTGTTTTCGAAAGGTTATAATGAAAATCACAACCAGCTAAAAAGTTCTTAGGTTTTTTTTTTGGATAAGTGAATAATCTGAAGCTTAAAACAATTAGGGTATTCACCAGCCCTCGTAAAAATGTAATTTGTATATTAACCACAAATGAGCTAGTGAACGACCCTTTGAGATTTACCCTAGTATTAATTGTGGTATACAAGCTGTTTTTGACAGGCTTTGAGTTTTGCTGTCACTTGAGAGTCAATGCTTAATTCGTGAATGTAAAGCAAAATGGCAGGACAAATCGTACAGCAAGCACTGATTACGCGAAAAATGGACATGGCTCTCATGAAATAGAATGCTTCGATGGTAGGTGTACAAATCAAGCTAATCACAATCATGAAGAAATATGAAAACAAAAAAAATCTTTAGGTATGGACCATGATGCAGTCGACTTGAGCTATAAGTAGCGATTGTACTTTTTGTTTGGAGTTGTCAAATGAATATTCAGCACTAAGGAAAACTACAACTATCTCTAGGTCTTGTTGGAAAGTGCCTGAAGCTATTTTGAGGAAAATGTGTTAATTAATTTACTGGCCAGATGCAGCTAAATGGACATTTGATTTCAATTTATTTGGTGTGACCGCATACTTTGAAGCCAAAAATCTCGAAATGGCTCGATAAGAAGTATTTTTTGCCGATACTTTGAATAATTTTACAACTCTTCAACTGTACACTTTTTTTAACATACCCCAGGGCAGCAAAAAGGTGGAAATTTTTTCTTATGTATTTTCTGGTTGTGTCGTAAACTTTTGGAGTCAACCATTTGAGATTTACCATTTAACGACGACTGGTGAATACCATAAATGTATATGTATATGTAAAATAGTCCTCCATATATCTATATATCTATCCATCTACACAGAGAAAACTGAATTGGCTACACGGCGCGTGTAGAAAAGTCAATCCTAAACGAAACGTATTTCGCCCTGTTAAATTGCACATGCTAAATGTAAATAGTTAACTGCAAGCAATATGTAGAAATAAAACAAGTTAGCGCCACATGTTGAGAAGTTAAATGCTGCGTGGGAAAAGTCAAACTCTTCGCGACATTATACAATCAGCTTATTTCCAATTAGCTTTTACATTTTTTATGCAGCAATCTGAATACCACACGAACGCCGTAGGTTTTCTACATTAACGTTTTGATATGGTAATCCTACAAGCGCGTGCATCTAAACGGAAAATGTAACTCAAAATCAGTACTGAATTCGTACATTTTTCATTAACACGTGGCATGCAGGTTTCTTAATTAACGTTAAGATTTACAAAATGCTGAATGCTAAATGTAGGAAATCTGCACGAATCGTTCGCAAATTTCCATTGTCCGTATTTAAGTTAGGAGAGCAATTAATGCGAACTTGAGAATTTCAAAAAAACTAAAATTTTGAACCTTCAAGTTTTTGCCGGCTCTAGGTCTCGCTATGTTTGTACGTAACTTTAAGATTCAATTTAAAGATGAAGATTTAACAAGAATCCATGGATGACCGCCGAAAATTTTTTGCAAGACAATTCTTCATAAATATCGGTCCATTGAAGGATTTTTTGTTTAATATTTTCAAGTCAAGTGTGACCGAACTAGACAATTAACTTAAATTCTAAAGCTAAGGTCCAACGCAAAAAATTCTCACGGGCAAAAAATTTGACTAACTTTTAATAAAAATTTGGCTAAATATCGATGATTGCAGATTTGCTGGCCCTAACACTTATACTACGCAATTAATTTATCAAATATGCCCGAAAAGTTCCCTAATTTGGTCTATTATTTGACTATGGGAGCTTAGCTTAAGAGAAAGTCTGTCAAGAATTGTTAGCTTGAATTATTTGATTTGATATTTGACGAAAAGCAATCTTTGTACAAAACCTGGATATTTCGAAAATCGATTAAAAAGAAACCTTGGATGACCGAGATTTTTTTATAATTTTCTGAGGTAAGGACCGTATACTAGACTATTTTCGAAGTACAACTGCAGGTACAGAGTTTATTACAGTCTGACCGACTTTCTTACTTGTATTCAAATATTTTTTTACGGTGCTAAAATTATACTCGTTCGATGCCGCGATGCCTATTACTACTCGTAGTCATGAAAATGATTACTTTTTACAAAAAAAAACAACTGTAATCGTCAAAATGAGTACTTTTACTCTTCTGGAATCATGTAATCACTTGTGCAGGTCTCTAATCGCTACCCATATTTGGCGGATCGAGGAATAATGCTGAATTACGAATTAAGCGTTTGGGCTGGATATCTTTTGGTTGTACAGTTATAGTAGAGTTATGAAATATGATCCAGTACCGTCCCATGGAATCCAACCAAATTTTTAGGGCACAACTTAATCGTTAATCCTTTCGAGTGAGTTTTGAAGTTCGCCACATATTTTCTTACCTAGCGTGTGGATTCTCTGATATGAGATACATTTTTGTCCGTCTATTTGGCCCATATATTTTACCAACCGAATTTCACTCAGATCGGTTAGAAAATATGTTACGGGCCTGAAACCACCACCACCACGCTATGATTCGGAAAGCACGTCTCTACTTTTTACGCATACTTAGCATAAAATCCGAAAGTTGTTTGGAAAAACAGTTTTCCCATACAAAATTTGTCGACTATCTTTCAGCGACTGCGGCTACATCCCTTAACGAAGATTTATGTAAAATCTTAGACTTCTATTAGAATTAGCGATTTGGGCTGTTGGCCGATATGACAGTCAGTCGGTCTAAGAGATACATTCTTTTATAGAAAAAAGCTGCAAGTGACAAGCATCTCAGCATAAAGATTCAATTTTGGGTCCAAAAATTAAGAAAACATTATATCTAGGCATAGGAGTTAAGAGAAGTACTGAAAAAGCTGCGGTGGTCATTTGTTAATGCATATCTCAATTAAATTCTTTCGTTTACCCAAATCGTTCTACTCTGTTGTATATACAGTAAATCATAAAATTGGTGCACGGACTTAAATTTGGCTTTAACGCAGTCCATCTAAAATAATGAGTTAACCAGCAACCAGCGCTGCATCTGCTTGGCCATTAGTTAGTGTTGCCTTTTGTTGCAGCCCGCAAAGTGCTGATAACTCGCCTTAGCGGCGATGGCAACGTACTTACTTGCCCCTTCCCAGCATCCAGCCTATAGATGTAGGTGCTGGTCCAGCACAATTGTGACCAGCCGGCCGACTGGTCAACCTACGTTTTTATAATTTATTTCATTTCTTGCCTTCTTGCACGTTTTGCTTTTTTTCTGTCGCTGCCCCCACGGCTTCCACTTTGGGTTTTTGGGGGAAATTGTTTTAGTTTCTCTGCACGTTCCGAGCGCTGCTTTTCAACATCACCGCTGCCAAATTGCATGCTGCAGTGGCGGGACGGTGAACTCCCCCAGCTCATCTCCCATCCCTTTTAATTCGACGGGATTAGGTAGCGGGCTTGGCTTTAGTTGAGTCACTGTCCGTCCTGACGCCTAACCCTCCCCCCCACTGGCATGAAGGGCGAGCACAAAATCGCTGATTCAGGTCGTTGTAGGTAAAAATTAATGGAACATTTTTCCGGCACTGAGAATTTCATCTTTTCTTGTGGATTCATTCATTTCGTTTGCTTCGCCCATTTGCACAGAGTAGTCGCTGGTCTGCCGCTCCATATAGCGCCGGCTCCCCAATCAGCTTTTGTTGGCGTTGGCTTTATTATTTTCCCTTTTTTTGCCAGCTTGTTTCGGTTTGTATTAGTCTGTCCACGCTAACAAAAGCGTTTTGTTTTCATCCACCAGTTTGAGCAAACACGCAGATAAAAACATTGGACCATTAAGAAGGAGATATGCTTTGTGACTACGGCCAAAAAAGTGCGAGTTGATTTTTTAGTTGCCAAATTGGGGATTGTCAATTTTTTGCACGATTTGGGATATCAGAGCCACTTTTTTCCCATTCAAAAGCTTTTATAACTTTTTTTTGTCTCAGTCCAACTTTGGGATACAATTGTCTTGGTGTACAATACATACTTACGTATGGAGGAGAAATATACTATGTGTGTATCTAACCCAAAGTAAGGGAATTAAAATACAAGCCTAATGACTGGCTGCCGCAATTGAAAATGCGGGTGGCGAGTGTACGCACTGTGCATTGTAATTGTATTGCTTAGCGGGAAGTACAAGTTGTCCACTTAATTACAACTGGCGGGGACGCGAATGGCCAGGATATACATTTGAAGCACTTGTTGCAGCCTTTCCGGAACATCTGAACCTCGGGAAGCAATTAATCAAGTTGGGAAAGTTTGCCAGCGACACTTTGAGTTTAAATTAAATTTTAATTTAACATTGAAATAAGGGCGGAGTCATACGAGGCTCGATACTGGAGTTGGGTGCTTGTCGTGACTGTACGAAAATCTGTCCTTTTTTTGTAACAATTTCTGAACAAATTATTCTTATTGAGCGATGCATTTAGTTAAGTGGTACCCAAAGAAGACAATTATATTAGTGCATTTCGTTTGTGGAATAATAGGTTGCGGGCTTGGCTTTAGTTGTGTCACTGTCCGGCTCTACAGCGAGCCGGTTCGCTCACCCTTGCACAAGATCAAGTAGCATTGTTTTTCCGGGCTTGTAAAACAAGATTTAACATCTCCCAGCTTATCAACAGTGATTGGAAAGGTATTCGATTTTCTTACCTATGTAAGGTTGAAGGTAAACATCAAAATATATACTTAAGGTAAGGTAAAAGATATCTGGAATTTCCAGTACTTAGGTAAAGGTAAAGGTACAATTCAGTAGCAATTACCTCATGTGTTTGGGAAAGTCGCACACGCTTATATGCGAGCACGAGAGAATGACGATTTAGATTGCTATCCAAATGGTGGCCGGTTACACCAAAGAAAATTTTGTTATTGCAACTCAAGATATCGGCAGTCGTACAGGCACAGTTAGTATTTTCAAAAATTTTGTCGACATTTTTCTTATTGTCCGACTTCCTCTTATCTAGCATAGAGCGTATAGTTTTTGAACAGGGAATTTTTACCGGAGGTCCACTTAAAGCCACAAGCAGGTTCCTGAAACTTTTCTTTTTAAAGTGGCAGAGAGTGGCAGCATTTCGGCTATAATGTAATCGCAAATGCGATCATTTGTTTGTAATAAAATAACTAAGTTACATTTGTTATAATGAATTTAATAATGGTTGGAATTCAAGATACTGGGATACTTGAATAAATCTCCTGCTGATTCCTTACTTAAGTTATTGGAAACTTTATATGCTTTGGCTTTCATATATTCGTAGGAAGAGTAACTTTTGGGGTGAACCCTTTAGCGTAAAGAAATTTAAGCATGTGATATATTAACAACACTGTTTTACGTATAGATTGCGTAGTAGATTTTAAATCAAACTTAATAGTTTTGTTTACACAAAGTAGACATTTGCCATTCGAGATCAGCGGTAAAGCTTTATTACCTTCATTATTTAGTGACTGATCAGTCATTGTTAACAATAAATGAGGTCTGCACAAATTTCAAAATCCGAAATACAACAATTGATATCAATACTTGGGAGCGAAAAAAATCACTTACAAAAAGCACCTAGTACCAAAGATTTATAGATATTGTAGATGACGCATGTGAAACAGAAAACGATTTTCTTGGGATCTGACATTGGATCACAATTTTGGCTTCTTGCTGCCTTTACGAGGAATATATGTATTGAAATTTAGCTATACGTTTTATTAAATGGGTGTTGGATGAAAGCAAAGATTTATAGTATTTATAGATGACGCATGTGCAAGAAAAAGGGTTGTTCTAGGGAGCTGACATTGGATCCAACAAAAAAAAAAAGGAAAAGTTTGTATGAGATGCGGTATCTACATATGTAGTGTTTTTGCTAGTACCCTCCCTATTGCCAAGTTAAATGAAAATTAAGACCTAGGTAAGGTAAAAGGTACTCGAATTTGAAAATACAGTATTCTGTAAAGCTTCAATTGAATTTTTTTTTGATATCTATAGATTTGTTTTGCTAAAAAAAACAAAAATTAACAATTTTCGGTTGCAATGCAACCCACCACCCCCCTCGAACCACGACCTCTTCGTTCAATAACACATTGGCACGGCCGATTAGACGGTTTTGCCGTAGGGGGTCAATTGCTAAGCACAGCCAGTTGCAGTATAAGTACTCAGGCTGCAAAAATCTCTGCTCTTATACTGCAACTGGTCGAGCCTAACAGTTGAGGCTCGATGGTAAAGCGGTGGTGTCAGTGTTTCAGTGCGCAGAAGGTACTGAGTTCAAGTCCCATTACCGGTGGATTAATAATTTACAATCTATATAAGTTTTTCAGAAATAAGAAAATGTTAATAACTAAAACAAACACACACCCAGAAGTTTGCAACGCATAGAAATATTTATTTCCGACCCCATAAACTATATATGTTCTTGATCAGAGCAACGAGCAGAGTCGATTGAGCTTAGTCCGTCCGTCTGTCTGTCCGTCTGTCTTTCTGTTTCTACGTAAACTAGTCTCAGTCTTAAAGATATTAAGCTGAAACTTTGCACAGAGTTTTCTTTTTACTGCACGCTGCAAATATGTCGGAACCGACCGGATCGGATGACTATATCTTATAGCTGCCATAGGAACCATCGGTCGAAAAATGAGTCTTAGTGAGAAAAATATGAAATATGATAGCACTCGATGAAAAGCTACATTATTCCCCTTTATTTAAAAGTTTAATGCTCCAAAATATTCTTTTACGATTTGCATATATATTAATTTTTTAGATGCAGTCAAAAACGACTTTCATTTTAGTCGCGTGATAAATCCAATGAATTTTGTTTAGTATATTTTCAGCTTCAAATCGACTGAACCTACCTTTTGCACTAAATATACTCCTACCAAAATGGTACCAAAATATTAAAACAGGAATACGGAATCTTTATGTTTTCAATATTTCTTTGAACTTTATAGGCGTACGAATGTTGCGTTCGCGACTGTGGAAATCCCCATATATGAGTTTAGATTGTCATAAAGACGGTTTCATTGCCGGGTAAATAGAAGGTGTGAATTAAACGGCCAAAAAACTTCGAAATTTTAAAAATTATATGAAGACGGGCAAATGGATGGTAAGGAACGAAAGCTCTAAAAATTGGCAAAAATTACTCAATTTTCGTATGAGTTAAGATCAAGGCTGCAAACCTCTTAAATTTTGCAGAAGGTTCAGTTCGGGGGTTCGAACCCGTTGTAATATCTATAGTTCGGTTCGCGGACCCCAGAACCTAAGATTTTGGTTCGAACCTCGGTTCGCTTGAACATAAAATCATAGTTTCGATTTATGATTTTATACCCTTGTAGAGGGTATATTAGGTAGGTAGGTAGTTCCGGCTGGCCCTTTGTAGGGACCACACATAGACCTTACGGTCCTTAGTGAGGCCGGGTGGCTTTTTCTGGGTACCATTAGAAATCCAAGAGGATGTTTGACGTTTTGGCAAATGCCAATAGTTGTTTGGGAGACCTCCTTGCCGCCTCTTCAAGAGAGTTGAGACTTGGGGAGTGCAGATGTTTTAGTCTCGTCTTAGCGATCGCTGGGCAGCTGCAGATGAGGTGTTCCAGAGTTTCAACGACTCCAGGTTCCTTACATTTCCTGCAGATGTCCGTTGTCGTGATGCCTAGCTTTTTCGCGTGAGCGGCTGCTAGGCAGTGACCAGTTAGTATGCCTATAAGCAGTCTACAGTCTCTTCTTTGGAGCTGTAGAATATAGTGCGTGAGTTTTTTGTCTCTTGTCTTGCACATGATTTTTGAGATTCTGCAGCCGGTTGTGTTCTTCCACTTTTCCTCTGCTTCTTTCTCCGCTATCTCCTCCAGTTTGCTGTGTAGCGTCTGTACGGCGATAGATATGTTTAGTGTTGCTTCTTGGCTTAGTGCGGTTCCGGCTTTTGCGAGACTGTCAGCCATTTCGTTTCCATCAATGCCCCGGTGGCTGGGAATCCAATAGATTTGCACCTTTCTAGAGATGCTGAGGGAATCTATTGCCTCCCTGCTTGCCAGAACATTTTTGGAATTAATGGTGTGTCTTTGCATTGCTTTGATTGCCGCTTGGCTGTCAACGTATATGTTTATTTGGTTGTTTGGTGCGTATTGTTCTGCCAGTTCCGCTGCTTTCCTTATTGCGAAGACCTCCGCCTGGAATATGGTGCAGTGGTCTGGCAGTTTATAGGAGAGCCTCAATTCCGGCTCATCGCAGTATACAGCGGCTCCGACTCCTGAGGTCATCTTGGAGCCGTCTGTAAATAGGTGCATTGCTTCCTGGGCCAGTCCTATACGCCAGTCTTCTGGTCCCATTAATGCTGATGCACCTGTGAAGTTGGTTTTTGGGATCATGTAGTCCGTGCTACTGCTGATCACTCTACCCACCGTGCTGTGTCCATAGCTTTGTAGCGCCATGGTGCCTGCCGCACAAAGACGTTGGGCCGTCTTTTGTGCAAGGAGGCGTGCTTGGATGTCCAGGGGGTTGACTCCTAGGATGTGTTCGAGTGCTTTTGTTGGAGTGGACCTCAGCGCCCCCGTTATGCAGACTAATGCCTGCCGCTGGGCCTTTTCCATCAGCTTTAGATATGTGGACTTCTCCGTGGCTTGCCACCATACCAATATGCCATGTAGTAGTATCGGTCGTATTATTGAGATGAAGAGCCAGTGCGTTAGACTTGGTGATAGGCCCCAAGTGCTGCTTAGCATCTTCTGGGATGCATATAGCGCATTGGTTGCCTTTTTCACCCTTTCCTCCACATTGAGTCTCCATGACAGTTTACTGTCGATAACTACTCCAAGGTATTTTACGTTGTTCTTTGGCGTTAGCTGTATTCCATTTATCGTAGGTGGAGTCCATTGCGGTACCTTGTATCTCTTGGTGAAGAGAATCAGGTCCGTCTTCTCCGCATTGATACTGAGTCCGGCTTCTGTGGCCCACTTTAGTATCTCTTTGAGAGTAGAGTCCATGATTGAGCTAAGAGTCGATGGACATTTCCCCATGATAATTATGCTTATGTCGTCAGCATATGCGGTTATCTTGGGTGCTTTCCTGCGGAATTTTCGTAGTAGTTCGTTGACCACAAGGTTCCATAGAAGGGGCGACAGGACTCCGCCCTGAGGCGTTCCTCCATGTGCCTCTTTCGTCATGGTTGTGGTACCCCACTCGGCTTGTACTCTTCTGCAGCTCAGCAGGTTGTATATCCAGGAGTACAATGTCTTGTGGATTGCTAGTGCCCTTAGGCTTCGCATTATCGCTTCTGTGGTGACGTTGTTAAATGCACCAGATATATCTAGGAATGCTCCCAGGGCAAATTCCTGATGGTACAGTGCCTTCTCGATGGTGGCTACTAGGGAGTGTAGCGCCGTTTCCACCGATTTCCCTTTCGTGTACGCGTGCTGATTGTTCTCCAAGGTCAGGTTCAAGCCTTCTCTTATGTGGAGATCTAGCAGTTTTTCCATTGTTTTGAGCAAGAATGATGTGAGGCTTATGGGTCTGTAGTCCTTTGGTTGCACATGACTGCATTTTCCCGCTTTTGGCAGGAATACAACGCGTGCTGTCCTCCAGACCACAGGTACATAGCTCCATCTCAAGCAAGCTTCAAAAATGGATTGCAGCCATGGGACGATTGCGCATTTGATCGTCTTTAGCATGGCTGGGAATATTCCATCCAGTCCTGGGGATTTGTAACTCGCGAACGAGTCGATCGCCCAACGGATTTTCTCTGGAGTGATGATATTAGTTGGGATGTTGCTTTGATGCGTGTGTAGGTCAAGAGGCTTATCTGACTCAGTGACTACAGTACAGCCTGGGAAGTGCGCATCAAGAAGAACGCATGTCGCTTCCCTGCTGCTTTCCGTCCAGTGGCCGTCGTTCGTTTTCAGCTGACTCTGCATAGGTGGCTGCTTTGACAGCAGTTTCCTGAGTCTAGCTGTTTCGGAGACCTTCTCTATGCTGGAGCAGAAGGTTCTCCACGCGTTTTGCTTTGCCTTCCGTACTTCTTTTTTGAAGAAGCGAAGTCTTATCTTGTATTCTTCCCAAATTATTTGCTCATCCGCTTCTTTGGCGAGTTTGAAGCATTCTTGCACGTCCTTCCTCTGCTCTTTCAGCGCTGGGGTCCACCAGGGTGGTCTGGTTCTCCGTTTGCTAACTGTGAGTTTGCATGAGGATTTGTATGCTTCGGTTAGGTTGGACGTGAGCGTCTTCACGGACATCTCAATATCGTCTACCGAGCAGATGATCACTGGCGTGGGTAGTTTTGATTCTACCGTTTTCAGGTACTTCACCCAGTTGGTGTTCCGGGGGTTCCTGTAGGTTTTTCTGGTTTGGTTGTGGTTGAACTCGATCTTAAAAAGGATGTACTTGTGGTCTGAGAAGGAGAGTCTGTCGAGGACTCTCCATTCTGATGCCTGAGTACTGTTCCCTAAGGTCAGAGTTAGGTCTAGGACGTTGGCCGATGTTGGTCCCACATATGTGGGCACATCTCCAACGTTTTCTACTTTTATGTTAGTTTGTAGTATAAAGCTTAATAAAGACTCACCTCTGTCGTTTATGTCCGGACTGCCCCACACTGTGTGATGTGCGTTGGCGTCCGTTCCGATGACAAGTGGCTGGTTTTTCCTACCCGCCTCGGCCGTTAGACGTACGAGCTCGGATGGTGGTGACTCTCGCTCGTGTGCCATGTAGCAGGACGCCATTATTATTGGCTCATCATCGTGGCCTTCCAGGGCCACAACTGTGAGGTCGTCCGTGCTGTAATTTGACATAAGGTAAGCGTAGATGCCTTTTCTTACCAGAATGGCTGTCCGTGCCTTACTTACCGCGGTGGGGTGGAAAGTGTTGTAATTTGGTGACCTTAGCCCTGAGACCTTGTTCCCTGCCGCAATCCAAGGTTCCTGAACTAAGGCCACATCGGCGGGCCCTTCCTCAAGGGTTATCAGGAGCTCCGCCGACGCAAGCTTGCTTTTATGCAAGTTGACCTGGAGGACCTTCAACTGCATGATCGTTGTCGGCGTCCCCCGGCCCGGATGGGTCAACTACCATGGTTGAATCCTCATCCTCGTCGTTCTCCAGGCTGGATGGGTCAACTACCATGGTTGAATCCTCATCCTCGTCGTTCTCCAGGCTGGATGGGTCAACTCCCATGGCTGAGACACCATCCCCTTCGTTTTGAGCAGAGTGCACTGCCTCTGTAATGTCGAGGCTGCTGGCTTTTTCGACCATCTCGTCGATGCCAAGGTCCTTTTCGACCTCCCCTGCCTCCAGCGTGTGCTCGTTCTTGTCTTCCGGGTGGCGCTTTTTGAGTCGTAGGTGCACGCTACCTACTCCCCACGCCATCTTCCCGAACCTTGGGTAGAGCAAATCGTCGGCCTCCTTGTTGATCTGGAGGACCATGTGCTGCCCGTTCTTGTCGGGCTTAGCAACATATAGCACCTTCCAGTCGCTTGTTGGCACGTCCGGGTTTTGCCACCGTAGCAGTTTCAGCGCCTGCTCCTTTGGTACTACCCTTGGGAAGAGCACTTTCGCCTTCGGAACTGACGGAATACATGTTCTGTCAACAACCTCCAGCTGAGCACCCTCCCATGGGCTTCCCATGTCTGCAACGACGCTTTTGACCCACTTGAGGGTGAGATCGTCCATGCATTTGAGGATCTTGACTCCAAACAGCCAGCCTGCTCCGTCAAACGTTACCGGTTGCGCTGCTGGGTCGTCCATCCTCTTAAAAATTTCCTCGAACAGCATCCCCTCCACTTGCTTCCACTGTTCTGGCGTCATTTTTCCGAAAGGGTCGCTTTTGTCGACTAGGGCTACGGTGAGATGCCGTTTTGCCACGTCGCTGGCTGACTCCTTTGTCGGTTTTTGTGTGTTTGGGGTGGAGCTTGGTAAAGCATGGCTCCGCGGTCTTGGGCATGGCCGTTTGGTGGCTGGGGCCTCTGCCTTCGCTTGCTCGGATGAGCGCTGCCGCTTCATTACCACGCTTTCCTCCACCTTATTGACGTATGCGGCGGAGGTGGCTTTCATCGCCGGTCTCTCCGCAAAGTGCTTGCGACCCTCCTTGATCTTTTGCTCGGCCCATGCCAGCTTGTTGCTCTCTTCTGGGGAGAGCTTACCGCTGCCATCGAGCCGCGCTTTGATCTTAAGCGCCGCCTTGTATTGGGCCTTCGCTCGCATGCCCTCCTTGGTCCTTTTGGGCCTTACCTTACTTGAGGTACTAGAACCCGCCTGGACTGGGGAGAGCAGCAGCTTTTCCTCGGCCTCCGAGTTTATTGAGCCGCCGTGCGACTCGCAGTCCGAGTCTGCATGGACTGCGGTACCACGCCACACTTTGGCTTTATCTGTCGTCTTGGCAGTAGCTGTACAACTGTCTTGGCCTGCTCCAACCGCAACAGAGGTGTGACCGCTGGCGACACGAAGAGAGGATTTCTCCTCACCGTGCCCGCCGGTGGTAGCAGTCACGCCTTCCACCGACGTTTGGGCTGATATCCCAGCCCGAGTTTGGTCTTGTACTTTGTGCATGTTAATGGACCCATGTTGGTTACTTTTTGTTCTTGAGAACCACCCCATAGCATTTTATGCCTGCTGCCAGGCACCTCTTAACCATGGCTCCGGCTCAACTCTACCCAACTGAAGCTGGATAGTGCTGGCCTTCGCCTTAGCTAGACACTGCATTTCCTGGGTGTAAGACGCGCAAGTGACACTAGGTATAGCTCGCTTTTAGCCGAGGTGCATACAGTGTCCATTGCCCAGCCGACACCCTCGGGGAGGGTTCAGTTAGAGGATCTCTGTCAGCCAGAGGGTATATTAGGGTATATTAAAA
>JBAMBO010002021.1:0-24683 GCA_037044535.1 Lordiphosa magnipectinata
AAATAAAGAACAGACAGCATGACCGGCAAGTCCATAACCTCCAAAGTCCCTCGTGTTTTTTTTACTCTGACGCCAGCCGGACTTAGAATTCTCTCTCTCTCTTTATTGAGCACTACATAAGCTTACTTTTTTGTTCTCTTCAATTGTTCGGCCCTGCTTGAGTTGCTCAAATAGCTTGCAGAGTAAATGCTGAGAGCAGCGTTACAATTTCTGCTATTTAGTTGCTAGATCTAGTAATTTTGAAAGTGTAATTGCTATTAAATTTTTCAAAATGCTTCAAATCTGTCAATTTTTAAATTATGTTTAGCTGTTTCAGGATTTTTTTTAAACGTTCTTCGAAGTAATACGCAATAAAACCGTTTGAAATCTGAGCTAACTATAGAATTTACCCTCAGTACAAAGCTTCAGAAATGAATTTAGTAGTGATGATTTAAGCCATAATCATTAGAAAATCAGTCGAACTCCTCTAACTCAAAATCCCAAATATGGATTTTTCTGTAGTTGCTCCGCTACATGTGTGAACACCAGCCACCAGTGGCGGTGCCAGTTGACTGTTCAGAGTCATCTGTAATAATTCCCATTTTTTCTACTCAGTCTCAACTGACGGCCAAATGACTGACACAAAAAAATCTAGCAAATTGGCAGTGTGTGTGCCCTGTTCTTCTTCCTCCTCTTGTTAATCGAGGAAAACTGTCAGAGCCTCAATTTTAAAGTTTGAACTCTGAGTTTGAATTCTGAAAACCACAATAAGATCCGAGCAAAAACACCATTACTTGGAACAGGGAATGTCGAATGTGAAATCGTGTTTGCAGAGCCAGCTGCAAGAAATCTGATTTTGAACAGTAGTGAATCTTTCTCCAAAAGATACGATGCAATAAATTTCGCTATGATGTTTGATAGATTGGGCATTTCAGACAGAGTTACCTTCTGTTTGGCTACAGCCCTATTTAAAGACATTGGACTTACTGATGAAAATGAAGAGGCAATTATTTTGGATAAATCCAAAGGGGGTCGTTAAAAAGTGAAATGCATGGAGTCCGTTCGACGTATGCAGTAAAATGATTCGGCTTTACTAGCTGTTTCTTTTGATGACAGAAAAATGACGCGGAAAAAAATTAATGGAAAATACTATACTAGAGTACAAAAGGAGTCTCATTTTGTGATTCTTAAGGAACCGCAAGTTGTTGGATCACATAAAAGTTGATGCTGAGGACTCCAATACTAAACAAATCCAATTATGGGAGATTGTTAAGGAAAAAAATTTAACGCTTACTAGCTTGATAGGAGATAGCGAGAACCCATTTTTACTGGAATTGAATATGTCAATCAAGGTCAAAGTTACATCTGGCTAGCTCAAGGTCTTTAGTTGAGTACAATTCTTTATAAACAACACAAATCAACTGATATTAATTACAACATTATGGAATAGCAATTGGGTATATCCGTACAACGATCGCTGTTTCGAGAATAACCAAATTCTCTCTGCAGCGGACTTGTTTTTGCTGTTCACACTTTAAACAAACATACCAGTTAGTATTTAAGCCTCTTTCAATCGGCGAATAAAGACATTGGAATTCCTATGATGTAAATATGCAGCCCGAATTTTGGCTATGTTTTTTTGTTTGAAGGTGTTTGTTTACCAATTTGTTGTAATTAATTCTGTTGCTTATGGCTGCTAAGCAATAAATTGAATAAACCATTACATTGGTTTGTTTGCTTCTTGCATTTTAGCGAACTTCCACTTCGCCATTTGTTCAATGCCTTAGAAATTTCAATTACAAGTGAACCACGTACAGCTAGTGGGACTTTGACGAAGTTCATGTGTGAAGATTCGGGTCGTTGATCGACTATATTTTGAACGCATTCGGGAATTGTATTCTTCCTGCTTGTGTGTAGGTCAGTTATGAACATTTTTAGGTGAAAAACAAAAAATACCTCAACCTGAAATCTTTATGCTTCTCAGCGGGAGCTAGGAGTTGATTTTAGACACATAGTTCCATGATAAGATTTTCTTAGAATTCTTTGTAGATTCCGATTCTGGAGGACGCTTTTGCGAAAAAATACAATTTTTGACTAAATGATGCATAAATATTCGGTGTATTGAGTTCTATATTGTGTAAAATTTTCATATTGATATCTTTTACACTTTTCATGTGAAATGAGAATAAGTCGCTGTTTCATTTTACAGGTTCATTTTCATGTTCCAGCAAGATATAATATCTCAGTTGTACTGCAGTCAATATGGCACAAATATCCTTCGGCTTTAAGTTAAAATATCATATATGTAAAAAGGGATAAAGGTGCATGCAGCAGATGTACAGCGGAGTTCGGGCAGCAGAAACAGCAGGCTAACAGCAGACTAACAACAGAGAACTAACAGCAGACCAAAAGCAGAGGATTAACAGCAGACTTGCAGCAGTACAGCAGATAAACAGCCGAAACATAGCAGAGAAGCAGCCTTGAAAAAGAGAAGAAAAACAGCAGTCGAGCAGAAGAGTCGAGAAGCCGCAGCCGAACATAAAACAATTAAAACGCCGTGTGTTAAATCTAAAGCTGAACTATTTTAATCACTTATTACTGTTAACTGTAAACCTAATTATATATTTTCCATAGGAACCGTAAAAAAACGGAGCAGATTAGTCCAATCCGCTCACATATATTACACTTTTTTTAGTGCGCGTTTTAAATTTCTAATATTTTACTATATTAAGTCGAAACTAAATGAACTATTTTCTCTGGGTTTTTCACAAAATCTATTATTTGGAATTATGCGAGTCTTGAAGTAAGTGAGCTATAAGGGTTTATGCTAAGCAAGACATTGGTTTGCATGCTTACCGCAGATTCTTTATTGTATAGAGCGCACAGACTAATGTTTTTGACACCATTTTGTTGTTTGTGGAGACATTCTGGATCAATTTGTATTTTAACATTTATAAAGTTCTGAAGAGAAAGAGGCTAAAATGACGAAATGAGAGCTCGTTGATTGAATTTGCTAAGCTTATTGACTGAACTTCTGCCGTCGCGACGTCTCTGCTGCTGCTGCCATATCCTAGAATGTATGCCACCTAGAATGTTGGACCTCCTGAGTAAGAAATTTTGAAGGTCATAGTCTTACCCCGCTATCTGATGCTTTTTGATGTATAATAAGCAGTGATTGGAAAGGTAACCAATTTTCTTACCTAGATAAGGTACAAGTTAAATGTCAAATAATATACCTCGGTAAGGCAAAAGGTATCCGGAATTTCGAGTACCTAGGTAAAGGTAAAGGTATAAAAAAGGTACTTTTAATTTAAAAAGCATGGTTCATCAACTTATATAGTAATAAATATTAACTGAAAGGGCTTAAGTCCAAATATTTGGTTTAAAAATGTAGGTTTATTTGGAATCCACTTCAACTTACAGCAAAGGTCTTTCCCACGCTTGAAGTTAAAACTCTTTTTATAAGAGCATCTTTAAGTTGTTCACAATATTTCAAATTTTTCAAGCATTGAAGTCAGGGAAATCTAGATTTGCCTTACTTAGGCTTCACGTTTTTCCTTCAAAACTGTAAAAACATTTTTTTCAGAAGTTGGTTTCTGTAACTGTTTAATATTTGGATATCTCTAAGTCGGTATTTGCTATGAACTTTAGCTCATATAGTAGCAATTATTTCATGTGTGTGGGAAAATCGCACACGCTTTCAATTTCGTAAAAAATTTGCGATTTAAAACCGGTTTCTAGTACACAATTATTTAAAAATCGCAAAACTTTGCGAAAGCGAAAATGGGAGCACGGCAGATAGTCCGGCTTCCTCTTTTCTAGCATGAATCGTATGGTTTTTGAACACGGAATATTTACCGGACGTCCAGTTAAAGCCACAAACAGGTCCACGATACTTTTCTTTTCAATATAGCAGAGCGCGGCAGCATCTCGACTTTAATGTAATCAGAGCGAAACCTTAGTAACTTACCTATTGGCAAGGTAAATGAAAATTATGACCTAGGTAAGGTAAAAGGTAGTCGAATTTGAAAATACCGAGGTAAGGTTAAAGGTACACAAAATATGTATCTAGGTATGTACCTAGGTATTTGTACCTAGGTACTTCCAAACACTGATAATAAGCCTAAACAAAAGCAAAAGTAAAAAAGTCGAGTTTTAACTGGCGCGTTTAGGCTCTAAAGATTGCCTATTATCAAATATATCCATTTTTTCCATTTTGCCGTTTTGAGTCCCTAATGTACATACTATACATGTGATTTGCTATTGATGGACATTTTCCTTAGCGATGAGAGTGTGACTTGGTGGGTAGTCACGATTAGTGTAAATGTGTCGGTTTCGGTTTGATTCGGTCATACCGGTTAAAAATTACTTTTGTTGTTTCGGTTTGATACCCTGTCTTTGACCCTTATCAACTTTTTTTCTACGTATTTCTTATTTATTTTTAGCTTTTTCTAGAAATTTTTTGATAAAAATTTAGCTTTTAACTTTTGGACCACATGTTCTGGCTGAGCAACCGAAAGCGAAGCGCACAAATTGATTGCCCTCAGACATTGTGCGTTGTAACCTCATCAGAACAATGTTCATATGAATGATAACCTTCGGCTGGTCAGGTCCAAACTCTTCAATTCATTCATTCAACAGCTTTCATGTATTTTTTGTGTATATTTTTTTTTCACAACTTCTTTTCCAACATAAATCTACAAAACGCCCACATTTGTCTAAATTCAAAGATATTTCTATGTTTTTGTTTCTCGATCTGAAAGCAGCTAATTTGCGGTGCGTGAAATTTCTTTCTTTTTTTTATTGGGTTTTTTTCCACAACCGCAGTGAAAAGCGCTTTATAGACGTTGTAATAAATATTTAAACACTGAAGCGACGCGTCGCTTAATCAAATTCAGCTACAGAAGAAACAATGGGCCACAAATTTTGTATTTATTCAAGTTTTTCTTCTTGGTGGTTTATAAAAAATTCATTGAGGCAATTGTCTGCGTTGCAGATTATCTGCAATATGTTCACTCCCACAGGTCAAGCGTGCACATCAATTACTTTGGCACAGGCCCAAGATTCAGCAGAAGAAGCACGCAGACATGTAGACAGGAAATGCACGTACACACACACACACACACACACACACACACAGACACAAACGTAAAGTTGACCTCTCAATTTAACGCTTATAATGCCAGGAAATGCCAACATCATGCCAAAGAGGAGACTGAGTCTCTCCGAGTCTCAGACTAAGCTTGTCTATGGAGAGTCACTTGATCTTGGCGTTGATTGTGCGTTGATTGTTTTATTATGAAGATGTTGATAGAGCCGGCAAGTTGTGGCTGTTGTTATGGCTATATTATTAAGGCAATTGTGGGCATTAATTTGAAATTGATCAACTGCTTAGCTTGTCAACACAAAATTAGAAAGCTAGGCAAATTTGTGGGTGATCCGGGGAGTCGTACACTTTAAACTTTAGTTTAGGCCAGGAATTTCAGGCCCATCCATTTTCCCACCCCCAGCCACTATGCAACTAATTAGCCAATCCATTAACGTGGCTTATGTCATGTTGACACCAAAGCGCCAACAGACGGCCATTAGGCGACTGTCAATGCTTTTATTATAACTTTTTATAATTTCTGTTGCAGTTTTCCTCTCTCGCTTTCTGGCTTTCTGGCTGGCAGTGCAACATTTCATTAATCGAGTCACGACATTAGACATTCAACTAAGACCCAAACTCAAGCACAACTCGACTCCGGTGCAGGCTGTTTGCCATGGCGAAAAGGCGTACATACAAAATTTTTGTAAGCTAGCCAAAAATTGCTTTGACAACTTTATCGCTGCACAGCATCGACAACAGCAACAGCAACAACAACAACAACGACGATGACGACGGCGACGGCAGCAGCAACAGCCGCTGACAACACAAAAACAAAAAAAACACAAACATTTCCTAGCCCTCAGAAAGAATCTAAATTAAATCAAATAATCGTATGACTGATTGTCTCAGCGATTTGCTGATTTGCCGTTGCCCAAAAACAAAAGACTTAAGCAACGAACTTACAAAAAGGGGCCACACACATGGTTTTTTTTTTGGTATAGAGCTTAGGGTAATGGTACACGATATGGAATTCTCTTATATGGTTGCATATTAATTGCCATATCAATGGCTGACTACCGTTACCAATTGCTGCCGCTGTTGTTGTAGTCGTTTGCAGGTTTTTGTTTGGTTTGCTTTATAGTTGGCTTATGTAGTTATAGTTTCTGCCTCGTTAGCGCTTGACTTTAGTTCAAATGTTGCCACAACGAAGTAGAAATGTACTATAAAAAACAAAACATATATAAAATTATATGGATTTAAATGGGATTGGGGAGATGGTTGATGCTGCAAATCATACTATATAAACTGCAAGAGTTGAACGAATAGACGCCCATTTGCAAACCAAAGTGGGCTGTTAAGTCATTTATCTAATTAGAACTTGATTGTTTGTTGATTCTTTGGCCTCTGGTGTGTGCAATAATGGATTCAACTTGCATTTACAATATGATTGTATAACTTTGCAGTGGGTATTCAAACATTGGTCTGATGTTAGTTCTGCATATTCACATCTCTTAGTGCGACTGACAAGTGATAAGGCTAACTCGCTAAAACTAAAGATACAAGAATTTTCATTGACTTTTGTAAAGAAAACGAACAGATTTCGCAGTTTGCTGTTTCGAGAGTTAGTCTGGAGTTCACGCGCAAAAATGTCATATCGATATCACAGCGTTACCAACCGACATCAATGTGTCACGCGATGAGTGATTATTTCGAAGGTGTAAAATAAATGTAAGCCAAATTTTTCATACAAGTGTGTGGCGCAGTGTCTTTAAATAAGTAATAAATGGACAACTTTTCATTGGAGGAGACGGTGGCTCTTATTGATGTAATAAAAGAGATAATTGTGTTGTGGCCATGTAGTTTGGTAGTTTTGTCAATATTCTAATCCTCGTCTGAGCTGCTCTGAGGTATATCCTCTATACGATTGTCGAATAAATAATGTACCCAAAGTGGTATTTTTTTATTGACCATAAAGTTTTGTTTCTTGTATAGGATATTAATCACTTTCTCAAGTTTTTCTACTATTTTTATTTGAAATCTCTCATTAGTCTGAATCCAGCCCATCATTTCGATAATTTTAGGGTTGGTTTCTTCATTTTTATGAGATATTCGAGGAAAGGTATATATTTTTGTAAATGTTTTAGACTTTGTATTTCCATTTTCTTATTTTTTTGTTTTTTTTTTGACAGTTGTATAAAAATTAAAAAATTTCATTACTCATCTGAGCTGATCAGAGGTTATTTTTCTATCTGATCCTCAAAAATCTATATTCCATTTTCTCATGGCAAGCGGAAATGCAATATGGGCTGAATAGCCTACCTTCGCAGTCCGCTGGGCACCCTTCTCTAGTTGTGGTATGTTTTTTTTTGTAGGGTGGGTTTGTATTATTGTTGTATTGATTTTGGTTTAGGGGGTATAAAGTTTGCTTTACCTTTATGTTCTTTTTGGACCGACTCTAAATGATAGAGTTCGGCCTGCAGTTTGTTTGCTGTATTCCAACTTACTTGACTGTTGGTCGCAAACAGCAGTTTTTGGAGTTCAGATTTCCTTGCTTCAATTCTTTTCTGAACTCCGCTGCGTCATGTTTTCTTTGGTTGTGAACTCATCAGTACTTGCTCAGTTTTATATATATTATATATATTTTTTTTGTTTATCTATTCTGGTCTAATGACCATTAGTTCTCCTAGACTTTGTCTAAATCGTTGGCCTTGCTCATATATTTTTTCTTCAAGCACTTTTTGTGCATTTTATATATTTTTACTGCAATGCTTATACACATTAACAAAACAATTGTGATCAGTAAAATTGTAATGAATTCTAAATTAGGCGAGGTTACCTCAACCTGGTTGATTACGTTGGCGGTTGAGTCCACCGTTTTCGTATCGATGAGCCCCATTGTGGGCTTTAATAATTGGAAAGGTATATCCAGTTTGGAAGATATTTAAAAATTTACTTTTAATTGGATTTGATTTTGTTCAATGATAATAATTATTTTCATAATTGATGTTTTCTATTTTTTTTTTTTGAAACTCAAATATATATATTTTTAAATTCAAAATTTTAATGATTCAAATTGTAAACAAAAATTTATATATATATATATTCTCCTGTTTTTTTTTTTGATTTATTGCCCATAAAGCCAATTTCGTGTGTGTAAAACACGCGATCCTAATACACTGCGTGGGTGAAGAGAATTATTATTATTAGCGTACTGAACGGTGTACATTTTCCTAACTATTTGTTTCGTATGGCTTTACGGGCCATACTCTAACCGGGCCTCGCAATTATTGCTCAGATTTACAGCGTTTTTCTTAAAATTAATTTGAAAATTATTTTTAATATATTATTTTTAATTTTATGATGAAATCCATCTTCTTAGGGTTGCGCTGTTTGTAGCGGTGCCGGTGCTGGTTCGCACAGGCTGGTTGTTGGTGGGGGCCGCTGCTGGCACAGGCTTTTTTGATGGGGTGTTGGCACAAGCTTTTTGTTGGGGTGCCGGTACGGGTATGCCTTCTTTGTCGGCTTGCGACTTGACAAAAATTATCTGGGAAAGTAGGGATGCTGCCCTTGGAAAGGATGTTAAATATAGTATTCTGCTATTCTCTCTCTATATAAACGATATTGCTGAAGCATTACCAGCAGGACATACATATGCAATATGCATATAAATACGATACTATACGCGGATGATATGGTGCTCTTGGCTGATTCAGCACCCAAACTCCAAAAAATGCTAAATCAACTTAACGAGTACTGCAAAATTTGGAATCTAAAAATAAACACTTATAAGTCAAAAATTCTGGTGTTTACGGATGGCAGAGGACGTGTTGTTCAAGGGGAAACATGGAGTTTAAACGGTGCGGAAATAGAGAAAGTAACATCTTATATGTATCTTGGAGTTACCATGACCTCAAATGGAAAATTTACAACGCACCTTCGTGTTAAACTAAAGGAATCTATCATGGCGCTGAACAGCTCTTGGAATAAACTAATGAACAACATAAATGTACTACACCGAGCGTCAAATATAAGATGTATGAAGCAACCGCTCGCTCCGTACTATGCTACGCCTCACAGGTATGGGGAACTCTCCGATATGAAGATGTTGAGAAGTTGCTGAGTTTTTTCATCAAGAAAATATTCCAGCTGCAATTCACATTGAGACTGGATTACCCGAGCTATATAGCTACACCTTGGGCACGCATTTTGGTGATGGAAAAACCAGCAACAAGACTGGTGAATAAAACGGCGAGGCTGCTCTTAGCAAATGAAGCTCAATGCTTTAATGAATGGCGACATCTAGCTGCTGAGTATAACGTCCCACTATATCTCCAAAACCATCGATCATGGACGGCGGCACACAAAAATATATTGAAGCGCATGGCTGAAGGCACTCGAGAAAAATATTTTGAACAGGCCCAGAGAAGCATAAGCAGGGGGTTGTACAGACAACTTAGTTTCTAAACTAAAAGTAAACTTGCAAATATTCCGCGCCTGATGTGATTTGATGGCACTGGACTTCAAGCCATATCAAGATGGTATCCTAAATGAATGCACGCTTGGCAATATGCACGAAAAAGAGGACGCATTCCATTTCTTGGCCAAATGTTTAATCCTGGCAGAAATACGTTTTGTATATTGGCAACAATCTTCGCTGAACACAGCAGAAATAATTGATATTTTGAATGGGCGATGTTGGACCACACTGGCTAGTTATATTTTCGTAGCGTTAAGATATAGACCGCAAATTACAACAGAATTCTTGTACAACTAAATAAATATCAAAAAATTCAACCAAATTAAAATAATACCTTAAGAACTTACCTTAAGACTGAAGGTCAAATTATGGCCAATGTCAGGAACAAATAAAATAAACTACTGAGTTTAACTTTGTTATTCACAATTGTTTGTTTTTTCTAGGAGACGATTGTAACGCGGCTAGGGATTCGTTAAAGGACAGCTTACGCTGCCGCTAAGCTCGCCAAGACTAGAAGCGATGGTGGCGTACCCATCGCAACTCAAGGAGGCAGCGATTTGGAGTGGGAATTAGCTTCACATACGTTCTTTTTTGCCAGACTTGTCGGCGCAAAGAAGGTGTGCGTATGCCATGCATAAGTATATATTTTATGTTAAGGAGGGTTAGAAAAAGATAAGGAAGGAAGGAAGATTCCGCATCCGCGGGACCGCCGCAAAGCATTAATTCGCGGGGCGAATATCGGTCAGGTTAGCCGCTTAACCCGTAATGGCAGCACGCCGAGTCTTCTCTCTCTCATAATGGCGGCCGCCATGTTGGCTATTGTCTGCCACCCACCGATACTGTGCAGAAACAGCTGGCGATTCTGAGGGTGGCAGAGTCTATATACCGACTTGCATTGACGGCTGCAGGATGCTATGTTCATAGCTGCCTACTTCGTTGTTTTGGCCCTCGGGTGTTTGCCATCATTCTTTGTTACAGCGGTTTCGCCTTCGCAGCACGTATTCCAGGTGTTGTCTAAATGTCATCCTATGGTCGAGCATGACTCCTAAATATTTGATGGATGGCTGTGACTCGATTGTGATAGAGCCAACCCGTACCGTTGCCAACTCAACTTTTTTCCAGCTACTTACTAGGACGGCATCTGTTTTGTACTTGGCTAGCGTGAGCCCATTTGTGGTTAGCCACTCCATGTCTTTCTGTGACTTCATCCAATTGTTTTGCCACAGTCACAAGGGCTATGTTGTCAGCGAAGCCTACCAAAGTGCATCCATCGGGCAGGTCTGGCCTTAGAACTTCATCGAACATAACGTTCCAAAGTAGGACCTAGCACAGAGCATTGGGATAAAACCTACTGAGACACTGTATTGGTGTTATCCTGCTTCAAAACTATTCAGCAGAACTCGGTCCTCAAAGTAGCTAGCAATTAGCTGAATTCGGTGGGACATTTTTCGGTCGCTAAGTGCCTGGTCCAGTTTGCACAATTAAAAGCGTGCACAACTAGAGGTGAGCGCTTTATTTGGCACTTGCTATTGACGTAATAATATGCAGAGATTTCACACACTTTTCACAAGTATCTCCGTACTAAGCTTAAGGTTCTTTTCGGTTCTCAAAATATTGGAAACACGTCAGCCTTGTCAAAGCTCTGGACATTATCGGTTATTCTTTTCAATTGTTCAAAAGTGCGAAAATGAACTCCTCCCAATTGTGCATGTACCCTTTATAGAGCATAACAATAGAAATTGAATTGCCTGAAAAATTGTGCTGTGGGGGCGTTGCAAATGAACTTTCCCACACACTTCGCGCCACATTGATTCAATTACGAGAGACGAATGTGTGTGTGTGTGTGTTTGTGTGTGTGTGTCAGCCATTGCATGCCAGCTAACATTTAGTTGGAACAACGTTTGGCTTCCTGTTGGCTGTTACACTCGCATAATGAACCGACTTCAATTCAACTTGCAATTGAAATGAATGCGCCGACTGCCCCCAATATCATTATTATTATTATTCCCATTACAGTTTTCGCACTTTAATTTATGCACCTGCAGCTCATTCGCAGTTGCATAGATTGGAGTCTCAGTCTCCCATGGCCGCCGCTGGTTAGGCTGCCGTTTTGCCATTTTGCCTCCCTGGCCACACCCACCTAACAACTAATCGATTTTGTCTAGCTATTTACGACCAATAAATTTCACTTTCAGTTGCATTGTGTGTTGGCAAATGAATGGAAGAAACACACCAAACATACACACACACACACACCAAAGTGGCGCCCGCTTTGCCTATAGTTATAATTTTTATATATTTGTCATAATTCATTTAATTTTTGCGGCTTTATTTCAAAGTTGGTTTTTTATGTTTCCGTTTATTGGGTGGATTATTAGTCGACACTTTAAATGTGTTGGATTTGGTATATATTTAGATAGCAGAGTTGGGAAAATGATTTAAGAGCACAAGCTGCAACGGATGAACAAGTGCAGTTGGAATTGGTTGGCTAAATGAGGCACAGAGTAAGACTGAAATAACATGTAAAATTTTAAGGAAATTGAAACGATTAGGGATTTTTGTTTGAAAATGATGTTTGTACTTACGAGCCTGTAGGATGGAGTTTAAAAAACTTATAGCTGAATATTTAGTGAATTTATAGAAAAACTAGGCGAACCCGCCGCAACTTCGTTCGCATGCCAGTTGTAAAAAGTTTGTGGTGAGATTGTGAAAAAATCACAAGTAAAGTAACTAATTTGTTGAACCAACCCACCCGACAAATAAACGTATGTAATCGGACCTACGACATTTACGATAGTTTCTCCTAACAACGAAATACGAATTTCTTAAGAAAAGAACGGATCAAACGGATTTTTTCTCTGTTTGTGACAGCTCGTCATTGGTTGGCACCTCATTTGTTGATAAATCTAGAACGGAAAAGTTCGCTCGGTATCCAAGCTATGCGGGTAATACTTTTCTGCCCGACATGCACATATTTTCGGCGAGGTAAGTAAAATGGGGTTGAAAAGGGGAATTCTAGTTAGGACATTTTTAATTTTCCAGTTGCGTTTGGTTGGAGGTCTGGGCCGAGAGCACAGCCTTATTTAAGCTCTTCCAATTGCTGGCCTACAGACGTTGGAAACGCGAGCTGGTGGAGAATCATTTGGCTGGCATTGAGAATGGGCGCTTGCGCCCAGTCTAAGCCTCCATGATATATGTTTATCTATGCGATTAAGAACGAGTAGGCAGCTGAGAAAAAGGATTCGGCCAGGTGATGGTCTCTTTTAATCACTACTGTGGTCACCTTCTGTAAACGTGGATTGACACAGTCGAATACCAAAATGGCCGCCCTGCAACTGTGACAAAAGTTGTCCAAATATATTACCTTCGAGACTATGTTGGATCGCATTTTTCCTTATATTGTGAGTACTTTAAGGGCTTTCCAAATCTTCATCTAAATCTCTCTTTCTCTCTCTGTCTTTTGCTGAATCTGGCCCAAAAATCGGTCGTCCACAGTTAAGAATATACCATGCAGCAAAGCCAATGTCTTTTCTGATTATATACTGCCCTATATCATAGATTTGGCCAGTGAACTAAGTGCCGTCATTGTGCGTGTGGCCATTGCCCGGAATATTGCCGCTTTGGCGAAGACAGCTGTTTGACTTTCTGAAGGAGACACAAAATGGAATGAAACAAAATATTCTTATCAATTATCGCGAAAGTAAACGTTTACAACACGTTTTCGAATCCGTTCTCGACACTTTCTCGGTAGCGAAAACGTATTGGAAACGATTCAGTTTTCTATCCGTTTTCGCTGTCGAGAACGGATTCGAAAGCGTGTATCGAGAACTTACTTTTTGCTGCCACAAACTGAGCGATAGGTAATACTTTTTCGGACCGAAAACGGAACACATTCACAATAGTTTTGTTAGAGAAAACTTCGAGAAAACATCGAAAACGGTTCCTTTCTTGCTAACGATTGTCGGGATGGTTTATGTATATGGTAGTAGATTTGTGAAATTCCAACTAAAGGGAAGGAAGAACAGAGAAATGACAAGTGTATGATACATTTTTTGGCTGGTAGATTTGTGAAATTCCAACTTCTTTATTTTATAAATCGGTAAAGACCAGCGTATAGCTCTCGGTGTGTTAAGTGGTTGGCTTAGATGTTAACACCAATTTTGTTCTTTCTAAAAAATTTATAAAAATGATAATTTGCCCTTAATGGGATTCGAACTCAGTACCTCGGGGGACTGAACACATGGCATGGCATTTTACCTCGCAGAGCCATCAGCCGTCTCCTTTCTCCAGTTGCGGCGTAAGATCTCAGCTGGCAGAAATCTGTGCTTCGAGTCCCATTAGGGAAGGGGGGACGGAAGCTTTTCACAAAACTGTAAGAGGGTTGATAAGTACCGAGATTATATAATCTTGTTTTAGAGAATTCCAAACTCATTTCAAGGTTTTCCAATCTTGGTTTTATGGTTGGGTTAGGTAAAATATGCTGGTCGGCTCACCTGAGATCACCCGGAGGCCTTATCATGAACGGGAAATGAGGTGAAAGGAGGGGGTGAATGAGTTTTGACGGTCAGGTGTTACGCTAAATACTGTTATATACATATTCTACACTGAAAAAAAAAATTCAATCTAAAACCTAGATAGAAAATCTCGTTTTCAAGAATCTTGCAAGTTTAAAAAAATAAGATTGAAAATGCTTGAAATGAGCTTAGAAATCTTAAAAATAAGTTTTATCATCTTGCAATTCATCAGTTGCCTGTAAAGCTTCAGTTTCGGTTGCAATGCAACTCACCCCTCCTGGGACTCGAACCCGAAGGGGTTGAAGAGGTCGTTCGTTCAATAACACATTGGCACGGCTGATTAGTCAATTTTGCCGTAGGGGGTCAATTGTTAAGCGCAGCCAGTTGCAGTATAAGTATACTTATACTGCAACTGGTTGGGCCTGACAGTTGCCGCTCGATAGTAAAGTGGTGGTGTTAGTGTTTCAGTGCGCAGAAGGTACTGAGCTCAAGGCTCAGTATCGGCGGCTTTATAATTTACAATTTATATAAGTTTTTCAGAAAGAAGAAAATGTTAATAACTAAAACAACTAACTAAACCAAACCAATCAAACCACCTATCACCTAAAAATAAAAAATGCTTAAGCTGCCTTTACACCTGTCATATATCTCTCAAGAGACTCTCTGACAATAGTGTAAAAGCAAATCATATATCTCTAAATAGTTAGAAAATGTAGCCTTCTTTGATGTAATTGGACAGGTTCAATTTAATAAGAGTTTTTCTTTGGAGAATTTTGACAACCGACTATTTAGAGATATATGATAGGTGTAAACGCAACTTTAATTTAATTTTCTCTTTTTTTCATATTAAAAACTGAGATTGTTTTATCTTAAAGTCCAGTATAAACGATCTTAATTCAATATTGTTGGATTAAGATTTAAATTGAGAATATAATCTGGGATTAAGATTATCTCGTCTCTGTCGAATTCTGACACCGATTCGTCTAGTTTCAAGATTATAATCTTAGTTTTAGATTGATTTTTTTCTCAGTGTGGTCTATTTACACCATCCTGAGGAGTTGACCAAAAAAGCCAGGTCCTCTAAAGGCAGATCAGCCAGACTACCCAGGTCTTCAAAGAATGGTTTTCCCAGAAGTGCAGGGCAGTCGCACTGAAGGTGTTGGGTGCTTTCTATCTCTTCCTCAGAAGTCATGGTGGTGTGCGTGCATCCTGATGGCCATTTGATTTATGGTGCAGTGCCTCGTTATGACTCCTATTATGGTTCTAATCCTGTTCTTGCTAAAGTGTAGGAGTTGGAAAGTTTCTTTAGGTTAGTATTTGGGCCAGACTGATCTGGAGATGTGAGAGCCCGGGGCGAGGTACTACTGTCGTTCTGCCCTAGTTCTGGATTTCCGTTGTACTGCTGTCATAAAGACCTGCAGGGGTTCTTGTATGTCCGTTACCGCTTGTGTCGTTGGCAGCGCTGAACCGTTCCTTGAGCACTCGTCCGCTCCCTCATTGCCAGGTAGGCCTGCGTGGCCAGGTGCCCAGACAAGAGTGATGGACAGTTGTTGATTTGGTTCAAGGCTGTCACCAGGCTGCAGACTAGGTTGCTTTTTCTGGCGTTGTATAACAGGGCTTCAATGGCAGCCTAACTGTCGACTAGAATTGAAATGTTCCTTGGAGTTGCGTTCAAGGTGTAGATTAATTAAGTCGATTGCCAGACTGCATAGATCTCTGCCTTGAAAACGATACACCAGTTCTGTAGACGGAATGTGAGCTGAGTAGCAAGTTCTTCGAAGAAGATGCCAGCTTTTGTTCCCTCTTCCTTCTTCGATCCGTCTGTGTAGATGGTAAGCTCGTTCTTCCTGAAGGTAGTTTCTTGCTTCCAGTGCTCTCTCCAGGAACCAGGTTCTGGTATACAGTAGTCACTTCCCTTTGCCTCTGCAGTTATTTCTACCTCAAGCAGAATGCTGCTGCTGCCTGTAGTAGATGCTTTGAGAATTGTCAGTTCCCGGAGTCTTACCGCGCTTCTCGCTGCTGTATTCTTCAGGAAAGTGTCCACAGGTACCAGGTTCAGAATTACATCTTGGGCCGCTTGGGGGTAGATCGCAGGGATTCTGCTAACCCAGGCAAACCGCTCTTTGAACCTTATGGAGATTGTTTAGATGGAATTTGGTGTTAGCCGCCTTCTACCAGACCAGCGCCGGTTAAAAAGTTAATATCAACATTCAGCCAGTTTATACTTGAATAAAACGCTCTCATAAGAAACATATTCACACAAAAGACTCGGGCGTCGCCGGGTATTCTGCGAGTCTCTTATAAAGTTTCCCCTATACAAACTTTTGTTTTGGCATTTTCATCAACTTCTGGGTAAAATTTTTAAAATGTTCGTTCATCCACTTAAAGTAGAAACCCTTTTTTTGTCACAAATCGCTTAAACTCTGTTCCTCATCAAATATCAAAACCCGAAGCCGTCGTAATGAGTCGTGTCACGTCCAATTTAGTACTTATTAAAAGGTCCCAACCAAAGTTCAAGAATTTTTCACGCTTATCCGGGTCTCAATTTCAAACATCCAAAACCCAAATCTAAGGCTGACTCAACTCTACATAAAATACAATTAGTTTTAATTGATCAGATAGCATTATTTGTGTTAAGTATTATGTGGTGACAGTAAATCCAAGATTCCATCAATTTTCAGTCACCAAGCCGAGCACCTGGTCAACATAACAGCGCACAAATTGACCCAACCTAACCAAGTTTATGAACTTTTGCAAAAACCAAAAATAACGAAAACAATTGCCAACCCGCAGTTTGTGGCAAAACGTTCTGTTGTTCAAATTTTTTGGCTATCAGTTGCCCAAAAAAAAAATAACAACTCTGCAAAAGGTCATAAAATGTGTTTCGCTGGCTGGTCGTGTAAATTTTTACACGCCGCCGCCGCATTCGCAGCAAAAACAGAATAAAGGCCGCCAATTGTTCATTGGCCTGACATGCAACTCTCCACGACGAGCATTCAACTGTCAACAGTTACTACCGAAAAGACAAGACTCGCTAAATGCCGCCAAATAACTCAGAGCAAAACGGCAAAAGCCCGTACAACACGCTTTACCATTTCGGCAACTACAAATCACTTTTACTGGAAGTTGAGCGCCAGTCAGCCAGTCAGCTAGCTGCCGCTGCTGCTGCTGCCTCCCGGCCAAAAATGGCCAGCAAAAATTATTTAAAGTATAAATAAAATTCTCTAAATATTTGCGCGTCGATTTTCCATTTAGCCACAGACAGCGTCGAGTCGGTCCGGGCAATTAAGGTGCAATAATTTCGGATCATTAGGTTAAATTTGTCACGACCCGCTGCACGATCAAAAACCCCCCCTTAAGGCAGCCAACTGACCGAACGACCAAATGGAAAAGCTCAAGTCAGAGTCAGAGAGCTGTCCATTTGGTTAGTCCATGTCCATGGATTTGGCCGCTGGCAGGCATAATTTCAGTTTTAGTTGCCGCTGGTCCGCTAGGTGGCGCTTTTTACAAATTATGACACAATTCGCTGACCAAATTTGGTAAGCAAGTTGACATTTGGTCATGTTTGTTGTCGCTATCATTGGCCACGGAGAACGCGCGCTATCAACATGGCATGTTGACAACAACACACAGAAAACATGTGGCCCAAAAGTCTGGGAAAGTCGCGCGTGGGTGTTGCCCCGGCTGCGGTGCATGGTTTATATAACCGGGCAACAGCTTCAATGGAATTGCTATTAGCGTCAAGCGTTGATGCAGCGGCAACGCTGTGAATTTGCAATTTGCATTCCACAAATCGATTTCGCTGCGCACACGCACTGACCGCAATTTTGTGGTCTAGCCAATGAATCATCGAACATCGTCTCGACTCACACTCAAGCACAAGCGACGCACTCACAGAAGAGTCGTACGCCTTGAGGCATAGTGATGGCAGCGTGAGGGAATGAGGCCTTGGACCGCAAGGAAATACGTATTTGTGCATTGACTTTTGTGATACTAAATGTAGCTATAAGAAAACCAATTAGAGCATGTATAAATACAAAACAGAAAATATATTAAAAGAACTGAAATGTCAGCTCAAAAATAATTCATTACAAAATGTTCTTACCTAACAACAAACACCAATAATTGCTTGCTTGTAATTCTCAAGCTTGAATTCCTAGCTCGACTAATATAAAAGAAGTAACTGAAATAAGCGTTGCAGTGTGAGCAGTTTGAAATAGAAGGCATGCACATTGGTTCTAAATGACTTTTATCTTGTTAACATGGTTAAATTGGTAAAATGAAAAAGACGAATTGCTAAATCAATAATTGTAGGTATGCCCCTGGCAAAATGCAGACACATTACATAAGACATATAAGAGCAAAAAGCTCGTGCCCTGCCCCGAATCGAACAGGACAGTAAGTTCTCGGCTCGTGCTCTCTAAATGATAATTCAAACCTAGCAGTGAAATCTAACCTAACCTAACCTAACTTAACCTAACCTAACCTAACCCTAACTAACCTAACCTAACCTAACCTAACCTAACCTAACCTAACCTAACCTAACCTAACCTAACCTAACCTAACCTAACCTAACCCTAACCTAACCTAACCTAACCTAACCTAACCTCACCTAACCTTATCAAACCTATCCCAACCTAACCTAACCTACCCTAACCTAACCCTAACTAACCTAACCTAACCTAACCTAACCTAACCTAACCTAACCTAACCTAACCTAACCTAACCTAACCTAACCTAACCTAACCTAACCTAACCTAACCTAACCTAACCTAACCTAACCTAACCTAACCTAACCTAACCTAACCCTAACCTAACCTAACCTAACTTAACCTAATCTAACCTAACCTAACCTAACCTAACCTAAGCTAACCTAACCTAACCTAACCTAACCTAACCTAACCTAACCTAACCTAACCTAACCTAACCTAACCTAACCTAACCTAACCTAACCTAACCTAACCTAACCTAACCTAACCTAACCTAACCTAACCTAACCTAACCTAACCTAACCTAACCTAACCTAACCTAACCTAACTTAACCCCAACCCTAACCCTAACCCTAACCTAACCTAACCTAACCTAACCTAACCTAACCTAACCTAACCTAACCTAACCTAACCTAACCTAACCTAACCTAACCTAACTTAACCTACTCTAACCTTACCTAACCTTACCTAACCTAACCTAACCTAACCTTACCTAACCTAACCTAACCTAACCTAACCTAACCTAACCTAACATAACATAACCTAACCTAACCTAACCTAACCTAACCTAACCTAACCTAACCTAACCTAACCTAACCTAACCTAACCTAACCTAACCTAACATAACCTAACCTAACCTAACCTAACCTATCCCTACCTAACCTAACCTAGAGTAACCTAACCTAACCTAACCTAACCCTAACCTAACCTCTGTAGAGTATAGAGTATCTTATGGTCGGGCTTGACCGACTTTCTCACTTGTTTTTTATTCATTAATTTTAAATTATTAATTTCAAAAGAGAGTCAAAATGCCTTATTCAAATGCTCGTTATAATAACAGGTAAGTATAAGTTTATTTAAGATCAACCGCGGATTCGATTTGGTTCGAAATGGTTGCTCAATTTTAGAGCATTATACTCGGATATGCTGCCTCCATCCTTCAGTTTCAGAATTATCTTGGAGATGCAGTAGATATCGTAGTCAGCAACATAAAGTCCCATATCTATTGGATATCCACGGAAACAAGTTGTCGATAGGTTCCTGTCACCCAATTTAATGTGCAACCTCTAAGGAAAGAATGATGACGGAGATGGAAGATTGCAGGAGATGGGCAAAATCAGATTTTGAGGAAAAACTCTTCAACGCTAGACCGATGCAAAGATTTTTAGCTAGATGACTTTTCTAAAACAATTTGGTAGCGAGTACATAAATATACAAGCACAAGTATGCGACACTTCGTCTGTTCATTAAATACATTTTATACATACATTTTAATTCAAGCGCACCAAACATCAGTTCTCATTTGTAACGTGAGACAGCGCATGTCAAACCGCTGAGTAGACAAACTCTTTTTCGACATTTTCAGTGCACATATTTCCAAAACGACTATCATAATATTACTTGCCGACAAGACAATCGTCTATTTACATGGCGATCCTGCCAGGCATCCCTATCTTCCATTTATAATATATTAAATTTAGAAACATTTTTAACTTTAGTAAGGCGCTTGGGTCAACAAATTCGTCGATGATATGAGCCGATTTGAAACGTTTTTTTTTACTGCTTCTCTGTACGAGTCGGTTATGTTCCGGTGTGCATCCCTGGTCCAATTTGTCTTTTTCTTATTAAGACAAATATGTATATGAACAGCAACATTTCAGAAAGAAGTTTCATTATTTCACGGCACGAACAGAACACTAATGCTAGGTTTACATAGCGTCACACTGTGCCAATGTCCTCTATGACCCTCTGTGCCCAAAGTACTCAGAAGTCAAAAGTGTTCACATTGACGGCACAGAAATTGCATGTCACAGCGCTGGGACAGCCAAATGAGTACCTTTGATGTGATCTTGTTCTTGTTATCGTCACAGAGGTCACATTGCTCACATTGCGCACAAAAGTGAGCATTGAGCGAGTTCATGAGCACTGAGCCAGATCCGCAATACAATATCAACAACAATCCAAAAAGGAATGATCGAAAAGAATTAATGCAGTGGAATGCCGATATGATCCCAAAGCTTATTGATGCGATCGAGAAGTCGGAATGCCTTTGGAATATGACCAGCGTCAATTATAAAAATCGTGATGCCAAGGAGTCTAGCTGGAGCAGCGTTGCCGATCAGCTTGGTGTCACCAAGAAAGACGTTGTCGACAAATCGAACAGTTTGCGAAACACATTTCGTGTGAGTTTGCTGCAATTCAATACAAAAGCAGCCCGCATGTGTTGATTGAATTGAATTTTGATTGATATTTTTGCACTTTTGGGGCGCTTGGATAAGATTAATTCGAAGATGAGCATCCGGACTTGGCTTTGGAGTTCCTAATATGTGTTAACATGGTGTTAACAAACATGCAGGAGAAGGTCCTACTTGGTAATATGAGGCTTCGGCCTCACACGGCTAACCGATGCTACTCAAGCCGCACATTCAAGTCAATTGGATGAATTTGACCAAATTGAAGTAGAGGAGAATCTCTTTAAAAGTATGAGGTTCTGAAGGATCTTAAAGTTACATACTTTTGCATTAAGTGCTACCAATCCTACTTCAATATACACATATTAAATAAATAAACATATTTAATTACTCGACTCCAATACTTTTTAAATGCATGCGATGCTGTTTTCGGAACTATTTCACATCACATTGTTGCCTTTAACATTCTAATCTTGTATGAGAGGGATGTCATGCTGGATCCTGAAGCCCAATAGCGCAGTGCCGAAAAGTCGCCGTCTACTTTCTCCCAACAAAAGCGCTGATCGAAAGTGGCTGCATCCAAGCGCACATAATTTATAAATTTGTTCGGAATACTTCGCAACTCTGCATTCAACTTGGCAAACATTCCTTCTTCCGTCGACTCAAATTAATTTTGTCGATCCATCATGAGCGATTTGCCTTGGGTTCATCATCAGCTTCATCTTCGTCCAGCCCCCACAACGCAATAACAGCACGCGCCACTAGCTCTGTTGCCTTTCGCGCATTCATTTCTTGCAGCTAAAAAAATTTATTTTAATTACAATAAAAAAATATTCACGAAAGCACTAAAAATTAGTCATATTTACCTTTATCAAAATTTTTAAGTCGAAAATAAACAAAACAAACTTATCGCAATGTGACATGAAAACCAACATGCGCGGTTTGCTTGGCACTGTCAAAATAGTGCAAGTGCAATGAGCTAATTTTGAGCTAACTCATTGGATCAGCTGTTCAATTAATTGTGGTCACAGAACCACTGTGACGCCAAATGAGTACTTGTGTTCACATTGAAAAGTACTCGTTCCTGTGACACACGATTTCTGTGACAAGGCATTTGCCGTTCACATTGCGCTGTGCCACTGTGACCCTAAAACGTGACGCACTGTGCCCCAATGTAAACTCAGCATAACAGACCTCTTTTTTAAGTTCGGGATCTATCAAGGTGAATATACAAAAGGGGTCATCGAAAAACACAATCACATTTTGTCATTGCGTTTGCATAAGTAGCCACTGGCAAGAATTTCATTTTGCTTATCGGCATTACTGGCGAAGCAGCGATACACTGACACAGTGTCGAAGTAGCTGCCGCTGACCACTTTTGTATAAACAGTAGATACCGACGCGCTTAACTCTTTTAAACAGGGACCGAATCATCAGTTGTACAAAATATCAAGTCCTCTTCATTTAGATATTCACTTTCAGCGAACATCAAAATGCCTTGATAATAACTCACGCACCCATTTCTAGCCATCTAAATGTACCACATCTCATACACGTGTGTTTTGTGCACCTCCACCCCCTCTCCTCGAATGGTCGTATGTGTGTGGCATTTCTGTCACTTGACGCTGAATTATTTTCACGCCTTTTTACAAATGTTTGGCTTGAAAAGCGCAACCATAGCGGGGGCGATATACCGCAGTGTGTTCCACTTATGGCTAACGCCATCATGGCCTCCACTTGGACTCGGACTCGGAGTCGTACTCGCGGCGGACTCACTGCGACTCGGTCAACGATGCAGATTTGGTCATAAATCTGACAAACTCAACGCTAATATTTGCAGACTTCGTTAGACACACTCAAATGAATTTGATATGCCTTAAACGGGCTGGCACTCGGCTGGTCGGGCCTGTAGGTGGCGGCGGTCTCTCTTGGAGCTAAAGTTTTCCTTGACAAGTGTAAAAGTTGACAAGGCAGTCAGCGAAAATGAAATGCAGCCCAAAAGAAACCACAAAGCTGTTATCAGATTATGTGTTTGTTACCAACTGACAGACTGACCAACTGAGCTGAATTTTGATCGGCTGGCGGAAAGCAAAAGTGGGTAAGTGAATGATGAAAGTTGGTAAGAACAAGTGTTTGTTTTTAGTAATTGTTGCCTACTTTTTGTCAAACTTGAACTGACAACAAATGTCTTAAGCCAACACTTGGTCAAAATGCTAAATCCACTTAATTATTCTGTTTCCTACTTAATCTTCATCAGTTGCCATTAAACAAATGGAAATCAATTATTTATAACCAATTATGACATCCATTTTTATAATTAATTTAAAACCCTCCCCTTTAAGCTTCCTTCCATTCACTATTCAAGCACTTAAACTGACCTTTAACTTCACTCAACAAAAGTACAAGCAACTAATTCAATTTTCATTCATCTTGGCAACTAATTAATTTCCCGCTGAGCATTTTTGGTTCTGGTTATGATTGTGCTCTCAAGTTGGACAATTTAATTATTTAAATGCAGGCCGAAGGCTAAAGTTTATGCAAGGCGCAGGCAAAACGCAAATCATAGCTCATAAATCCATCAACAAAAGGCAAAAAACAACAACAACAAGAAAAAAGCCAAGTGCCATGCAAATGTTGTACAACATTTAAACTTACAAGAACAATCAAAACATGCACAAGGCATATTGCAGTTGCTGTTGTTCTCTTTAAAAAGAACAATTGTTTTAGTAGCAATTGTTATGTACTCTGAAGTTGGCTGCTGTGGCAGCCGCCCAGACAGAGACTTGAATTCTGGCCTGGTCGTCACCCGGCTTGGACTTGGGGCTGCCGTTTTTCACGATCAGCATTGAAATGTTCTTGTGATTGGTTTTTTTTTGTTTTGTTTTTTTTCTTCGCCGTGACCGTGAATTGTTTAGAATATTTGTATGATTTATTAAACGCATTCTCTTGGCAGTTGCCACAACTTGGCTAAGGGCACTTGACGCTGTCTCAAGCGGCAAGATATGAAAAAAAGAACTCAAGCAATTAAATTGTTTACTTTGGCTGGCAATTTATTAAAAATGCATTAAATAAATAAATCGCTTGTCGTTAAATATTTCATAAATATTTCAAGCAGCAGCAAATCGAAAGACTTAGGCCACGAACTTGCTTTGGGAAAATGGTCAACATAGTTTGAAATATGCTTGGCCCCCAAAAGTTATGTGTATGTATGTGAGCTTTGACAGTTTACAGTTTTTAATTAGTTGCACGCAATGGCAAGTGACGAGCGTGACTCTCGCCCGGGAAACTGGGGGAAGCACAGTGGAGCAGGAGGGAATAATTGGAAAGACTCTGCCGAGCGTGGTGTAATTTGTTCAACTGTTCATTAAGAGACGTGAAAAAGTGTTGACTTTTAGCTGTTAGGGTGACCAGTTCCTAATGGCCATTTCTTTTAAACAGTTTGTTCCTTTTACAATTAACATTTTGTTGTAAGTGCACTTTGTCTATTGTTGACTTTTAAACATTTTCATGCAATGAATTTTATAACGAATTTCGGCGTGGAAGGTTCTGTTTATAGAACAACAACTCAACATTATGACCTATAAAGATCATTTCACATCGAACGAAACGGTAAACAAACAAAATTGATGTATTTATGCCACTGAAAATCCTCAAGAGATTCAATAGGTACCTCTTCACTATGAAAAAGTCACTGTTTGTTGCGGCGTTTGTGCTAAAATGGTT
>JBAMBO010002022.1:0-51867 GCA_037044535.1 Lordiphosa magnipectinata
AGAAGCTCTGCAAAACAATTTGATCAAAATTGTATGGGTGGGGAGAGGAGGGGAGCCAACGGCTTGTCAAGCATACCACGGGGCGCTTATTCTGTAAAGTATTTTTGTGTTATTATTGTTGCTGATGGAATTGTCCTGGAACACCCGTGGAGCAAGCGAACCAAGGAGAAGGGAACTTACGTGTGTACATCTAGTGAATACAGAATATTTTTAGTTAAGTAAAGTGAATCAAATTATACCAAGTTTTTGCTTTGAATTTTAAAATTAGATATTAAGGAAAGAAAAAAAAAGGGATAAGGTTTTCATAAAGTTGCTCTTTTTCTTTTGAATAGTACACACTCAGCACTTTTAGTTATAACCCGCTGTTGCATTTGAAATCTGATTGAAAAGGTTCGTTTCTACTCCCAGTTGGCAATTGGCCTGCTGGAGGCCTTTGCTCCATGGGCGGTTGATGGATTCCCATTCACAATAATGCTAAAACCTCTCCCCTCTATGCACTTAACTCAACGATGAGTTGGCAAAGTCTTGACGTTTTAATTTTGCTCCATGCTTGGTCGTTGACAAATTGTCTAAGCAGCCTAAACATGTATGTCAATAAAAATGTGTGTTAACAATACCGTTAAGCCAGATGGGTCACGGAGATATATATACACATTGGGGAAGGCTCTCCTGTTGCGCTCTCAAGTAGCCACGTCATGTGCGGGCTCTGGTTGAATTCTCAAACAATTTTCAATTAAGCTCACAATCACGATAAATAAATCTCATTGTGCAGCCAGCCACCAGCAGTTGAGTTAAGTTTTTCTGCGGTTTTTCATACCATTACCAGGGTGAAGGGGTTTTAGGCTATATGGACTCCACCCAGGTAGCTGCTATCATGCTGTGAACTTCTTGGCAATCTTCGGAAAGCTTCCTCTGCGTGACTAACACGCTTTTGCTTCTTAGTTGTTAGTTAATGCTCTAAGCAGAAGGCTACTTTGCACATTTAATGCAGTTTGTTTCACTGTGTTCAAAATGTAAAACTAAGCTTACAAAAAGTGAATAGAAGTTTTTTTTTATAAATATCGCTTTCTAAAGGAAAAAAAAACATATTTTACAAAAAAAAGTATTGTACAAAATTTTGATTTGGATCCACAAGTTGGATCACAGAAGAAAGTTATCCAACACTCAAAACATAGAATTGTAAGCATCCATCCACAAAATTTTTATCACCCTTAAAATAAAACCTGTTTTGCACCCACTTCTTAGTGTCAAATAGTGCTCAAAAAATGAAAAATTTGTAGGCTTAGGTTATAGTCACAAATGTCAATTGTGTAAATGCTAAAACTGGTCCCACTGAAAGTGAATGTTTCCAAAAAGAGAGAGTTTATTGATGTGCGAAAATAAAGCAGGGTATCCAACCGAAACAAAAACCATTATTTTTAACCGGTATAACCGAATCAAACCGTAACCGTAACCGAAATAATTTTTTCTAAGTGAGCGTAACTGTAACCGAAATGGATTTTATTTTGGTTAATTATCGTCTGAAGTCACCAAAATTCATTAACACTAATAGTGACTATTTACCAAGTTACACTATCATCGCTAAAGAACGTGCCCATCAATAGCAAAAGACGTACCCAAGCATCGATTCTGTAGAGACATTGTCAGAATTTTAGTCAATAAAGCTCTCATTTCTCTTTCTCTTTTCGATTGCACCTCATTAATGCCTCTTTCTCTTCAGAACACAATAAATGTTGAAATACAAATGCCGCGCCAAATAATTATTGTTTTGAAAATATTTTACAAGACGCTCTGTGTAATATAGAATTTGCCGTAAGCATGCAAAAACAATGTCTCACTTTGCTCGTGTAATAACACAGGCTTAAAAGCTTTTGCACCAGAGAAGATTGCCAACTTTCAATATGTATTTTTGGCCACTGAATTCAAATCAATTGTCCGTTTTCCGCCAGCACGTCTGGTTTACGAGATATTTGCAGAAACGTGTGTTGAGCGAGGTTTGCCTACATTTGTAGGTCCTATGGCCACATTAAGTAACCTTTTCCAACCAATTATACGCTGAATTGAATGTCGTTACAGAAAAAGCAAACACGAAGTTTTGATTTTGTTCATGAGATACACATTGTTGGATTTTAAAATGGAAAATATGGGCATTTCCACAGAAAAGTCCACCGAGACCAAAAAATTAAAAGTGCTTAAAAACACTTTTTTTTCTCATATTTTCATGAGGAAACAATCAAAATGAACTAATATGAGCCAATCTTAAATGTATTCATAGCGCAATTCGAAATTTTCGAATACAAAGTCGCGCAAGCGCCATTTTTCTCATTTGGATAACGTTTTGTTGTCATTAAAATGCATTTAGATTGCATTGATTTTTGGTCTCTAAAATATTTCTAAGGGTACAAAGAGTTAAAAAAATGTTACATAAGAAACTATGTGATTGCAATTAACTGTAAGTTTTTGCTTTATATTGTAACAAAAACAACATAAATAAAATGAGCAAATTTTAGTTTAGGTAACGTCACGTCACTTATGCAAATAAAAGAAATTAAGGAAATATTATATATTTAAACAAGGTTACCTGGAAAATTAACTTGTATTATTTCAAATCCTACCAAAACAATTTTATACAAAAAGCTTTGACCAATTCGCAGAGTTTTGCAATTTTCTAAAACAAGTCAAAACCCACTTCCGTTTTGTGTAACGTCACGGCAGCACATATTTTTGCTTATATCTTTAACGCCTTATGATCGATTGATGTTATTGTCTTTGCTGATTGTAGTGCTACTTAATGGCTACCCAAATGTAAATCAATCTTTTTAAAAATCCAAGATTTTTATATTTTTTAAAAAGATTTTATCGTACAAACGTAACGTCACGTCAGTTTAGAAATGCCCATATGGTATTTTTTTGATAATCTCGGTTTTTTTTTTCAAGTTTAAATTATTCTGAAAATGTTCTAAAAATACTAGTTGATAGACCTTTGTCTCCTATAATTTATTAAATTTTCAGTTTTTCAATATCGCTGAATATTATATTTTATTATATATTATATTATTATTTTTTTTTTTGCATAATAATTACCATTCAAATTTCTTGTAGTTTGAAAATAACAAAGTAGCTATTGTGAAACAAAAGAGTGGACATTAAAAAGTTATTTTACATTGATTTTGGTTGATTTAAATAAAGTTTAGAGGTGAATATTATTTTTAAAATGTAATAAATAGTCGTTAATTTTTGTGGTTTTTGCAATAATCTGAGAATTTTAATATCAGCAATAAGATTTTCAGAATTATTTAAACTTGGTAAAAAAAACGATTTTTTAAAAAAATTTCCATATTTTCAATATTATAATCAATAAATTGGTACCGTATGAACATATTCAAAACATTGTGTTTGGTTTTCTGTAACGTTATTCAATGCAGCTTACACTAAAACAAATTTGGTTTAAAAAGGTTACTTAATGTAGCCAGAGGACCTACAAGTGAAAACCAACCTCGCTCAACACACGTTTATGCGAATGTCTCGTTACCCTGGCGGGGCGGACGATTGATTTGAATTCAGCGGCCAAAAATACTTATTAAAAAATTTGCTATCTTCTCTAGTAAAAAAGTTGGCCTTTATTTGTAAACATGTGTAATTATGCATGTTAATTTTATACACACATAATAACCTACATACATATAAAGGTGTTTTGAAATTGTCAGACCTATTGATCTATTCGTAAAAGTTTTGATTTCCAAGAAATAACCCGAAAATTCGGATTAAGCCAGCCAGTTTACGGCGGAAAAGACTCCAATACATTTGTAAACATTTTTTTTGTCGCCAGCAACAAAATAGCCAATCACATGCAAAAACTATATTGCTTCAGTTTAGTCACTAGCTAAGTTAGAATTAAGTAAAAGTATAAACCTTGCATTAAATGCCTTTCTCAATATTAATAGACTTAGGTCTAGTACCGATATACTCAAATGGTGGGAAGAAAATAATAAATACCCAGAACTGTATGAATTATCGAGAGTAGTTTTACCTCTTTCTTGTACACAATTAAGTGTTGGTGTAAAATTTATAATGAATCCATTAAGAAACAAGTTGGACGTAAAAACTTTTGAAGCAGTTATGATACTAAGATCAATCATATGTAATTTTCTTTTTAACTAAAATGATAATTTAAACGGTTTGAAACCGGTAACCGAAAAGCAACCGGACCGAAAAAAAAACAGATGACCGTAACCTATACAATTTGATTTTAATGACCGTAACCGTAACCAATACCGATATTGGTTTCGATAGCAACTCCACCGCTGGCCAGCGACTGAAAAGCTGTTTGCTCTCTTAGCACAAGCCTCGGCATGTGTTCGGCTCGTGTCGGTGTAGAATAGTGAAATGTGTCTCTCTATATTTTTATGAGGTAGTTTTTTGTTTAATTGAATTTTGTTGATTGTGTTATATGTTTTATAATGCATGTTTAAATTATAATTCAAATTTAAGTCATGTTCTCCAAAAATTATGTTATATTTGACCACCTTAAGTCCGTTTGTTGTCAATTTTCAAAGATACCTGCAATGCCAGCCAAATTGGGTTTGTCTAATATGACCGCCTTTGGAGGGTTTTGCGTACAATTATTGAAACGCAAATTTCAATATTACGAAAAAATTAAAAAATTTTTTCATTTGATAATGAAAAATAATATTGTTTACATTTCCAAAATTAAAGGGACTAAATCGACTAAAAAGAAGCGGAAAAAAAGGGACAAGGAATTTTGATCAAATTTGCATATTTACAGGGTTGGCCATATTCGATGGATCCTTCTGGCAACACCATGCCAGATCGACTAATTACATAGCGCTTTTGAAGCATCAGTCCAAGTAGATTTTTAAATTGGAATAGTACACGCCACGCGAACGCTCTCACATTGTTCAAATTGACATTCAACAAAACAAGTCAATTGTGAAAACTCAACGTGCATTTAAAAGAATAAAAGAAGCTCATTAAACGTTGAACGGAACGGTAAACAAACAAAATTGCCGTATTTATGCCACTGAAAATCCTCAAGAGATTCAAGAGGTACCTCTTCACGATGAAAAAGTCACTGTTTGGTGCGGCGTTTATGCTAAAATGGTTATTAGGCTCGTTCTTTTTCGAAGATGAAGATGGCCAAACGGTTACCGTCAATCAGAAGCGTTATCGCGATATGATGACCAATTTGTTGATGCCAATTGTTCGTCGAAAGCTTATGGTGCACTACTGGTTTCAACAAGATGGCGCTCCACCACACACAAAGCCGCGCTACTATCGATTTTTTGAGGTCATTGTTCACTGGCCGTTTGATGTCAAAAAATGGTGATTTTGACTGGCCCCCGCGTTTACCAGATTTGACGCCTGTAAGACTTCTCTTGTGTGGGGCTATTTGAAATCAAAGGTTTGCATCAACTAGCCAAGGACCCTGGAAGAGCTGCAAAACAATAGCCGCCAAGATACGGCCGCCATTCCGTCCGAAATGTTGGACACGGGCTCAATACGCCGTAGCCGCTCACAGGCGACCATTTACGAGACATCATATTACAAAAGTGGTGTAAGCCAATCTAGTTGAACCCAATTAAATGATTTTTATCAGGAACAGAAAAATATGGTGTTTTTCTTTGATTTTTTGAAAAGATATGTCCGTCAAATGAGCCCAACCCTGACTTCGTCTGCGGGCCAGTAATAAATTTCATTCGTCGTTGAACCCCATGTTAAAGCTTTCGTTGTGTTTAGTATGTGCCATAAGTTCCAAGTCAATTGAACAAAGTTAATAGCACAAACATTGGGAAAGTTTCCTCCATAGAAACATTTTTTTTGCCATTTTCCAATTCTGGTTAAAATATTCAAAATTTTTTATCATAGTGCGCGCCTACTAAACGAAGGTCTTTGCCAAATCTTAGATAATTTTCAGGTATTTAGTACGTTTTGTCCCACAAGTTTTTGTTTTTCACGTTGGCGCTGCGCCCCTTGATCGGTTGGGCGGGAGGTGGGCTGTGTCAACTATATTATATTAAAATTTTAATATATATCAAAGTGTTCTTTCATCGGATTCAAGGTAAATTTGTAATATTCAGGTAAAAACAAATAATTTAAATGATATTTTTGCAGAGTATTTCAACTTCGTCGTTTCATTTCCAGCTTGACCTCGTCCCCGTTTGTTTATGTTTCATTTCCTTTGCCATAAATTGTGCGGTTAACGGAGCTACTTACTATTACTACGATGTGTTTTTTTTCTCCCTATAATATTGATAAATGCAATTTGCAAGTTACATGAGAAACATTTCTAACATTAATGTTTTGTGTGTGGCCATTTGAAAAGAACTTGACAAAAATACAATTTTATTTGTGAATAAAACTCCCCGCAAAACTGCAGGCAAATTCAATCAAGCGAAATTTAACAAGATTTCCGTGAAGCGGTCCCCAAAAATTAAAATCAAAATAAAACGAAAGGAAGAGCCAAAAACGAGATGTGTTACTGCTGTTTCCCTCTAATGGATAGTAGCTGTTCCTCCGCACAAATTAAGCAAAATTCGAGTTTTTTTTTTTGATTAAAGTAAATAATAAATCAGGGGCGAGAACGACGATATATGGACAGAAAAAGTAGGTACATAAGATACACAAAAGCATCGCCTAAAACTTACCTATAGAAGATTTAGTGGCTGCGGTTGCTTAGGTAGCTCAAAAGGAAGTAAACAGGATTTGAGCTTTACCGGGAATTTATTTGGCCGCCGCTGTTGGGCCTTTAACCTCCGCATTAGGTAGAAAATAGTTTGCTTATTTGCTTTTTTTTTTTTGGGATGGGGGGCGACTTGGCTTTGGCTTTCGTTTATTTACTCAAGGAAATTCGATATACTTATTTAAATTTGTATATAGAGTTGGTTCTTTGCTGCTTTTTGCTCATTCTTCTCTCTCACTTAATGAATTCTGTGAATTTTAATAAATGATAAGACCGTGTGTAATTTGAAGACATTGTACATAATTTGTTTGGTTATGAGAAAATTTTAGAAAAAAAAATAAAAATTATACATGTCAGTCACTTGATGCCTTCAATACGCGGAATTTTGGTTGAACAAGTGCTGCAAATACAATTTGACAAATTTTGGTCCGAAAAATTGCAGTTTTAAGTGGTTAAAGGTGAACTGTTAGGATATTAAATATTCATTTAATAGTTATAAAGCCATAGAGTCAAAGCTTCTTTGTACCCCTTGGCTGGGCACATGCCTCTAATTTTTGTCCGGGCTATGTACAAGTTTATAAGAAATTCTTTTTTATTTGTAGTTTTTGGAGTTTTTTGAAAAAAGCCAAGAATTGTAAATATATTGATAAGTATTTTGACGTCAAGGTATTTAAAGACAGCGACAATGGTCATACTGGCAGAGGAGAACGTTACAGACGAACGAACGAAAGACATTGTAAATATAGTGGATAGAATAAAGCCGTATTGATAATGTAAATAGTAAACAGTGTGTCTATAGAAACCCGTGTAAATAATAGTGATATATCTGAAAGCGATTTAGATTTGATTTAGATTTCAGGAAAGCAAATTTAAATCAGCTGACGGAACGACCCTTTTTGCGCACTGATTTGATTTAGACTCGTGAACAGCTGTTAATGTGACCGAACATCTGATTGACATTTGACGTTTTCCTTGCCGCAAGTTTGCTCTTGTTTGCCATTCCAGTAGTACCAATTATTTTCAATCCTCATTGAATCATTTTTGACATGGAAAATGAGTATTAGAGATAAAATTTGCCCTGCCTCTCAATTTGGCAGGTACTAAACGATAGTGCCCAAAAAGATACTTTAAAGTGCAAGTAGAAAATCACAGTGGTTAGAGCGAGACGGACATATTCTCAAATGTATACAGAGAGCGTAAGTGAGAGCGAACAGCTGACCAAATGTATCCAGAGAGCGTAAGTGAGAGCGAACAGCATAATCCCAAGAATGTAGGCCCACCGCTTGAATGGAGCATGTCTACCTTTGTACAAACATCCGACCAGGCAATGTCCATCACGCCGTTGTAAATCAACGTCACCAATTCAATTTGTAATCAATTTAAATGCCGAAAATGAGTGATAAAAACACATTTTAATGCAAAAATGGCTAAGAGATTAGCCATCAAACTGTTGTGCAATACATATTTACATACCAGGCACCCGGAGTGCGTTGCTGCTCCCCCCTTAGAATTGTAAACACAATACGAAGAAGTGAAGCTTAATATACAATTGCCATCTATCAAATCTTCATGATAATCTAAACTCGTTAAATTTTTTTTTCTAATTTCACTAGTTTTTGGTTCGTATGATCTTCACCTCCTATTTACCCGTCGATATACCCGTCTTTGTGTCAATCTAAACCAATATAAGAATTTCGTAAATGTTAAAATTTCTTTAAACCGATTGACCGACACCTCCTTTTTACCCATCTTTAATTGCCAACTATTAAATCTTCATGATAATCTGAACTAATCATAAAATTTTGTATAAATCCGGATTTTTCGGTCCGCTTGATCTTGACCCGTCAATTTACCTGTCTACATTATAAATTTCGCAACTTTTTGGACCGTTGGATTTAACCATTTACGCGTCCAAAATTGCCATTTATTACATCTTAAGATTCCCATAGCTCATAAAATTTTGCAAATTTCGCAAAAAAACAAAACTCAAATAATAATTTGGAAAATTTCGCGATTTTTTCAACAGTTTGATCTGCACTTTCTATATTTACCCGTCTACTATTGCCGTCTATTAAATCTTCATATAATCTTTGGTCATATGAATATTTGGCAAATTTTGATCTGTTCAATCGACGCCTGCACTTTCGTATATACTCAAATGAAAATTTTACAAATTTCGCGGTTTTTGTTTGTAAGCCTCTTATATACGCGTCTTCAATTGCCATCTATCCAACCTTCATGACTTATCTTAGGTCTTTTGCAATTTTTGGGCAAATTTTGAAATTTCACGATTTTTTTACTATTTGTTCCACATCTCCTTTATTTACCCGTGTACTCTAGCCGTCCATAAAATCTTCATAAAAATCTGAAATTAATGAACAATTTAGAAATTTCCCAATATTTTAGAACTTTCAAGGTGCACCTTTCATTTGCTCGGTCTACAACTGCTGGCTTCGACATTTATCTTATTCCAAACATTCTTGCCAATAATTGTTTACATGTTCACTGTGTATTCCAATTTTTTCACCGTGAATGACAAATTTTTAGTGCTGCATCTGAAAACTATCGGCTGAAAATGTAGTCGAACATTGTGAAATAGAAACATCCACAGAGTGAATGTTGAAATGGATGAGAAAAGCCATTGGATGGTGCATGCTGGATGTAGCCCAATGTGAATAGGCTATTAATCAGCCTCAATGTTGATTTCGTTTAATCTTTTAACATGACCATTACTTCCTCACTTTTTCTGGGCACAATGAACGTATTTTATGAAGCAGCTGTGAACAGCTGTTCGGCGAAATATAAATCAACTCTAATTCGCTTTCAGGAATACCACTAATGTGAAAATAAAACCCGTTAAGCCACAGAAATCACCCTTTGACATATTAAATTTTCCTAAAAAAGAATCCAAACCAGGCCCTTGAGACACTTATTTCCGAAACCCATGTCAAATTATTTAAATCTAAGAAAAAATATTTTGAAAGATAAGGGAAAAAAGTCAGTAATTTTGGCATAAACTTTAAAAATAAATCTAGAACTCTACAAATTTGCACAAATATTAGTTAGTCTAAACTAAAATTGTGAAAAAAAAACTTAGGCGATTGGACCACGCCTACCTTCGGTTCCCATACCAATAATAATAAATTTATTTCGCATTTATTATAATAAATTTGTTTAAATTATAAACTATGCTAATAATACTTTTAAAAATACCAGAACTTATAAAAACATATAGTTATACCCTTGCAAAGGGTATTATAATTTTGCCCAAAAGTTTGCAACGCATATAAATATTCGTTTCCCCATAAACCCATAACTATATATATTCTTGATCAGGGCGACGAGCTGAGTCGATTGAGCTTTGTCCGTCCGTCTGTCTGTTTGTTTCTACGCAAACTAGTCTCTCAGTTTTAAAGCTATCGAGCTGAAATTTTGCACAGAGTCATCTTTTTACTGCACGCTGCTAATATGTCGGAACCGACCGGCGGGATGACTATATCTTTTGAGCTGCCATAGGAACGATCGGTCGAAAAATGGGTCTTAGTGAGAAAAACTTTATTGTTTTCAATGTTAGCGTCCTCAAATTCGGCTTTATTATTAATATATGCTTTTAAACAGATTTGCAAATTTTGGTCATGATCGGATGACTATATCTTATAGCTGCCATCGGACCGACCGGTCAAAAAATGGGTCTTAGTGAAAAGAAACTTTTTTGTTTTATGCAAATCGTTCTTAAGGTCGGCGATAATTAACATTAAACGCTTTCAAACTAATTTGAAAAAGTTGATCGACATCGGGTGACTATATCTTATGATTGCCATAGGACCGATCGGTCGAAAATGAGTCTTAGTAAGACATTTTTTTTTGATTTTTTTGTTAGCGTCCTTAAACTCGCTGATGACTAATTTTATGATGCTTTCAAATAGGTTCGCGAAATTGTGTCGAAATCGGATGACCATATCTTAAGGCTGCCATAGGGCCGATCGGTCGGAAAATGAGTCTTAGTGAGAAAAACTTTGTTGTTTTCATTTTTATTGTTCTTAAACTCGGCGTTTGTTAATTTGATATGTTTTCAAAAAGATTCGCAAAATTTGATCGAAATCAGATGTTTATCTGACGAAAAATAGTTTTTAGTTAGAAAAATTTTTGATTTTTATGTAATTCTTCTTAAACTGTGACATTAGCATTTGCAAGGGTATTAAAACTTCGGCACAGACGAAGTTAGCTTGGCATTCTCGTTTTATTATATTTTATGTTTATATACAAGAATTGTTAATTTGATTTTATTTATTTGCTCAAAATTCCTAAATTTACTTATCTAAATAAATGTTATTTAGACAAGTGAATTCGTAATTATCTTCTTCTTCATCATCATTCTAATCTGCAGATTTATGAAATTCTGCATCCGGAAATTCAAGAAGATCAATAACTTCTTTTGGGAGGTTTTTCTTTTTGTTCAGCTTAGTTCTTTCTTTCAAACAAAGACATGAAAGCAACGGATCGGAAGAGTCCAATGCTCTATTCATTTGTAATATTTGCCAATCGACTACATTTCCTGGCATGAGATTTTGTATCGCTCTTATATAGTTTGTTCCGCGCTTCTGACGCGTTTTCTCCAAGGATACCAACTGGAACAATAAAACGGTTCATAACTTGGTATCCATGTACCAATATTTTGTGCACAATTGGGGTACATTGGGTACCAAGAATAGTGTTCCATGTACAAATGAAAAGTATGGTTACATAAGGATAAATGATCTAGCAAATCTTGTGATGAGACTTCTTTTAAGGCGAGGTCCTGCATTTTCATAGCTTAACTGTTTTTGTCCACCTTTGAATTGTGTCATTTCTTGCTTCTCAATAGCCATAACAATGTTAGATGCAAGCCACCGTGAGTATTTTGATCCGAATCGCTCCAACATGTGATTGCATTTCGGTAGGTGCTTGTGTAAATAAGCAATAAATTAGTTCACTTTCTTTGAAATTGCAGTCGTTTGGTATTCAGTCAGAAAGTGTTCATCAATATTTTTCAAAATATAATATATGTTGTTGCTCCAAACCTTAAGCAGCGCTGCATGAGTGAACTCATAAGCACCTGCAAAAAGTCATTTTTTCCGAAAAGGGGGCAAAAGCTTTAATACTTTTTAATTCTGTATTAATTTGTTAACAACATTTAACTCGAGCCTTGGTGATTCGTTATGCTATATAAAAGTAATATTCCACCGAACGTACGCACGTTTGTTAGTATACACCTAAAAATACACAGGAACAACAATATGGACAATTCAATATCAACACATAACTATCGAAAATCATTTATTAACTATTAATTTACATACCTTGACTTGCATTTTCCATATGTACACTTTAGGTTTATATTTGGAATAGAGTTACCATTGAAGCTGCAAGTTGATTAATATTTCCCGCACTTTTTGACAAAAAATTAAGAGTACTCCGTAAAATTGTTCTAAAATAATTTTTATCTTATGTTTTTATAAAGGAATCAAAAAATTAAAACCGTTTTAAAATATCTAACACAAAAAATTGCATTCATGCCAAAATTTTCGACATTTTTCCCAAAGTGCATCCCATAAAATTGATGAAATTTTGCCGAACCAGACTGGTTTGAATCTACTTACCAAACCTTCATCAGAATTTCAGTGGTTTCAAGCCTCTATCTGAATTTTGCAGTCTCTTGTACTCACTCAACAAAATTTCCAATTAAAATGCTATAAAAATATAATGTAAATTCCACACAACAATATTATAATTTATTCAAAAATGCATTTTCGTACCAAAGACAAAAAAAAAAAAAATATATGGCATGGGCATTTGCCCATTTAACGCTAACGTTGTTGTTCTTGTTGTTGTTCTTTGTGTTATTTTCGTTTCTGCACAAGTGAGCAATTATTTGTGCAACATAATTAAAATTTTATTAATTCATAAACAACACACACACACAACTGCAGTTGCTTTTGCAGCACTTCATCAACGCCAAATGTGTTTGGCTGCATCATTCATAAAAAATTCCATAAACGCAGACACAACAACCCACAGAGCAGAGGAGGGGGGCCGGCGCACGGTGCCTTTTGCATATTTGCCTGGCACATACTCCATTTTCACACATCCCCCCAGCCAACCCCCTTACTCTTTGGGCATCCACCTTGTTTGTGTGTGTGAATTTCCATGTAAGCACGTGTCGTTGCTCGTGTTTGGTGGATGGAAATTTATTTTCTGTGCTGACTCTAATTGAAGAATCACTTCAACATATGCAAAACTTCCTTTTTCAACGGTAAACCAACTTTTTCATTAAAGAAAATTCGCAGTTTCTTTTTGTATTTAGGTGGCTTGCAACACCTGTCGAATTAGCTTCCAGCTTGAGCAAATGGAAATTTTATTTTAAAAACATTTTAAAATCCCTAAAAATGGTTGTCAACAAAAAACTAAATTGTTAACAAAGCGAAGCGAAATAAAAAACAAACAAAATCAAAACAAAATTTTTGTACTCTGTCATTTTTTCATGTGGAAATATTGAAAAACCAGCCGGTAACAGAGCTTGCCCTAAAACGTCTTTGAAAAAAAAAAAATAATTTGCGGTGTTCACTATATCTCGGTCGGAAATTATCTGAAAAAAAAAACCTTTAAAGTTTAGTCAAAGTATCATCAAATCCTCCCCCCAACGTTCAATGATTATTTTTTTGGTCGATCTAAAGTGTAAACTGCTATTTTCCACGAAAAATTCCGAAATTTTGTGGGTTTGAAACCCTCTTAATGTAAAAACAAAAATTTTAGCTAAACGTTGGGATGGAGTTGTTTTATATGTAGAAAATGTGTACCAAGTTTGAAATGAATCGGTCCAGTAGTTTTTAAGTGGCATTTTGAAAAAGTAGTTTTGAGATAAGCTCGCAATTGTTGGAGCTATAATGTTAAAGGACAGGAGACTAATTACACAATAACTTCAAGAGTTTTGCTCAGAACGGATTAAAATTTTGGGAATATATTCTTGAAATGTTTAACAATAAGATAAGAAAAAAATTAGATTTTTCGAAAATGCAAACCCTTACCTTATTATGTTCACAATAAACTAAACTCATACAAAAATTGTGCAATTTTATTTTTTTACTTTTAACCTTACTATCCTTCCATTTACCCGTCTTCATAATAATCACAACTAATTATAAAACTATACAAATTTCGGGATTGTTTTTGACTGTTTGATTTACACCTACTAGTAGTAGTAGTTGTATTCTCTCTTTATATAATTTTTCATGTGTTATTCTTTTATATGAACATTTATCACTATTTTAGGAGTAAAATATTAATATATTATTAAAATATTAAAATACAAATTCTAAAGAAATTAAAGTAGAGTTAAAAAAGACTTGGCTTAAAAGCAGTTTGCCTGGCGTTCTCCAGTGTTTTATGCTCGAGTATTGGGCTAAGCTGTCCTCTGCCTTAGAGTACTACACACAGCTTCCCCGATCTTCCCGAGATATTGCATCGTTACTTAAGGCAGAGGACCACGCTGTTGCCGCATGTCTTCGTGACTTCATATCTCCGTAGTCAAGCAAGATATCCTGTCGGTACAGCATACATTCCCGCAAGAATACTGTCCCGCGCAATACTGTCCCCTATCTCCAGAGGATGCCTGCCGAAGTGAAGCCGCCTGAATTCTGCTAGATTGGGGCACCGAACGACAAAATGAGATGCATCTTCCCTCTCGCGTAGTTTGCACAGCTCGCATTAGTCATTTGTTCTTCCTCTGTAAGGAGTGTAATTTAGGTAAAGGAAAAAAAAAAAAAAAAAAAAAAAAAAAAAAATTGTTGACGCGACAAACTGATCGTGGAAATAGTTTGTTTCATTTAGATTATACTCCAATATCCTGTACGTATGTATATCTGGACTGACTTTGGCGTGTCTGGAACTCGAAGAGATCTCGTGCGTGTTGATCCAGCTTTTGCAGAAGGTTGATATGAAGGTGATCCCACGTGTCTATTGCCAGACCTGTCTCACGATGTATCGCATAGTTTGGCGTCTTCCGTGGAAGGAAGAATATTTTTTTCACAAAAAAGTAGAGAAGCTTCTCCACCTGGCTGTGGCAAGAAACATTTTGAATTTTACTCCCATACTTATATTTTTCCTGCCCATAAGTTGTCTAGATACCGAAATTCACGTACCACTTCAAGCTCTTCTCAATTCAGGAACCACTTCTCAACTCTTGACTTACGACCTCCTCCATTTTTCATTATCAGTATCTTGGACTTATTACTGTTTATTTGGATACTCCACTCTTGACAGAAGCTGTGTGTGGCGCTTATCATGCTCTGCAGTTGAGTGGCATCTTCCGCGAGTATTACTAGATCGTCTGCGTACATAAGGATTTTGACTCGCTCTTCACCAATTCTTACTCCTTCTGGAAGCGATGACACAATATCGTCTATATAGAGTTCAAAGAAGAGGGGGCTTAAGAGGCAACCCTGTTTGACACCCTGATTTGTGAAGAAAGGTTCAGCGAGTTGGTATTTACCCGTATATTTACGGGTCTATAACGGGTCAATCTAAACTCATATATGAATTTTTGCAAATTTCAAGATTTTTTGGACCGTGTGATGTACACCTTTTATTAACCCGAGTGTTTAGAGGTCTTTATGACAATCTAAACTCATTATAATATTTTGCAAATTTTTGGTTTTTTTTTTTTTAATATTTGATCTACACCTCCTATTTACCCGTCTAATTACCCGTCTATTTAACCGTCTTTACAACAATCTAAACAAATGTATGAATTTAGCAAATTTCGGATTTTTTGGACAGTTCGATGTACTCCTTCAATATACCCGAATATTTAGCCGTCTTCATGACAATTTAAACTTATTATAAAATTTTGCAAATTTCGTGATTTTTTGTTCCTCCTATTTACCCGTTGATAATTGCACACTATTAAATCTTCATAATAATAAAAAGTTATTAAAATTTTTTTGAAAATTTCGCGATTTTTTTGGACCTATTGTCCTAAGAGTCCTATTTACTACCAACTATTAAATCTTGATGATAATCTCTACCAGGGTTGCCCAAGCCCATTGCTCACGCCGCGGATTCGTTGTATTCTACAAAGAAATATCAGCGCGTATTGCCTTCACGCTTAGCTTATGGCTATACGTAGAGGAACAACAGCTTCTTATGTGTTCTCTCTACGGTTTCCCCTCCAAGCTAAGATTTTGTTGTTAGCTGCGAATGATTTCGTTGTTGTCACGCAAAGCTTCTGGCTAAGCGTAGAGCAACAACAACTTCATATGTGTTCTTTCATCTCTCTCTCTCTCTCCGAGCGAAGGTTATGTTGTTGGCTGCGAATGATTTCGTGTGCATCAGACAGTCACGACCACACACACACACAAAAATCGGGTTTCTATCAGTCTTCTTATTTCTTGTTGCTTCACATATATTTTCTTCATTTGTATTGGTGTCCACGCGGCCTTAAGCTTATTCTGGGCACATCTGATCGAAACTTATTATAAAATTTTGCAAATTTTCTCCATTTTTTTGGGACCGATTGGCTTTTTGCGAGTTTTTAATTGATATTCGGCTGCGGAAACATTTCCAACATCTTAAAATTCTTAAAAATCCTATCAGCCGAGGAATAACTAACACGACTTTGTTTTATATATATAGAATATTGCTTATGTCTGAACTAGAGAACGGCTTCGTGTGATTGCATAACATTCATACATTAATCAACACCCGATTAAAATTGCTTTGCGCTCAACCAATCAAATTTGCATACATATTGTATGCATCAATGAAATTATTCACACCTTGCTGGCGCTCTGACTATAATTATGTTCGTCTTCATTCCATTCAATTCGGATGTGTTTTAGTTCGGCTCAATAACGATTGAACTAGAATCACCTCGTATGAGTTTTTCCATGATGGAAAAGAGAGAGAGGGAAGAGCAGGGCCAACCAAATGGAGAGAACATAAAAATTTTGCATGCAAACATGTTCAATCAGCCGACTCTCGCTCAACCGCACGATGCGTTTGACGTTGAGTTTTGTTCGCTTATTAAATTTACACAAACATGTTCGGTTTGCGGACTCACATTCAACCGCTTGTTGCGTTTGCCGGTATGAAGCTGATTTGGTTGATTGATTGAATATGTATGTATTTGGCTGCTGTAAAAATCAGCGCTGTTCAGCTCTAGCTCTTACCATATCTGAGATCTGTGGGTTCATAGGGACAGACGGACAAGGCTCTATCTGTGCATGAAAGAGTCCATTGAGAAATCCAAGACCCCAAAGAAAGCCTAATGGCACATTTTAGTGATTCGCTGCTTAACAATTCTACGGAAACCATTTATTGCCAATTTCCTTCTTAATTACTTCAGTTATCAACTTATCAAGGTTATAATATATACATACATATATATACAGCTTACAAAAATACACATATTCAACACACAGATATTATCTTTGCCAAGACCATTTGGCAGTCAGCTAACATTATACAAACATATAATTTTTGTATACATCTTCATTTTCCAACTTCTCCGTTAACTCTTTGTCGACACTTAAGATTTTTGTTTAGATTTTCCTAGCCGTAATTATGCATGACAATTGTACATTTGGTTGTTTGACTATTCCTAATGCTGTTTGTTGCTGTTGATAATTTTATGCACATAATTGCCACCACAAAAGCAAAGCAACAAAAACAGTTGCCAAACTACCAACAACAACAATGGCAAACGTGCCACTTTAATTGCTGACAGTTTGAAAACTTTATTTCTGCCATTTTTTTTTGCATATTGTTTTTTTTTTTTTGTGTCTTTTTGTTAATGTTACAAACAATTAGAAGCCAAATGGCAGAAGAAAAAAGAGAAGTGGACAAAAACTTTGATGACCAAACCAGAAAAATGTTTGTCTTTGCAAATTGCCAAATATGAGTTTTCATTTTTGTTGGCCCTGAAGTTTGGGCTACGCTTTTACCTGAAACAAGAAACTATTAATAGAAAATAATAACCAAAAAAGAGAACCGAAGCATAAAACATAAACTCTAAAAACCAGTAGTAGTTGGCAAAGTGACGCCATCAATTTATGCCTGTAGGTCTAAAAATCAACGCTTACCCGTTTTTTATATCTTTCTTTCTTTTTTTTTTTTGTGCTGCTAAAGTCTGGTTTTAGTCTTGGAAAGAATAATTGGTACTACCGAAAGATCCATATGACATCATTGAAAAAATGCTTAAACGAAAATTTCTAGAACAGCTTCAGTTTTTATGTCCTAGACTAATGTTGCTATCTCACCAACTTCACTGTAAGAAAATTTTCAAAAGCCCTTTGTAATATTTTCTTTTTCGTAATATTTGATATATAAATATTATAAAGCATTTATTTATCTATTTAGAGTCGACAAAAGAAAGGCTGTCAACAAAAATATAAATAAGATACAAAAATTCGAATGAGCTAGGGAAGCCTCTCAAAGAAAATCTAATAAAATTGCTAAATAAACTAGTAAAGACTCCAACACGGTGGGGGAATTTTATTCGCCCCTCCGGCCAGCTATGTCCCGATTCACAGCCAATTGTAGTCAGAGACGTTATTAGTTCTAACAAAAACTGTAATGAAAGAAAAAACGAGAAGGCCAAGCTAACTTCGTCTGAGCCGAAGTTTTTATACTGCTGAAATATCAGAGTTTAAGAACGCTCTCGTTAAAATTGTTCTAACTAAAACCCATTTTCCGGCAGATAGTCATCTGATTTCGACCAAGTTTCTTTTTCAAAACATATCAAATTATCAATCGCCGAGTTAGAGAATAATAAAATGAAAAACTAAAAAGTTTTTCTCACTAAGACCCATTCAGATATAGTCATCCGATTTTTACCAAAATTTTTCTCACTGAAACCCATTTTTCGACCTATGGTTCCTATGGCAGCTATAAGATATAGTCATCCGATTTTCATCAAATTTTGCAAATCTGTTTGAAAGCACGTAATATTAGAATTGACCGAGTTTGGGGACGCTAACATTGAAAACAAAAAATTTATCCTTACTAAGACCCATTTTAACGTAAAACGTGGAACGAACCAAGGTTCGAACCAAAACTAAAGCCGAAAAACCTCGAATCTCAAATTTCCGAACCTTAACCGTTGGTAAATTTTGGTTCGAACCAGAGAACGGCTTCCTTCGATTGCAGAACGCTCACACATTATTCAACACCCGAATAAACTGACTTCGCGTTCTATTCATCAAACTTGCATACTCAACATGTTCGCAGCAGAGTTTTATTCGAACCAATTTGTTGGCACTCTGATTATAATCATGTTCGACTTCAATCCAATCAGTTGGGCTGATTGTTCGCTTGGCTCAACGACGATTGTTTAGAGTGAGCGAAAATCACCTCGTATGTATAAACTCTTGCAGAGACGCATAGGCAGTGACGGCGCTGCTGACAGCTATGAAAATGAGAGAGATGGAAAGGGTGAAACCTCTAGCTCAACGCGGTGGCCGGTCAAAGCTGAGTTTTGTTCGATCGAACACATAAACGTCCGATCAAAAAACTCTAGCTCAACCGCTCGATGCGACTGCCGGTATGAGCTGAATATTTTCAGCACTGAATTCTGTTCGATGAATAAATATGAACATACACGTTGGATCACATAACGCCGCTCGATGCGATTGCGTTGTGAGTTGAATATATTACGCTATGAGTTTTTTTGATTGATTAAATGTGAGTAAGAATTTTTGTGTATGAGCCAATCAAGAAAAAAGTGATTTTTGCAGTTCTTTGGTTCGAACCCGCAAACCGGAGGTTCCGAAAATTTTTTTTGGGTTTGCAGCCCTGATTAGGAATACAGATATCTAAGAGAGAATAAACTTGAAAGTTGATCTGTAGGTTGGTAATATGGAGTTGAATATTTTAATGGTTTAGGTTTCGAATCGGTTTAAAAGTGGTTCAGATTCATTGTCCAGTACTGAAACTCCAAATGACCAAACCTAACCAGATCTTAGACACAGATCTCTCTTCTTCGTTTTTTGCCCGATGTATTTGTATCACAACCTCATAACGGTCTCGACAGCCATTCGTTTCTGTTTCGTGCTAGCTGACTGTCAGCCATAGCCTGTGGGGGCCGAAAATACTCAGCAATTCACACCGAATGCCGAATGCTTGCCAAAGTCATGCATCACTGTGTGTAAGAGAGAGAGCACAGTCACATTTTCGCGCTCTCTGCTTTGGGAATTCTGCTCTAGTTGTTCACACCAAGCTTGGTAATGTCTTGCCACATTCGAATTTGAATTCAGTTGAATTTCAACTAAAGAGCGACTTCTGGTTTTTCAAAATTAATCAATATTTTGTCTCCTCCTTTTTTCCAGGTACATGGAAGTTCTAAATCTGAATGTAATCTATTTGTAAAAAGGTAAGTTAAAGAATTACTTAAAGACTAATTCATTTCTCAATTTCGCCATCCTAATTGACATTCCTAACACAAATTGGTTCTACCAAAATGCACCTTTCCCCCCACAGCAGCCTATCTTAGGTACTTAATCTCTTCCAAGTGGCGCCTGTCTCAATCAAAACGACAGCCATTATTTTGATTTAAGAGGAAATTAATTATTATTTTAAAGCCAGCTTATCACACACTTTGCTTAGAAACTTATTGCAATTGTTGTTTACTTCAAAATGCATTAAAAATCCACCAAAAATTGGCCATAAAAAGCAGCAAAATAGCTGCATTATATATGTACATATATATACGTATTATATAGATAAAGTAGTAGCTCTCTCTATATATGTATTTGTATAGGAACAGCTCTAGCAGCGACTGCTTGCTATTGAAATTGAAGGCGACAACGTTCCGAGAGCTTTTCCATTATTTTGTTGTTTATTTTTGTGCTTAATTTTTTTTTTTTGTACATCTTGGGGGCCCCAAGATGTACGAAAAAAAAAAAAATTAAGCACAAAAATAAACAACAAAATAATGGAAAAGCTCTCGGAACGTTGTCGCCTTCAATTTCAATAGCAAGCAGTCGCTGCTAGAGCTGTTCCTATACAAATACATATATAGAGAGAGCTACTACTTTATCTATATAATACGTATATATATGTACATATATAATGCAGCTATTTTGCTGCTTTTTATGGCCAATTTTTGGTGGATTTTTAATGCATTTTGAAGTAAACAACAATTGCAATAAGTTTCTAAGCAAAGTGTGTGATAAGCTGGCTTTAAAATAATAATTAATTTCCTCTTAAATCAAAATAATGGCTGTCGTTTTGATTGAGACAGGCGCCACTTGGAAGAGATTAAGTACCTAAGATAGGCTGCTGTGGGGGGAAAGGTGCATTTTGGTAGAACCAATTTGTGTTAGGAATGTCAATTAGGATGGCGAAATTGAGAAATGAATTAGTCTTTAAGTAATTCTTTAACTTACCTTTTTACAAATAGATTACATTCAGATTTAGAACTTCCATGTACCTGGAAAAAAGGAGGAGACAAAATATTGATTAATTTTGAAAAACCAGAAGTCGCTCTTTAGTTGAAATTCAACTGAATTCAAATTCGAATGTGGCAAGACATTACCAAGCTTGGTGTGAACAACTAGAGCAGAATTCCCAAAGCAGAGAGCGCGAAAATGTGACTGTGTCTCTCTCTTACACACAGTGATGCATGACTTTGGCAAGCATTCGGCATTCGGTGTGAATTGCTGAGTATTTTCGGCCCCCACAGGCTATGGCTGACAGTCAGCTAGCACGAAACAGAAACGAATGGCTATCGAGACCGTTATGAGGTTGTGATACAAATACATCGGGCAAAAAACGAAGAAGAGAGATCTGTGTCTAAGATCTGGTTAGGTTTGGTCATTTGGAGTTTCAGTACTGGACAATGAATCTGAACCACTTTTAAACCGATTCGAAACCTAAACCATTAAAATATTCAACTCCATATTACCAACCTACAGATCAACTTTCAAGTTTATTCTCTCTTAGATATCTGTATTCCTAATCAGGGCTGCAAACCCAAAAAAAATTTTCGGAACCTCCGGTTTGCGGGTTCGAACCAAAGAACTGCAAAAATCACTTTTTTCTTGATTGGCTCATACACAAAAATTCTTACTCACATTTAATCAATCAAAAAAACTCATAGCGTAATATATTCAACTCACAACGCAATCGCATCGAGCGGCGTTATGTGATCCAACGTGTATGTTCATATTTATTCATCGAACAGAACTCAGTGCTGAAAATATTCAGCTCATACCGGCAGTCGCATCGAGCGGTTGAGCTAGAGTTTTTTGATCGGACGTTTATGTGTTCGATCGAACAAAACTCAGCTTTGACCGGCCACCGCGTTGAGCTAGAGGTTTCACCCTTTCCATCTCTCTCATTTTCATAGCTGTCAGCAGCGCCGTCACTGCCTATGCGTCTCTGCAAGAGTTTATACATACGAGGTGATTTTCGCTCACTCTAAACAATCGTCGTTGAGCCAAGCGAACAATCAGCCCAACTGATTGGATTGAAGTCGAACATGATTATAATCAGAGTGCCAACAATTGGTTCGAATAAAACTCTGCTGCGAACATGTTGAGTATGCAAGTTTGATGAATAGAACGCGAAGTCAGTTTATTCGGGTGTTGAATAATGTGTGAGCGTTCTGCAATCGAAGGAAGCCGTTCTCTGGTTCGAACCAAAATTTACCAACGGTTAAGGTTCGGAAATTTGAGATTCGAGGTTTTTCGGCTTTAGTTTTGGTTCGAACCTTGGTTCGTTCCACGTTTTACGTTAAAATGGGTCTTAGTAAGGATAAATTTTTTGTTTTCAATGTTAGCGTCCCCAAACTCGGTCAATTCTAATATTACGTGCTTTCAAACAGATTTGCAAAATTTGATGAAAATCGGATGACTATATCTTATAGCTGCCATAGGAACCATAGGTCGAAAAATGGGTCTTAGTGAGAACAATTTTTTTGTTTTTAATGTTAGCGTCTCCAAACTCGGCCATAATATTATATGCTTTCACACAGATTGAAAAATTTTGGTCAAAATCGGATGACTATATCTGAATGGGTCTTAGTGAGAAAAACTTTTTAGTTTTTCATTTTATTATTCTCTAACTCGGCGATTGATAATTTGATATGTTTTGAAAAAGAAACTTGGTCGAAATCAGATGACTATCTGCCGGAAAATGGGTTTTAGTTAGAACATTTTTAACGAGAGCGTTCTTAAACTCTGATATTTCAGCAGTATAAAAACTTCGGCTCAGACGAAGTTTGCTTGGCCTTCTCGTTTTTTCTTTCATTACAGTTTTTGTTAGAACTAATAACGTCTCTGACTACAATTGGCTGTGAATCGGGATATAGCTGGCCGGAAGGGCGAATAAAATTCCCCCACCGTGTTGGAGTCTTTATTAGTTTATTTTGCAATTTTATTAGATTTTCTTTGAGAGGCTTCCCTAGCTCATTCGAATTTTGTAAAAATTTCTTTGTCGACTCTAAATTGATAAATAAATGCTTTATAATATTTATATATCTAATATTAAGAAAAAGAAATATTACAAAGGGCTTTTGAAAATTTTCTTACATTAAAATTGGTGAGATAGCAACATTAGTCTGGACATAAAAACTGAAACTGTTCTAGAAATTTTCGTTTAAGCATTTTTTCTATGATGTCATATGGATCTTTCGGTAGTACCAATTATTCTTTCCAAGACTAAAACCAGACTTTAGCAGACAAAAAAAAAAGAAAGAAAGATATAAAAAACGGGTAAGCGTTGATTTTTAGACCTACAGGCATAAATTGATGGCGTCACTTTGCCAACTACTACTGGTTTTTAGAGTTTATGTTTTATGCTTCGGTTCTCTTTTTTGGTTATTATTTTCTATTAATAGTTTCTTGTTTCAGGTAAAAGCGTAGCCCAAACTTCAGGGCCAACAAAAATGAAAACTCATATTTGGCAATTTGCAAAGACAAACATTTTTCTGGTTTGGTCATCAAAGTTTTTGTCCACTTCTCTTTTTTCTTCTGCCATTTGGCTTCTAATTGTTTGTAACATTAACAAAAAGACACAAAAAAAAAACAATATGCAAAAAAAAATGGCAGAAATAAAGTTTTCAAACTGTCAGCAATTAAAGTGGCACGTTTGCCATTGTTGTTGTTGGTAGTTTGGCAACTGTTTTTGTTGCTTTGCTTTTGTGGTGGCAATTATGTGCATAAAATTATCAACAGCAACAAACAGCATTAGGAATAGTCAAACAACCAAATGTACAATTGTCATGCATAATTACGGCTAGGAAAATCTAAACAAAAATCTTAAGTGTCGACAAAGAGTTAACGGAGAAGTTGGAAAATGAAGATGTATACAAAAATTATATGTTTGTATAATGTTAGCTGACTGCCAAATGGTCTTGGCAAAGATAATATCTGTGTGTTGAATATGTGTATTTTTGTAAGCTGTATATATATGTATGTATATATTATAACCTTGATAAGTTGATAACTGAAGTAATTAAGAAGGAAATTGGCAATAAATGGTTTCCGTAGAATTGTTAAGCAGCGAATCACTAAAATGTGCCATTAGGCTTTCTTTGGGGTCTTGGATTTCTCAATGGACTCTTTCATGCACAGATAGAGCCTTGTCCGTCTGTCCCTATGAACCCACAGATCTCAGATATGGTAAGAGCTAGAGCTGAACAGCGCTGATTTTTACAGCAGCCAAATACATACATATTCAATCAATCAACCAAATCAGCTTCATACCGGCAAACGCAACAAGCGGTTGAATGTGAGTCCGCAAACCGAACATGTTTGTGTAAATTTAATAAGCGAACAAAACTCAACGTCAAACGCATCGTGCGGTTGAGCGAGAGTCGGCTGATTGAACATGTTTGCATGCAAAATTTTTATGTTCTCTCCATTTGGTTGGCCCTGCTCTTCCCTCTCTCTCTTTTCCATCATGGAAAAACTCATACGAGGTGATTCTAGTTCAATCGTTATTGAGCCGAACTAAAACACATCCGAATTGAATGGAATGAAGACGAACATAATTATAGTCAGAGCGCCAGCAAGGTGTGAATAATTTCATTGATGCATACAATATGTATGCAAATTTGATTGGTTGAGCGCAAAGCAATTTTAATCGGGTGTTGATTAATGTATGAATGTTATGCAATCACACGAAGCCGTTCTCTAGTTCAGACATAAGCAATATTCTATATATATAAAACAAAGTCGTGTTAGTTATTCCTCGGCTGATAGGATTTTTAAGAATTTTAAGATGTTGGAAATGTTTCCGCAGCCGAATATCAATTAAAAACTCGCAAAAAGCCAATCGGTCCCAAAAAAATGGAGAAAATTTGCAAAATTTTATAATAAGTTTCGATCAGATGTGCCCAGAATAAGCTTAAGGCCGCGTGGACACCAATACAAATGAAGAAAATATATGTGAAGCAACAAGAAATAAGAAGACTGATAGAAACCCGATTTTTGTGTGTGTGTGTGGTCGTGACTGTCTGATGCACACGAAATCATTCGCAGCCAACAACATAACCTTCGCTCGGAGAGAGAGAGAGAGATGAAAGAACACATATGAAGTTGTTGTTGCTCTACGCTTAGCCAGAAGCTTTGCGTGACAACAACGAAATCATTCGCAGCTAACAACAAAATCTTAGCTTGGAGGGGAAACCGTAGAGAGAACACATAAGAAGCTGTTGTTCCTCTACGTATAGCCATAAGCTAAGCGTGAAGGCAATACGCGCTGATATTTCTTTGTAGAATACAACGAATCCGCGGCGTGAGCAATGGGCTTGGGCAACCCTGGTAGAGATTATCATCAAGATTTAATAGTTGGTAGTAAATAGGACTCTTAGGACAATAGGTCCAAAAAAATCGCGAAATTTTCAAAAAAATTTTAATAACTTTTTATTATTATGAAGATTTAATAGTGTGCAATTATCAACGGGTAAATAGGAGGAACAAAAAATCACGAAATTTGCAAAATTTTATAATAAGTTTAAATTGTCATGAAGACGGCTAAATATTCGGGTATATTGAAGGAGTACATCGAACTGTCCAAAAAATCCGAAATTTGCTAAATTCATACATTTGTTTAGATTGTTGTAAAGACGGTTAAATAGACGGGTAATTAGACGGGTAAATAGGAGGTGTAGATCAAATATTAAAAAAAAAAAAACCAAAAATTTGCAAAATATTATAATGAGTTTAGATTGTCATAAAGACCTCTAAACACTCGGGTTAATAAAAGGTGTACATCACACGGTCCAAAAAATCTTGAAATTTGCAAAAATTCATATATGAGTTTAGATTGACCCGTTATAGACCCGTAAATATACGGGTAAATACCAACTCGCTGAACCTTTCTTCACAAATCAGGGTGTCAAACAGGGTTGCCTCTTAAGCCCCCTCTTCTTTGAACTCTATATAGACGATATTGTGTCATCGCTTCCAGAAGGAGTAAGAATTGGTGAAGAGCGAGTCAAAATCCTTATGTACGCAGACGATCTAGTAATACTCGCGGAAGATGCCACTCAACTGCAGAGCATGATAAGCGCCACACACAGCTTCTGTCAAGAGTGGAGTATCCAAATAAACAGTAATAAGTCCAAGATACTGATAATGAAAAATGGAGGAGGTCGTAAGTCAAGAGTTGAGAAGTGGTTCCTGAATTGAGAAGAGCTTGAAGTGGTACGTGAATTTCGGTATCTAGACAACTTATGGGCAGGAAAAATATAAGTATGGGAGTAAAATTCAAAATGTTTCTTGCCACAGCCAGGTGGAGAAGCTTCTCTACTTTTTTGTGAAAAAAATATTCTTCCTTCCACGGAAGACGCCAAACTATGCGATACATCGTGAGACAGGTCTGGCAATAGACACGTGGGATCACCTTCATATCAACCTTCTGCAAAAGCTGGATCAACACGCACGAGATCTCTTCGAGTTCCAGACACGCCAAAGTCAGTCCAGATATACATACGTACAGGATATTGGAGTATAATCTAAATGAAACAAACTATTTCCACGATCAGTTTGTCGCGTCAACAATGTCAATGCTATTTAAGGCGCGAACGGAACTCCTTTACCTAAATTACACTCCTTACAGAGGAAGAACAAATGACTAATGCGAGCTGTGCAAACTACGCGAGAGGGAAGATGCATCTCATTTTGTCGTTCGGTGCCCCAATCTAGCAGAATTCAGGCGGCTTCACTTCGGCAGGCATCCTCTGGAGATAGGGGACAGTATTGCGCGGGACAGTATTCTTGCGGGAATGTATGCTGTACCGACAGGATATCTTGCTTGACTACGGAGATATGAAGTCACGAAGACATGCGGCAACAGCGTGGTCCTCTGCCTTAAGTAACGATGCAATATCTCGGGAAGATCGGGGAAGCTGTGTGTAGTACTCTAAGGCAGAGGACAGCTTAGCCCAATACTCGAGCATAAAACACTGGAGAACGCCAGGCAAACTGCTTTTAAGCCAAGTCTTTTTTAACTCTACTTTAATTTCTTTAGAATTTGTATTTTAATATTTTAATAATATATTAATATTTTACTCCTAAAATAGTGATAAATGTTCATATAAAAGAATAACACATGAAAAATTATATAAAGAGAGAATACAACTACTACTACTAGTAGGTGTAAATCAAACAGTCAAAAACAATCCCGAAATTTGTATAGTTTTATAATTAGTTGTGATTATTATGAAGACGGGTAAATGGAAGGATAGTAAGGTTAAAAGTAAAAAAATAAAATTGCACAATTTTTGTATGAGTTTAGTTTATTGTGAACATAATAAGGTAAGGGTTTGCATTTTCGAAAAATCTAATTTTTTTCTTATCTTATTGTTAAACATTTCAAGAATATATTCCCAAAATTTTAATCCGTTCTGAGCAAAACTCTTGAAGTTATTGTGTAATTAGTCTCCTGTCCTTTAACATTATAGCTCCAACAATTGCGAGCTTATCTCAAAACTACTTTTTCAAAATGCCACTTAAAAACTACTGGACCGATTCATTTCAAACTTGGTACACATTTTCTACATATAAAACAACTCCATCCCAACGTTTAGCTAAAATTTTTGTTTTTACATTAAGAGGGTTTCAAACCCACAAAATTTCGGAATTTTTCGTGGAAAATAGCAGTTTACACTTTAGATCGACCAAAAAAATAATCATTGAACGTTGGGGGGAGGATTTGATGATACTTTGACTAAACTTTAAAGGTTTTTTTTTTCAGATAATTTCCGACCGAGATATAGTGAACACCGCAAATTATTTTTTTTTTTTCAAAGACGTTTTAGGGCAAGCTCTGTTACCGGCTGGTTTTTCAATATTTCCACATGAAAAAATGACAGAGTACAAAAATTTTGTTTTGATTTTGTTTGTTTTTTATTTCGCTTCGCTTTGTTAACAATTTAGTTTTTTGTTGACAACCATTTTTAGGGATTTTAAAATGTTTTTAAAATAAAATTTCCATTTGCTCAAGCTGGAAGCTAATTCGACAGGTGTTGCAAGCCACCTAAATACAAAAAGAAACTGCGAATTTTCTTTAATGAAAAAGTTGGTTTACCGTTGAAAAAGGAAGTTTTGCATATGTTGAAGTGATTCTTCAATTAGAGTCAGCACAGAAAATAAATTTCCATCCACCAAACACGAGCAACGACACGTGCTTACATGGAAATTCACACACACAAACAAGGTGGATGCCCAAAGAGTAAGGGGGTTGGCTGGGGGGATGTGTGAAAATGGAGTATGTGCCAGGCAAATATGCAAAAGGCACCGTGCGCCGGCCCCCCTCCTCTGCTCTGTGGGTTGTTGTGTCTGCGTTTATGGAATTTTTTATGAATGATGCAGCCAAACACATTTGGCGTTGATGAAGTGCTGCAAAAGCAACTGCAGTTGTGTGTGTGTGTTGTTTATGAATTAATAAAATTTTAATTATGTTGCACAAATAATTGCTCACTTGTGCAGAAACGAAAATAACACAAAGAACAACAACAAGAACAACAACGTTAGCGTTAAATGGGCAAATGCCCATGCCATATATTTTTTTTTTTTTTTGTCTTTGGTACGAAAATGCATTTTTGAATAAATTATAATATTGTTGTGTGGAATTTACATTATATTTTTATAGCATTTTAATTGGAAATTTTGTTGAGTGAGTACAAGAGACTGCAAAATTCAGATAGAGGCTTGAAACCACTGAAATTCTGATGAAGGTTTGGTAAGTAGATTCAAACCAGTCTGGTTCGGCAAAATTTCATCAATTTTATGGGATGCACTATGGAAAATAAGTCGAAAATTTTGCATAAATGTAATTTTTTTTTGTGTTAGAAATTTTAAAACGGTTTTAATTTTTAGTTTTCTGAATAACAAGATAAGATAAAAATAGTTTTAGAGCACTTCTACGGAGTACCCCTAGCTTTCAAAGTCAGCTGATTCAGTGGTGCTTAATCAACTTACAGCTTCAATGGTAACTCTATTCCAAATATAAACTTAAAGTGTACATATAGAAAATGCAGCTCAAGGTATGTAAATTAATAGTTAATACATGTTTTTCGATAGTTATGTGTTGATATTGAATTGTCCATATTGTTGTTGTATTTTTAGGTGTATACTAACAAACTTGCGTGTGTTCTGTGGAATATTACTTTTATATAGTACAACGAATCACCAAGGTTGCAAATGTTGTTAACAAATTAATACAGAATTAAAAAGTATTAAAGCTTTTGCCCCGTTTTGCCCCCTTTTCGGAAAAAGTTACTCTTTGCAGGTGTTTATGAGTTCACTCATGCAGCGCTGCTTAAGGTTTGGAGTAACAACAAACTCGAATTAGACGCAGTTAAAAGTTATATTTTGAAAAATATTGAGCACTTTCTGACTGAATACCAAACGACTGCAATTTCAAAGAAAGTGAACGAATTTATTGTATATTTACACAAGCACTTACCGAAATGCAATCACATGTTAGAGTGATTCAGATCAAAATAGTCACGCTGGCTTGCATCTAACATTGTTGTTGCTATTGAGAAGCAAGAAATGACACAATTCAAAGGTGAACGAAAACAGTTAAGCTATGAAGATGCAGAACCTCGACTTAAAAAGAAATTAGCATCTGAGCTGGCTGGTAACCATACTTTTCATTTGTACATGGAACACTATTCTTGGTACCCAATGTCCCCAACTGTGCACAAAACATTGGTACATGGATATCAAATTATGAACCGTTTCATTGTTCCAGTTGGTATCCTTGGAGAGAAAACACGTCAGAAGCGCGGAATAAACTATATAGGAGCGATAGAAAATCTCATGCCAGGAAATGTAGTCGATTGGCAAATATTACAGATGAATAGAGCATTGGACTCTTCCGATCCGTTGCTTTCAAGTCTTTATTTGAAAGAATGGAATAAGCTGAACAAAAACCTCCCAAAAGAAGTCTTCTTGAATTTCCGGATGCAGAATTTCATAAGTCCGCAGATCAGTATGATGACGAAGAAGAAGAGAATTACAAATTCATTTGTCTAAATAACATTTATTTAGATAAGTAAATTTAGGAATTTTGAGCAAATAAATAAAATCAAATTAACAATTCTTGTATATAAACATAAAATATAATAAAACGAGAATGCCAAGCTAACTTCGTCTGTGCCGAAGTTTTAATACCCTTGCAAATGCTAATGTCACAGTTTAAGAAGAATTACATAAAAATCAAAAATTTTTCTAACTAAAAACTATTTTTCGTCAGATAAACATCTGATTTCGATCAAATTTTGCGAATCTTTTTGAAAACATATCAAATTAACAAACGCCGAGTTTAAGAACAATAAAAATGAAAACAACAAAGTTTTTCTCACTAAGACTCATTTTCCGACCGATCGGCCCTATGGCAGCCTTAAGATATGGTCATCCGATTTCGACACAATTTCGCGAACCTATTTGAAAGCATATAAAATTAGTCATCAGCGAGTTTAAGGACGCTAACAAAAAAATCAAAAAAAAATGTCTTACTAAGACTCATTTTCGACCGATCGGTCCTATGGCAATCATAAGATATAGTCACCCGATGTCGATCAACTTTTTCAAATTAGTTTGAAAGCGTTTAATGTTAATTATCGCCGACCTTAAGAACGATTTGCATAAAACAAAAAAGTTTCTTTTCACTAAGACCCATTTTTTGACCGGTCGGTCCGATGGCAGCTATAAGATATAGTCATCCGATCATGACCAAAATTTGCAAATCTGTTTAAAAGCATATATTAATAATAAAGCCGAATTTGAGGACGCTAACATTGAAAACAATAAAGTTTTTCTCACTAAGACCCATTTTTCGACCGATGGTTCCTATGGCAGCTAAAAGATATAGTCATCCGATCCGGTCGGTTCCGACATATTAGCAGCGTGCAGTAAAAAGATGACTCTGTGCAAAATTTCAGCTCGATAGCTTTAAAACTCAGAGACTAGTTTGCGTAGAAACAAACAGACAGACGGACGGACAAAGCTCAATCGACTCAGCTCGTCGCCCTGATCAAGAATATATATAGTTATGGGTTTATGGGGAAACGAATATTTATATGCGTTGCAAACTTTTGGGCAAAATTATAATACCCTTTGCAAGGGTATAACTATATGTTTTTATAAGTTCTGGTATTTTTAAAAGTATTATTAGCATAGTTTATAATTTAAACAAATTTATTATAATAAATGCGAAATAAATTTATTATTATTGGTATGGGAACCGAAGGTAGGCGTGGTCCAATCGCCTAAGTTTTTTTTTCACAATTTTAGTTTAGACTAACTAATATTTGTGCAAATTTGTAGAGTTCTAGATTTATTTTTAAAGTTTATGCCAAAATTACTGACTTTTTTCCCTTATCTTTCAAAATATTTTTTCTTAGATTTAAATAATTTGACATGGGTTTCGGAAATAAGTGTCTCAAGGGCCTGGTTTGGATTCTTTTTTAGGAAAATTTAATATGTCAAAGGGTGATTTCTGTGGCTTAACGGGTTTTATTTTCACATTAGTGGTATTCCTGAAAGCGAATTAGAGTTGATTTATATTTCGCCGAACAGCTGTTCACAGCTGCTTCATAAAATACGTTCATTGTGCCCAGAAAAAGTGAGGAAGTAATGGTCATGTTAAAAGATTAAACGAAATCAACATTGAGGCTGATTAATAGCCTATTCACATTGGGCTACATCCAGCATGCACCATCCAATGGCTTTTCTCATCCATTTCAACATTCACTCTGTGGATGTTTCTATTTCACAATGTTCGACTACATTTTCAGCCGATAGTTTTCAGATGCAGCACTAAAAATTTGTCATTCACGGTGAAAAAATTGGAATACACAGTGAACATGTAAACAATTATTGGCAAGAATGTTTGGAATAAGATAAATGTCGAAGCCAGCAGTTGTAGACCGAGCAAATGAAAGGTGCACCTTGAAAGTTCTAAAATATTGGGAAATTTCTAAATTGTTCATTAATTTCAGATTTTTATGAAGATTTTATGGACGGCTAGAGTACACGGGTAAATAAAGGAGATGTGGAACAAATGGTCAAAAAAATCGTGAAATTTCAAAATTTGCCAAATTTGCAAAAGACCTAAGATAAGTATGAAGGTTGGATAGATGGCAATTGAAGACGCGTATATAAGAGGCTTAGAACAAAAACCGCGAAATTTGTAAAATTTTCATTTGAGTATATACGAAAGTGCAGGCGTCGATTGAACAGATCAAAATTTGCCAAATATTCATATGACCAAAGATTATATGAAGATTTAATAGACGGCAATAGTAGACGGGTAAATATAGAAAGTGCAGATCAAACTGTTGAAAAAATCGCGAAATTTTCCAAATTATTATTTGAGTTTTGTTTTTTTGCGAAATTTGCAAAATTTTATGAGCTATGGGAATCTTAAGATGTAATAAATGGCAATTTTGGACGCGTAAATAGTTAAATCCAACGGTCCAAAAAGTTGCGAAATTTATAATGTAGACAGGTAAATTGACGGGTCAAGATCAAGCGGACCAAAAATCCGGATTTATACAAAATTTTATGATTAGTTCAGATTATCATGAAGATTTAATAGTTGGCAATTAAAGATGGGTAAAAAGGAGGTGTCGGTCAATCGGTTTAAAGAAATTTTAACATTTACGAAATTCTTATATTGGTTTAGATTGACACAAAGACGGGTATATCGACGGGTAAATAGGAGGTGAAGATCATACGAACCAAAAACTAGTGAAATTAGAAAAAAAAATTTAACGAGTTTAGATTATCATGAAGATTTGATAGATGGCAATTGTATATTAAGCTTCACTTCTTCGTATTGTGTTTACAATTCTAAGGGGGGAGCAGCAACGCACTCCGGGTGCCTGGTATGTAAATATGTATTGCACAACAGTTTGATGGCTAATCTCTTAGCCATTTTTGCATTAAAATGTGTTTTTATCACTCATTTTCGGCATTTAAATTGATTACAAATTGAATTGGTGACGTTGATTTACAACGGCGTGATGGACATTGCCTGGTCGGATGTTTGTACAAAGGTAGACATGCTCCATTCAAGCGGTGGGCCTACATTCTTGGGATTATGCTGTTCGCTCTCACTTACGCTCTCTGGATACATTTGGTCAGCTGTTCGCTCTCACTTACGCTCTCTGTATACATTTGAGAATATGTCCGTCTCGCTCTAACCACTGTGATTTTCTACTTGCACTTTAAAGTATCTTTTTGGGCACTATCGTTTAGTACCTGCCAAATTGAGAGGCAGGGCAAATTTTATCTCTAATACTCATTTTCCATGTCAAAAATGATTCAATGAGGATTGAAAATAATTGGTACTACTGGAATGGCAAACAAGAGCAAACTTGCGGCAAGGAAAACGTCAAATGTCAATCAGATGTTCGGTCACATTAACAGCTGTTCACGAGTCTAAATCAAATCAGTGCGCAAAAAGGGTCGTTCCGTCAGCTGATTTAAATTTGCTTTCCTGAAATCTAAATCAAATCTAAATCGCTTTCAGATATATCACTATTATTTACACGGGTTTCTATAGACACACTGTTTACTATTTACATTATCAATACGGCTTTATTCTATCCACTATATTTACAATGTCTTTCGTTCGTTCGTCTGTAACGTTCTCCTCTGCCAGTATGACCATTGTCGCTGTCTTTAAATACCTTGACGTCAAAATACTTATCAATATATTTACAATTCTTGGCTTTTTTCAAAAAACTCCAAAAACTACAAATAAAAAAGAATTTCTTATAAACTTGTACATAGCCCGGACAAAAATTAGAGGCATGTGCCCAGCCAAGGGGTACAAAGAAGCTTTGACTCTATGGCTTTATAACTATTAAATGAATATTTAATATCCTAACAGTTCACCTTTAACCACTTAAAACTGCAATTTTTCGGACCAAAATTTGTCAAATTGTATTTGCAGCACTTGTTCAACCAAAATTCCGCGTATTGAAGGCATCAAGTGACTGACATGTATAATTTTTATTTTTTTTTCTAAAATTTTCTCATAACCAAACAAATTATGTACAATGTCTTCAAATTACACACGGTCTTATCATTTATTAAAATTCACAGAATTCATTAAGTGAGAGAGAAGAATGAGCAAAAAGCAGCAAAGAACCAACTCTATATACAAATTTAAATAAGTATATCGAATTTCCTTGAGTAAATAAACGAAAGCCAAAGCCAAGTCGCCCCCCATCCCAAAAAAAAAAAAGCAAATAAGCAAACTATTTTCTACCTAATGCGGAGGTTAAAGGCCCAACAGCGGCGGCCAAATAAATTCCCGGTAAAGCTCAAATCCTGTTTACTTCCTTTTGAGCTACCTAAGCAACCGCAGCCACTAAATCTTCTATAGGTAAGTTTTAGGCGATGCTTTTGTGTATCTTATGTACCTACTTTTTCTGTCCATATATCGTCGTTCTCGCCCCTGATTTATTATTTACTTTAATCAAAAAAAAAAACTCGAATTTTGCTTAATTTGTGCGGAGGAACAGCTACTATCCATTAGAGGGAAACAGCAGTAACACATCTCGTTTTTGGCTCTTCCTTTCGTTTTATTTTGATTTTAATTTTTGGGGACCGCTTCACGGAAATCTTGTTAAATTTCGCTTGATTGAATTTGCCTGCAGTTTTGCGGGGAGTTTTATTCACAAATAAAATTGTATTTTTGTCAAGTTCTTTTCAAATGGCCACACACAAAACATTAATGTTAGAAATGTTTCTCATGTAACTTGCAAATTGCATTTATCAATATTATAGGGAGAAAAAAAACACATCGTAGTAATAGTAAGTAGCTCCGTTAACCGCACAATTTATGGCAAAGGAAATGAAACATAAACAAACGGGGACGAGGTCAAGCTGGAAATGAAACGACGAAGTTGAAATACTCTGCAAAAATATCATTTAAATTATTTGTTTTTACCTGAATATTACAAATTTACCTTGAATCCGATGAAAGAACACTTTGATATATATTAAAATTTTAATATAATATAGTTGACACAGCCCACCTCCCGCCCAACCGATCAAGGGGCGCAGCGCCAACGTGAAAAACAAAAACTTGTGGGACAAAACGTACTAAATACCTGAAAATTATCTAAGATTTGGCAAAGACCTTCGTTTAGTAGGCGCGCACTATGATAAAAAATTTTGAATATTTTAACCAGAATTGGAAAATGGCAAAAAAAATGTTTCTATGGAGGAAACTTTCCCAATGTTTGTGCTATTAACTTTGTTCAATTGACTTGGAACTTATGGCACATACTAAACACAACGAAAGCTTTAACATGGGGTTCAACGACGAATGAAATTTATTACTGGCCCGCAGACGAAGTCAGGGTTGGGCTCATTTGACGGACATATCTTTTCAAAAAATCAAAGAAAAACACCATATTTTTCTGTTCGTAATAAAAATCATTTAATTAGGTTCAACTAGATTTGTTTACATCACTTTTGAATATGATATCTTGTAAATGGTCGGTGTGAGCGGCTACGGCGTTTGCATCATTTTCCAAGAATTGGCCCAACATTTCGGCCGTACTGGCGGCTATTTCAGGTCTTCCAGGGTCCTTGGCTTGTTGATGTAAACCTTTGATTGCAAATAGCCCCACAAAGAGAAGTCTACAGGCGTCAAATCTGGTAAACGCGGGGGCCAGTCAAAATCACCATTTTTTGACATCAAACGGCCAGGGAGTGTAGCGCGACTTGTGTGTGGTGGAGCGCCATCTTGTTGAAACCAGTAGTGCACCATAAGCTTTCGACGAACAATTGGCATCAACAAATTGGTCATCATATCGTGATAACGCTTCTGATTGACGGTAACCGTTTGGCCATCTTCATCTTCGGAAAAGAACGAGCCAATAACCCTTTTAGCACAAACGCCGCACCAAACAGTGACTTTTTCATAGTGAAGAGGTACCTCTTGAATCTATTGAGGATTTTCAGTGGCATAAATACGGAAATTTTGCTTGTTTACCGTTCCGTTCAACGTTTAATGAGCTTCTTATAAATGCACGTTGAGTTTTCACAATTGACTTGTTTTGTTGAATGTCAATTTGAACAATGTGAGAGCGTTCGCGTGGCGTGTACTATTCCAATTTAAAAATCTACTTGGACTGATGCTTCAAAAGCGCTATGTAATTAGTCGATCTGGCATGGTGTTGCCAGAAGGATCCATCGAATATGGCCAACCCTGTAAATATGCAAATTTGATCAAAATTCCTTGTCCCTTTTTTTCCGCTTCTTTTTAGTCGATTTAGTCCCTTTAATTTTGGAAATGTAAACAATATTATTTTTCATTATCAAATGAAAAAATTTTTTAATTTTTTCGTAATATTGAAATTTGCGTTTCAATAATTGTACGCAAAACCCTCCAAAGGCGGTCATATTAGACAAACCCAATTTGGCTGGCATTGCAGGTATCTTTGAAAATTGACAACAAACGGACTTAAGGTGGTCAAATATAACATAATTTTTGGAGAACATGACTTAAATTTGAATTATAATTTAAACATGCATTATAAAACATATAACACAATCAACAAAATTCAATTAAACAAAAAACTACCTCATAAAAATATAGAGAGACACATTTCACTATTCACACCGACACGAGCCGAACACATGCCGAGGCTTGTGCTAAGAGAGCAAACAGCTTTTCAGTCGCTGGCCAGCGGTGGAGTTGCTATCGAAACCAATATCGGTATTGGTTACGGTTACGGTCATTAAAATCAAATTGTATAGGTTACGGTCATCTGTTTTTTTTTCGGTCCGGTTGCTTTTCGGTTACCGGTTTCAAACCGTTTAAATTATCATTTTAGTTAAAAAGAAAATTACATATGATTGATCTTAGTATCATAACTGCTTCAAAAGTTTTTACGTCCAACTTGTTTCTTAATGGATTCATTATAAATTTTACACCAACACTTAATTGTGTACAAGAAAGAGGTAAAACTACTCTCGATAATTCATACAGTTCTGGGTATTTATTATTTTCTTCCCACCATTTGAGTATATCGGTACTAGACCTAAGTCTATTAATATTGAGAAAGGCATTTAATGCAAGGTTTATACTTTTACTTAATTCTAACTTAGCTAGTGACTAAACTGAAGCAATATAGTTTTTGCATGTGATTGGCTATTTTGTTGCTGGCGACAAAAAAAATGTTTACAAATGTATTGGAGTCTTTTCCGCCGTAAACTGGCTGGCTTAATCCGAATTTTCGGGTTATTTCTTGGAAATCAAAACTTTTACGAATAGATCAATAGGTCTGACAATTTCAAAACACCTTTATATGTATGTAGGTTATTATGTGTGTATAAAATTAACATGCATAATTACACATGTTTACAAATAAAGGCCAACTTTTTTACTAGAGAAGATAGCAAATTTTTTAATAAGTATTTTTGGCCGCTGAATTCAAATCAATCGTCCGCCCCGCCAGGGTAACGAGACATTCGCATAAACGTGTGTTGAGCGAGGTTGGTTTTCACTTGTAGGTCCTCTGGCTACATTAAGTAACCTTTTTAAACCAAATTTGTTTTAGTGTAAGCTGCATTGAATAACGTTACAGAAAACCAAACACAATGTTTTGAATATGTTCATACGGTACCAATTTATTGATTATAATATTGAAAATATGGAAATTTTTTTAAAAAATCGTTTTTTTTACCAAGTTTAAATAATTCTGAAAATCTTATTGCTGATATTAAAATTCTCAGATTATTGCAAAAACCACAAAAATTAACGACTATTTATTACATTTTAAAAATAATATTCACCTCTAAACTTTATTTAAATCAACCAAAATCAATGTAAAATAACTTTTTAATGTCCACTCTTTTGTTTCACAATAGCTACTTTGTTATTTTCAAACTACAAGAAATTTGAATGGTAATTATTATGCAAAAAAAAAAATAATAATATAATATATAATAAAATATAATATTCAGCGATATTGAAAAACTGAAAATTTAATAAATTATAGGAGACAAAGGTCTATCAACTAGTATTTTTAGAACATTTTCAGAATAATTTAAACTTGAAAAAAAAAACCGAGATTATCAAAAAAATACCATATGGGCATTTCTAAACTGACGTGACGTTACGTTTGTACGATAAAATCTTTTTAAAAAATATAAAAATCTTGGATTTTTAAAAAGATTGATTTACATTTGGGTAGCCATTAAGTAGCACTACAATCAGCAAAGACAATAACATCAATCGATCATAAGGCGTTAAAGATATAAGCAAAAATATGTGCTGCCGTGACGTTACACAAAACGGAAGTGGGTTTTGACTTGTTTTAGAAAATTGCAAAACTCTGCGAATTGGTCAAAGCTTTTTGTATAAAATTGTTTTGGTAGGATTTGAAATAATACAAGTTAATTTTCCAGGTAACCTTGTTTAAATATATAATATTTCCTTAATTTCTTTTATTTGCATAAGTGACGTGACGTTACCTAAACTAAAATTTGCTCATTTTATTTATGTTGTTTTTGTTACAATATAAAGCAAAAACTTACAGTTAATTGCAATCACATAGTTTCTTATGTAACATTTTTTTAACTCTTTGTACCCTTAGAAATATTTTAGAGACCAAAAATCAATGCAATCTAAATGCATTTTAATGACAACAAAACGTATCCAAATGAGAAAAATGGCGCTTGCGCGACTTTGTATTCGAAAATTTCGAATTGCGCTATGAATACATTTAAGATTGGCTCATATTAGTTCATTTTGATTGTTTCCTCATGAAAATATGAGAAAAAAAAGTGTTTTTAAGCACTTTTAATTTTTTGGTCTCGGTGGACTTTTCTGTGGAAATGCCCATATTTTCCATTTTAAAATCCAACAATGTGTATCTCATGAACAAAATCAAAACTTCGTGTTTGCTTTTTCTGTAACGACATTCAATTCAGCGTATAATTGGTTGGAAAAGGTTACTTAATGTGGCCATAGGACCTACAAATGTAAGCAAACCTCGCTCAACACACGTATATGCCAATATATTGTAAGCCTGATGTGCTAGGGGAAAACGGACAATTGATTTGAATTCAGCGGCCAAAAATACATATGGAAAATTGGCCATCTTCTCTGGTGCAAAAGCTTGTAAGCCTGTGTTATTACACGAGCAAAGTGAGACATTGTTTTTGCATGCTTACGGCAAATTCTATATTACACAGAGCGTCTTGTAAAATATTTTCAAAACAATAATTATTTGGCGCGGCATTTGTATTTCAACATTTATTGTGTTCTGAAGAGAAAGAGGCATTAATGAGGTGCAATCGAAAAGAGAAAGAGAAATGAGAGCTTTATTGACTAAAATTCTGACAATGTCTCTACAGAATCGATGCTTGGGTACGTCTTTTGCTATTGATGGGCACGTTCTTTAGCGATGATAGTGTAACTTGGTAAATAGTCACTATTAGTGTTAATGAATTTTGGTGACTTCAGACGATAATTAACCAAAATAAAATCCATTTCGGTTACAGTTACGCTCACTTAGAAAAAATTATTTCGGTTACGGTTACGGTTTGATTCGGTTATACCGGTTAAAAATAATGGTTTTTGTTTCGGTTGGATACCCTGCTTTATTTTCGCACATCAATAAACTCTCTCTTTTTGGAAACATTCACTTTCAGTGGGACCAGTTTTAGCATTTACACAATTGACATTTGTGACTATAACCTAAGCCTACAAATTTTTCATTTTTTGAGCACTATTTGACACTAAGAAGTGGGTGCAAAACAGGTTTTATTTTAAGGGTGATAAAAATTTTGTGGATGGATGCTTACAATTCTATGTTTTGAGTGTTGGATAACTTTCTTCTGTGATCCAACTTGTGGATCCAAATCAAAATTTTGTACAATACTTTTTTTTGTAAAATATGTTTTTTTTTCCTTTAGAAAGCGATATTTATAAAAAAAAACTTCTATTCACTTTTTGTAAGCTTAGTTTTACATTTTGAACACAGTGAAACAAACTGCATTAAATGTGCAAAGTAGCCTTCTGCTTAGAGCATTAACTAACAACTAAGAAGCAAAAGCGTGTTAGTCACGCAGAGGAAGCTTTCCGAAGATTGCCAAGAAGTTCACAGCATGATAGCAGCTACCTGGGTGGAGTCCATATAGCCTAAAACCCCTTCACCCTGGTAATGGTATGAAAAACCGCAGAAAAACTTAACTCAACTGCTGGTGGCTGGCTGCACAATGAGATTTATTTATCGTGATTGTGAGCTTAATTGAAAATTGTTTGAGAATTCAACCAGAGCCCGCACATGACGTGGCTACTTGAGAGCGCAACAGGAGAGCCTTCCCCAATGTGTATATATATCTCCGTGACCCATCTGGCTTAACGGTATTGTTAACACACATTTTTATTGACATACATGTTTAGGCTGCTTAGACAATTTGTCAACGACCAAGCATGGAGCAAAATTAAAACGTCAAGACTTTGCCAACTCATCGTTGAGTTAAGTGCATAGAGGGGAGAGGTTTTAGCATTATTGTGAATGGGAATCCATCAACCGCCCATGGAGCAAAGGCCTCCAGCAGGCCAATTGCCAACTGGGAGTAGAAACGAACCTTTTCAATCAGATTTCAAATGCAACAGCGGGTTATAACTAAAAGTGCTGAGTGTGTACTATTCAAAAGAAAAAGAGCAACTTTATGAAAACCTTATCCCTTTTTTTTTCTTTCCTTAATATCTAATTTTAAAATTCAAAGCAAAAACTTGGTATAATTTGATTCACTTTACTTAACTAAAAATATTCTGTATTCACTAGATGTACACACGTAAGTTCCCTTCTCCTTGGTTCGCTTGCTCCACGGGTGTTCCAGGACAATTCCATCAGCAACAATAATAACACAAAAATACTTTACAGAATAAGCGCCCCGTGGTATGCTTGACAAGCCGTTGGCTCCCCTCCTCTCCCCACCCATACAATTTTGATCAAATTGTTTTGCAGAGCTTCTGTTGTTGACTTGTTGCTTATTTTTAGCTGTTTTTTTTTTCTTTTTTGTTATTGTTCGCGCTGGAAAATCAATTTTTCCTCTGAAACACTTTTAATCAACAGAAATAAAAAATATAGTGAAATCCTCGTAAACACACACATAAAACGGTGCAAATAACTTCCTACAATTAAAACCCAGAAATCAGGTTAATGCAAGTAACAAACACGGCTAAACTCAAGCTAAGATAGACAATGCACAGGAGGGCAGTTGAGAAAAGCTGTTAAAAATGCGGAGCAAGACCAGCAAACCATAGGCAAGATCCGGCACAGTATGGCGGCACAGTGGTGCAAATATGATTGAGAAGAAACTAAACTTTGTTATTTGAAAATGATCGACAATCGATATTGTAGTGTTGAGGTATTTTTAAGACAGAGACGATGGTCGACACCGAGAGTAGAACACAGTAGATAGTAGTAGACAGACACTGTATATAAATAAAATGGACGAGATAGACAGATAGAAAGATAATCCCGCATCGACAAAGCCGTATTGAGACATTGCACTTTGGGCGGAACGGCCTTTCTTTTGGCATAAAGTCCAAAATAATTTTTTAATAATTTCATAATTTTTTTATTATTTCCGTTAATTAAGTTCCTACCAACCAGGGCCATCCCTGGTTTTTGACAGCGGCCTAAAATCAGCTGTTTGCGCGAGGCTGTTGTGACTTGTATGTGTTGAACATTTTGTGAATGTTTGACTATTAGCCATTCTAACATGATTATATATTACTGCGTTATTAAATATGCAAAATATTCATCAAGGTATGTATAATATAGTGAAGAGTGCTTGAATTTGAAATGCTTTTGTTTCGTGTTGTATTTAATGTTATTGGTGGAAAATATTTTATGTAGAACCTAATCTCATCTGTTGTGTTTCGTGGAGCAGATCTAGCAAGATGACTCCGGATTACCGAAAGTGCTAATGTAGTAGTGTGTGTTTTTGAGTATATGTTTATATGGAGTTAACAACTTGAGCGCATATTTGCGCAATTTCGAAATATTTTAACAGATTCAGACAAGGTCGATATTTGTCGTATCGATTTGCTGGAAGTTTGATTGGCAAGGAGTCGCAGTATGAGCGCTTTATTTGACTGGCTGTGCGAGCGATTAAACCGAAATTCCCTTTCAGAAAGTTCAAAAGGAAATTAAAAATTTTTAATTTTTATTTTAAATTTTTTAAAAACAGACATGTTGGGCGTTTTAAGGAAAGAAATGCTAGCTGGCTTGCATCTGTAATATCATTTTACCCAAAAAAGTACAATGCTGGAAATAAAAATGGACGGCCTCTTCTAGCATCTGAAGAAGCAGGATCGCGTTTAAAAAGAAAGTTAGCTTCCGATCTTTCGAAAGAAAATTCACCAAATCTCCTTATGCATGCGGCTGCCATGTCTGCACAGAAGTCTGCAGATAAAGACATTTCACTAATTCTAAAAGCAACATTAAATACACCTAGCAAATCAAAACTAACGAAACAAACTTTCACAGAAACAGCCAATTTTACTGTCATTTGATGAGGCCTTAGCCTTTATTATTGAAAATTCGTTTTCCAAGCAACAATATAATAACATTCGATTAATGAATATTGAAAAGAATTGCAACATTTATCCAAGCTACGATAAGGTGAAGGAAGCTAAGAAAAAGTAAAGGCCTCTGGAAATAAGAGTCTCCGAAACTATTGCCGAAGTTCCATTGCAGAACTTACTGACCGAGCGCATATAGTTTATCGCATAAATTCATATTGTTAGCCGAGCATTACACACCGATGCATACATACGAAGAAGACCTTTTGAGTGCGTGAATTTTGCCAAAAGGTCCCAGACAGACTTGAGAGGAAAAAAAAACAAAATGTGTTTCTCTCCTCTCACAACCAAAGAGAAGCAGTGACCGCTGTTAAAGATCGTTTTTGTCCCTCTTTTCAATGTGCCTGGGTCTTGAAGTGTATAAGGATGTCCAATAGAATATATAGCAGGAAAGGACAGGATCTTTCCTGGGATCAAATCAATATTACATATCGAGCTCAAACTAATCTGGAACCAGCCTGAAATGATACTGCCTTGGGATTTAATTGTCCTCGAATTTTTTTCTTAATTCAATCTACTTTAAGATTACACCGGGATAAATGCCTTTAATCCATTTTACTATGCTATCTATAGACCAGATTTCAAATGAATAGCTTAAATAACTTCTGAAATATTGCTCTGATACACTTCTTAACCGGTTCGAAACCGGTTCAATACCGGTTCAATACCTGTTCGATACCGATTCGATAGCGGTCCTGATTCGTCAAATACAGACCAGATTTCAAGTTCATAGCTTAAATAACTTCTGAGATACTGGTTTTGATACTGGTTCGATCCCGGTGCTGATCCAGTAAAATACCCAATCCCATATTACCAACCTACATACCAGATATCAAGTTCATACCTTAAATATCTTTTGAAATTTGGCTCTGAGACACTTTTTAACCGGATCGAAACTGGTTCGATACCGGTTCTGATCCAGTAAAATATCAAATTCCATACTACCAACCTACAGACCAGATTTCAAATTCATAGTTTAAATAACTTCTGAGATATGGCTCTGAACCACTTTTTATCCGGTTCTAAGCCGGTCCTGATCGTATAAAATATCCAACTCCATACTACCAACCAACAGACCAATTTTCAAGTTCATAGCTTAAGTAACTTGTGAGGTATCGCTCTGAAACACTTTTTAACCGGTTCGAAACAGGTTCGATACCGTTTCAATACCGGTTCGATACCGATTTGATACCGGTTATGATCTATCAAAACATCCAACTCCATACTACCAACTTACAGACCAGATTTCAAGTTCATAACTTGAATGACGTCTGATACTTTTGTTCCACTGGCGAACATTCAATCACATTCTCGAAAAGTGGATTTTCCTTGTTCCACTGACGAATGTTGTTCACGGCCACACAAACGTCAACAAAGAATAGCTGATTGAATTGCTATATCTGCAATTGTAAATCAAAGTTCGCCATCCACATGTCAAGCAGCATGCTCTCCTGGTAGTCCCACCACGATAAAGGTAGCTTGTGGGATTCATACATAAGAAATATTGCTGCATTTTAACATTCACAAACAAAGAATGGAACAATTTCCGCTTCCGTTGGCCATGCACAACTCATGGGCATAGTCGGTTTTCAATAAAGGGAGTCCATTCAGTTCTACTACTGTGCTAAACCCCCACTCACTGAGCTAGAACACTCTCCGCCCATGGCAACGCCATTGACAGAGCAGCTGTCCCTATTGGTGACGATTGGCAAGTTTGATAGCATATGGATAGAAAATCTATCCGTTTATAGCTATATGTTGTGACAGCGGCTAGATCATCCGTCGTGGATGATCTATCGAATCTTATCTTATCTTATCTCTTATGAGGAAATACACAGAAAGAATGCGGTCATTCAGATCATCCAGCGAATGACCTCTAGAATGTGCCAGTGGAACAAGGGTATGAGATATGGCTCTGAACCACCTTTTAACCGTTTTCAACAGCTTTCGAACCAGTTTATATACTTGAGATAAGGACTAGACGGAATGAACCTACTGTGAAAATTTCTTGACGCAAGGAACAAACATACTTTCACTTTTATACATATGTATAGATGTATAATCAGCGGTGTCACAGAAATCTCTATAGATTTCATCTTTGGTTGGTTTGCAAATCGCTCGAAAAATTCGTCGGTGTCACAGAACTTCAAGAGATTTCATTTTCTTATTTGAAAATCTAGTTAGAACAGAAGCTATTCCAATTGAACTATCATCTGTAAAAACAGGGCTGCATCTCTCGCAAAAAAATTTTCCTTTTTTTAGTTAAGGGGTAATTGGATGTTCAAGTTATATTTATTGATTGTGTTGTATGTTTTATAATGCATTTTTAAATTATAATTCAAATTTATATATTTTCATTTCATATTCTCCAAAAATAAAATGCGAAATTTAAAAATGTGTTCGCGGCACTCATTAGTGTAACTTGCCAGCCCTTAGTCAGCTGGATCTTACATAGATGGCGACCAAGCTGCAGATGGCGCCACTTGAGGTGGCTGCTTTTGACAAATACGAAACACTTTGGTTGGTTTTGCGAATAATTATTAAAACGCAAATTGCAATGCTTAAACTAATCAAATAATTTATTCATTTGATGCAACATATCCAGAAAAATAATGTTGTTTACATTTCCAAAACTAATTTTACTTGTCAAAATTGTTTGGGTGGTGAATTTTGATAAATCTCCTGACAAAACACGAAAGATTTGAAACTAACTGAAAGAGATTTCTGTGACACCGAGAATTGGTTTTGGGTTGGAATTTGGTTGGAAGAGATTTCTGTGACACCGCTGAATAAGACGATTTAAAAAGCTTTGAACCAAGGTTCGAGCCAAAACCTAAGCGACAGAGACAGAACAAGCTAAGGATTTGGTCCTTAAGCTTAAACCTTCGGGCCGCACTTTCTGCAGAATTTGATAGGTTTGCACCCTTTATATGTATCATAAAACTTTTTAAGATAACTCCTTGATGTTGTGTGTGTGTGTGTCTTGTTTTATAAGTTATATACAAACATAAATTAATGACCTGGAGCCTGCTAAAAAGTTCTATGATTGATTTTGAAAGATGTCACTAACACAGTCAAAAATGTATTATATTTTCAGCAATTTCTGGTATTTTTTCCTTTTTTTTATGTATTTCTACGATTGTTTTTAATTGTTTTTTAAAACCATTCTACTAAACCCTATTTTGATTAAAATCCATATACAACACGGAATGCTTGCCGTAATGTTTGTAATAAAAACCTACACGGTTGCCCTATTAAACAAACAAAAAATAACCTGGTATTTACAAAAGCCAGTATGCCTTTTGTATACAAACAAGAACTCTTGGGTCTGCTAAACGAACGCTGGAAAGATTCTTCAGTTACTGGCAGCAGGCAAGTAACAACTCGAGATTTATTTACAATAATTGGTAAGAACCTTCAAAACACACTACAAAAAAAATTTTTGACTAAAATTTTATGCAATTGGAATCCCCAAGTGTTTATTCGATAAATCCAATTTGGATATAAACTAAATTTGCCTGTCGTTGAAGCGTGAAAGCAACAAGTCAGCTGATAAGAGGATTGTGGAGATATACCACATACCATTGCTATTTCAAAATGTTGTAGATAATCTCTGTTGATTTGTGTTGATTATTGAAAAATAATTAACCGCAAAACACTTTGATTTTTTGTACATTTTTATATTTTAGTTGAACATTTCTTTGCTCCCTTCTACTTTTACTACCGTTTTCGCGTATCACACACCACTGTGCCTCAGTTTGAGCAACGAAATGTGTGAATTTTATGAGCTCACTGAAATTTAAATGGGCCTCCAATTTAATGGCCAATGCAACACGTTTGAGCTTCAGCTTCAAGAACGAAGGGAAACATAAATTTGGTAAAATACAATTTTTAACCGGGAATTTGTAGTCACCGTCGTACATTACTTGTACATATTCTTGGCGGCAGCATTTTCCGGTTTTACCTTCGGCCCAGCTGGTGACTGTCTCGTTCAAGTGTCGTCTGCTTGCGTCAATTACTTAATTTTAATGGCCTTTATTATGCACAAACACACACACTCACACAGACACACATACAACGCAAATTGGAAAGTGTAAATCGCTCGCTTTTACACGCTCATAAACAATCCGAGCGCATCATAAAAAAATCAGTCATCTCAAGACGTGTACGATAGTAAAGAGATACTCCAGTGGTAGCGCAGGTCATGTTAAATGCCTTAAAGCTTGGAGGGAGTCAACTTAATTATTTATAAAAATTGTGTAAAAATTTAATGATCATTCTATTTAGGCTTTCGAAACGTGTATAAAAACATAAAAGTCTTTTGTCTAAAGTTTCAAAACATTAATTTATAGGTTTTGTTAATTAAATTCTGTTAGCGCGGCCATTTCGCCCACTGTGCGATCGGTCCTTTGGCAGTTATAAGATATAGTCAACCGATTTATATCAAACTTTGCAGTTTTGCTTGAGAGCATATAATATTCATAATGATTGAGATTAGACACACTGGCACTGGAAACAAAAAATGTGTTCCCCACAAAAACCGCCAGATCGGTCCTTTTGCAGGCATATGAAATAGTCATCCGAATTTCGAGTTTAATAAGGCTAACACTGAAAACAGAAAAGCTTTTCTCACTAAGACCCCTTTTTCGACCGATGGTTTCTATGGCAGCTTAAATATATAGTCATCCAACATATTTGAAAACAAAACACTGTGCAGAAGTTAAGCTATTAGCTTCAAAAGTAAACGACTAGTTTTCATAGAAATAGACAGACAAACGGGCGAACAAAACTGAATCGACTGATCAAGAATATATAGGCATTTCCATGATGTCGAACGGGACCGTAAAACATATACAAAGTAAAAATAAAGTGTGAGTGTCGTTAATACTCACGACGTTTTGATGTGAAACATGATGCTATATTTAAGGGCTTAATATCAAAATAAGTACAGGCAAAATTAATTTTTTTGACTCTTTGAACCACATCCCACTTCCCACCCACATCCCACCAACATCCCACTTCCCATCCACTTTCACCCACTTCCCACCCACTTCCCATGATACAATGAATACAAGGTAGTGCAATCATTTGCTCCATTTCGCATTTGCACAAATTTGTGAGTCCGTGACATGATTAACATTAACTGTTAACATGATTTACCGAAGCACACTAGTGAAAAATTTATAACAAACACAAAGTTGTGAGTGTGTGACGTCACATTGAAGTTTTTTGTTTGACAAGCGACGCATTGCACTTCCTTCTATATTTTGTATCATGCGCACTTCCCACCCACTTCCCAACAACTCCCAACCCACTTCCCACCCACTTCTCTTCCACTTACCACCCACAACCCACCCACATCCCACCCACTTCCCATCCACTAAAAACCCACTTAACATCCCACCACCCATCCACATACCACCCACTCTCCATCTACCTCCCAACCACTCCTCACCCTCTTTCCCACGTCAGCGTCACGTGACCTTGAAATCAAATTTTACTCCTACTGAAATCTTCCGTACCGAAATTAAAGATGTTTCACATCAAAAAGTCAAAATCAACCAGATTTTTATTTTGACAATATGCTTAATTTATAACTCGAAAATTAGCCATATGACACTGTTCTACAGTGAAAGGTATACCTGATTATTCCCCATGCTGAATACGAGTTGGCTTGTCAAAGTCATATCTTAGTTTTCGTTTCCAAGATATTGGAAAATTGATTTTTCGCGCATACTTTTTTTTGACATGTTAACTCATACATCACATGCGGCGTCTTTTGTTTTATTTGTACATGTTGCATGCAGTTTTACTGCACGCCACGTGTAGCTTCCTGCATTCTACATTAAGAGTGTGCAATTTAGCAGGGCGAAATACGTTTCGCTTAGGATTGACGTTTCTACACGCGCCGTGCAGCCAATTTTGTTTGTGTAGAAATGGTTCATTTCATTTTCTTTTTTTTTGTGAAATATTGTTATTGGAGCATTAAAAAAGCTTTATTATTATAGAGACAACCAGATATCATTCAAGACGGCCCAACTCATAACACATGATTAAAAAAGGAAGAAAGTCGGCAAAGCTCGACTATAACATACCTCAGTGAAATAAGTATATTTGCATAAATGATTTTCTCAATATTCAATATCATTTCAATAATAGCAACGGTACATTTGTTGTTGGTATACAAAAGTGTGTGTTATTAAAAAATAACAAAAGGTAACTTGTGGATGCATTTATAACTTAAAACAATTATTTTATGAGTGATTTTTATGCTGGCATGCCACGTGGAGTGCATTTGTCAGCTAAAGAGCATGGATTAATCATGGGGCTCAAGAAAAGTTGCTTTAAAACTGCTGATATAGAAGCTAGAGTCAACCGGCATAGGAACACGATATCAAGCTTTTTAAAAATCCTCGATTATAATGGTGACATCAAACGCTGCAGCAGCCAGCAGAGCATTGGTGCCAATCTGCAAATTTGGGACTTCGACTTGTAACGAGATACAGTGTCATTTTGAGCTTAATGTAACCAGAAGACGTGTGCATCTTATTGAAAAAAATAACCCTTCATATATTTCCCGAGTGCATGTACCAAAACCAGGGCTTAATACCGGAACCGGTACCGGAACCGTTAACCGAAATTAACCGTTTCAAATCAAGTACCGGAACCGGAACAGGAACCTATACAAATTTTTATTTGAGAACCGAAAACCGTTATTAACGGAACCGATAACACCGGAACGAAACCGAAACGTTGGTACCGGTACAGTTTCGGTTTTTTAACCTTTGCAGAGCGCATCGTAGATTTGGTTATGAGTTGCAGCTCAACCTACAGGATGCTAAAATATTTGCAGCGGAAGACGTTTTCAACGTTTGCTCCAGTTTTGCGGCAGCAGATAACGACTTTCTTCTGCACCGGGAAGTGTGGGACTCAGTTCGAGAAACTGTACTCATATTAGAACCAGCGGAGGTGGTCACAACTAAACTTCAAGCCGAAAATCTTGTTTTGGTTGATTTTAATTCCATTTGGATAAACTGCAAATTGGGAATATAAAAAAATTCGTCGTCTCTAGCTAGCTTCGTCGTAAACAGCTACTGGATTCCATTAAGACTTTTCTCGCACATTTTCGAAACCATAAAAACATTCTGACATGGTGGTCAGAATCCTCCACAAAGTTCCCAAAATTGTATGATGTATGATTAAATGTGAAACCAATTTTGTGTTGAATTTTGATTCGTTTTACATTACACATTAATAAAATGATTTTAATTTATCTCAGAATTTAATTTTTACAATATTAAAAAAAGGTAGCGGTATACCGAAATAAAAATCCGGGTACCGTAACGACACCGAAAGCCGAAATTAATCGAAAACCGAAATAGAACCTTTAACCGAAACATTCATTTCGGGACGTACCGGAACCGGTACCGAAACCGAAATTCGTTTCGGTATTAAGCCAAACTACTTCTACCTCACCGGAAGGCTCGATGGTACAATGTGGTTTTCTTCGATGAGAAAAAGATTGGAATTTAGCCGGTTAAATTGTTAAATATTGTTCATTCTACCGATCAAGTGTTAATAAATGTCACAAATAGTCTATAATTTCGACTTAATTAATGTTGAACGTCAGAATACAGTAAGATTTCTTTTTCAATATGGCAATTTTTTAACTTTGACGAATAAAAATTAAATAAAATTTGTTTAATTGTTAATTTTTTAGGCCACTCCGATACATAAAACTTGAAAAAACAGTCAAACTCCAAAAAATGAGAATACAATAACAAATATTCCGCGCTCTCCGGCTGTCTTGTATTGTAATATATTGTGAAATGTACATAAAAATATGGTCTTTCTGAAAAAAAAATTCCTGATCAAATACAGAGTGGCCCTCGTGAAGAAAAATAAAATAAACAGATTTTTTTCAAAAAAACTAGTTTTGACAACTGTAAGACAGTTGTCTCATAATTTTTTCCAAAAAGATCAGGTGATTTTAGATCAAATTGGTACTTGGTATGATTAAATCCGATGCACCGTTCAAGAGTTATGATTTTTTAAACTTTCATGTTTTTCCGCATTATCTTAAGGACTATCGACGGTAGGGGGAAAAACATTTTGGGGTATTTTCATCTAAATATACTACTTCAAAATGATTGCCATTAATAATTTTTTGAAAATATATGGATATGGAATATCCCATATACTTATTTCACTGAGGTACTCTGAACCCCCCAAAGTTAGCATATATCTGATCAAATTAAGCTAAAAGCCACACAAAATGGAAAAGAAGCCATAAAGTGTGTGAAGTGCTGCCCATCGCCGTTGGGGCCGGTGCTACCCATCATAATTGTTTGTTTTCCTTATAACTCGACTATCGTTCATCCCATCTTCAACATTCCTTCGGCAAATCAAAACATTATCTTGATTACTAAATATCTTCAGAAGGTACGAACCATCTATCTACAAAACTATGGGAGACATGAAGTTTTTTTCAAATTGTGAGGGTGGGAGAGGACGTGGCAAAAATTGAAAATAAACTTAATCTGATTGCAAGTATAAGAAATATTTGTTCCATACATGTCAAACCTCTATCTTTTACCATTTCTGAGATCTCTTCGTTCATACACTTTTTACTCTACGAGTAACGGTATAATAAGCGATCCTGAGAAGTTGGAGAGATGGTGACAGAGTTCGACTTCGACAGGAACTTCACAGTGCACACAAATCAGCCACACAGGCGGGTGTTTAACAAACCAAAGAACTGGACTTGGGGAAAGTTCAACCAGGAAGGAAACGGTTCGAATTAATGGAAGAATTTATAGCCTTCCTCTCGGATATCCAAAGCGCTCAGCAACTAAAGATTACCTTAGAATCCAGAAATAATCTGGAGCAGAGTTTCCAGCGATAGCCCCAGGGGCACGAACAAAATCGCCATTTCATACCGAATGCTTTCCGAAGTCATTCATCACTGTGTGTCGCGCTCTCTGCTTGGGGAACCCTACTCCTGGACCAATTGGGCAGCAGGATTCTGATAGGGGACTACT